>CM068979.1:26094797-26469045 GCA_035357415.1 Ophraella communa
GATGGTAGAACTTTGTTTATTGATAATTTTTATACCAGCTACGAGCTTGATGTTGGAAAACGGTACTCATGTAGTTGGTACATTACGGTCTAACAAGAAACATTTTCCAAAAGAAGTTATGTTAGCAAAATTGAAACGAGGAGATATGGTTTTCAGAGAAGATAAAAATGGGATAGTGGTGCTAAAATGGCGAGACACCAGAGACGTCAAAATGCTATCTACCAAGCATGCACCCATTATGATTGACGTACCACCGAAGTCTAAACCAATGTTGAGAACTGCAAATACTGATGAGCCACAACCTTCGACCAGCAGAGATTTGGCTAGATTATCAAACACGAGCCCTCAACCATCAACGAGCCGAGCCGACAATACCAGTCTGGTTTCAGCTTCTCCCATCCAAAATTCAAATGCCACTACGTCAGCAGAAAATGAGGACCAGACAATTGATGTTCCCGGGAGTAAAGGCAAAAATAAATCTCACAAGAAACTTAAAGCTACGACGAAACCTTTGGCAATTCTTGCTTCCAATAAAGGTAAAGGGGGCATAGACTTGTCGGACCAGATGACATCATATGTATCCAGTCTACGTAAAGGAATAAAATGGTACCGAAAGTTGGCTATGGAGCTTCTACTAGGTATAGCTATAGTGAACTCTTGGGTAATTTATAAAAAAGTTTCCCAAAAAAAAAAACTTAATTCGCACTTTTCGCGAAAATTTAGCAGAACAGTTACTAAGTATAGAAGGTAGAAAACGCAGGAAAGTAGAAAAGAAGTCTGGAAATGCTCACTTATTGAAAACAAGATTGAATGACCAAGGAAAAAAAATTAGAAGATGTTTGTTATGCCAAATTGAATAATTCTAAGGGTAGAAAGGTTGCTAAAAATCAATCAAAAATGGTTTATACATATTGCGACAAATGCCCAGATGAACCTCAACTATGCTTGGACTGTTTTAATTTTAATCATCAGTAGTTTTAGGCTTTAAATTTTCTATAGAGTAGTTATCTTTAGTTTTGTTTTTTACGCGTAAGTATTTTATTTTCAGTTGGTATTATAATTTTTGTCGTCTAAATGTTTAGGTACATTTTTTTTGTTTTATATTATAAATAGTTGACATTTTATTTCTTATTTTGTAACTCAAAAATAAATATTTTCTTTGTTCTTGGAATATGACTGTTATGAAACTTAATAAAACGTTAATCTAACGAATTGATTTTATCAAATGTTCTGTAAGTAATTTTATCTAATTATATCTAAGACAACAATTTAATTCTAATAAGCAAACAATTTATACTACATGAAAAAAAAATCTTAAAATTAATATGAACCTAGGTACCTCAAATTCGAAGGTTTCAAAGGGTTGGAAAATGTGGGAAAGGCCTGCAGAATATACAGACTGTCAGCTTTCTTCAAAACTGTGGACTTTACACAGTCTGTTCGTTGTGGAAAATTACTTAGTTATATCGACAAAACTATGCCAGATATATCAGTTCGTGTTGATTATAAATTATAAACTCAGAGGTAGATGTTCGCTTACCGGCACTTTGTAAGTATTCTTACTTATTTACTTTTATTAATTATAGGTATCACTGACTCCTTATAATAATAATAATAATAATAATAAATTATTAATTTTTTGAATATTTTATATAGTTTTATTAAGATTTTTACTTTTCAACTCAAATTTCTCTACGTCTTTCTCCCTCGGAGAAATTTATGCAAGTTGTTGATTTTTTCATTTGTTTTCTAAACAAACTTTCTTTTGTTTTATTTCAATCAATGAAATTCATTTTAAAAGTTTACTTAATTGATATTTCCAATCTTTAAAAATATTGTGAGTTTATTCAAATGAAATTATGTTTTAGTTTCTATATGGTGTTTCATTTTTATGTTATTGTTTTTATCATTGCAGTGGTCAAAAATTTGTATTTATATCTTTTATAACCTTAAAATTTAGGATGGTATTTTACACAATTTGCTTGAATTTGGTACTCCTGTTTATAGGAAGTGATTATAAATCCATTTTAATTTGTTTTGTTTCTTCCTTTTTTTGTTTAATTGGTTTTAATTAAAAAATATCTTATTTACAATTTTATATATACATATTTTACCATTCGTGTGTTACTGTCTGTATAATGTAGAATATAATTTTTTTGAAAAAGTTCCCAATACAGGAACGAAACGTCAAATGGATATAAAGTAGTTTTATTGTATTAATTAAATAATCACAACCTAACACCCAAGGAGCACAAATCAATATATAGAAGGTTGAAGAAAAATACAAATATATATATATATATATATATATATATATATATATATATATATATATATATTGCTTGCCCAAGATTCATAAGCCTGATGTTCCGTTTCGCCCGATAATAAGCTCCATTAATTCAGTTACTTACGACATATCAAAATTTTTGTCTGACATTCTAAAAAATGCGTTTGATGGTAACACGAATTATAACGTCAGTGACACATTTTCTTTTGTAAATAATATAAGAGGAATGATATTACCAAATAACTATGTACTAATATCACTAGACGCAGTTTCGTTGTTTACAACAATACCAGAAACATTGGTATATGAGATTGTAGATTTAACCCTTTCGGTACTGACGGGATGTATTTGTCCCAAGCCCTGTTTAAAAATTACTATTGAGCTCAGAAGCCATCTAAAATGCAGTAGCCGCTGTCCCAATAGTAATTCCAGTCCGCACGACATGCAAAAATTGTTTCCCGCCGGTAAAAAATCAGCCGACCAGCCAGTATCACCTATGATTTCAAGGGTGCACGTCAAAAAAAAGTGTCTGAAGTGGTTTTTGGTCTCCCAGGCCATTCTTTTGAGTGAATATGAACAGGTATGTATTGCTTTGTTGTAATAAACAATAAAAAATACAAAAAAGTATTTGGGGATAAGTGTGTTTGTATAAAAACTGCGTCACGTGTGTTATGGGACATATATGTCCCTATAGTGTTTGAGCTTGGGACTTCTTTATCCCTGCCGTAATTTTTGATAATATATTCTTTTATTCCATTCCAGGCGAAATAAGCCTCTAACGCTAAAAGAACAGCAAGATTTGATCCAGAACTTATCTGATCTTGAATCAGAGCCTGACGATCCGTACGCTACAGATAGCGGCTCGGAATACACTCCTGATGGTGAAGTAGATGGCGAGTTATGCAGCGAGGAGAGTGATAATGAACCTGTTTTTCATGACAATGAACTTGTTTTTCATGACAATGCTGAGCAGGATTTGTCTTCGTCAAGCGACGACGATTTAGCAGCGGGTAATGATCAACGAAGAGGAATAAAGAGAAAGCAAAGTTCAGAATCAGAGGAAGAAGAGATTGTCGAGGAGGATACAGGTGAAGATGTTCCACAGCCAAATGCTGTTATCTGGTTAGAGGCAAATGATTCATTTTTACCTCGGAAACAAATACCAGTAGAGCAAAGTCCGGTTATACTTGCAAGTCTAGATCGAAGCTCCTCAACTCTAGATGTATTTTTCAAACTTTTTCCTAAAAGTTTATTCATGTTTATTTCGGATTGTACCAATCAGAGGTTGGGAATATTGAAACAAAACAAAAAGAAATCGATGCAGAAAACTGATCCTCATGAAATAATGGTTCTTGTAGGTAGCATGATGGTTATGTCCTACAATCGTGTCCCAAAAGTTCATATGTACTGGTCTCAAAATAAATCATTAGTTAACTCAACAATCAAAACAGCTATGAGCAGAGACAGATTTCTCTTACTATCTTCAAAGCTTTATCTCAATCAGCCCGATAAACCAAACGATGCTGGTAAGACATATTATGTGGATGAATTCATAGCTTGTTTGAAGACGTCATTTCAACGTGTGCGCTCAGACTCGACATTTCAAAGTATTGACGAGACAATGGCAAAATTCAAAGGTAGGTCTTCTCTCAAACAGTACCTTCCTTTGAAGCCGATCAAACGCAGCATAAAACTGTGGCAGCGTTGTGACTCTAAGACAGGATACATCTATGATATGAACGTATATGCTGGTAAAGAGGAATCAACCAGAGTTGGAAACATTGGAACATTAGGCGAGAGAGTAGTGAAAAAACTATGTGAAACTATCAGGAAGAAAGATGTGGCATTATGCTTCGACAGATTTTTTATGTCAGTCGATTTGGTGAACACATTAGATTTTGCCTGTACAGGAACCTGTATGAGAAACCGCAGAGATTTGCCAAAGTTTAAAACCAAGCTTGTTCAACGGGGAGATTCAAAAGTGTTATGCAACAACTTTGTTTCTTTGGCAATGATTTGGCAAGATACTAAGGAGGTCCTGGTTCTTAGTAACTGTCACAAAAATATCCTAACAGAAGTTTCTAGAACTGAAAAAGATGGCTCAAAGAAAAGCGTTCCCTGTCCAGAAGCCATTTCATTTTATAACATCTACATGGGCGGCGTAGATCTCGCAGATCAATTTTCGGCTCTGTATGACCCAAACCGCAAATCAAATAAGTGGTGGAAGAAAGTATTTCAGAAACTTTTGATGTCAGCTGTGTCAAATAGCTGGATAGTCTACCAAGAGCTGCAACATAAGAAGATGCCTTTCATTGAATTTTTAGTTACATTAGCTGAACAGCTAATAGGATATGGAAAAGAAAGGGCCATATTCCAGAGAAGAATTACTTCAGGTAGGTTCTAAAAACAGATGTAATATAATTATTTGGTTGCTACAGAATGTATTCTTATTTCTAGGAAGACCATCGCTAAGGGCTAAAGCCATGTTCAATATTGGCGACCATCTACCAACAGAAGGTAAATCCCGTCGCAGATGCTGCTACTGCGCAAAAAGGAAAATTGAAAAAAGGACCAAAACTATTTGCGTGGCCTGCGATGTTGTTTTGTGTAAATCTTGATTTTTACCTTACCATAAGTTCTTAATAACAGCATATTTATCGCAAATTTGATGTAAAAAAGTTAATTTTTAAAAAACTTAAAATACGTACCGAAAGGGTTAAAGTGGGACTTAATAAAACATCACACTATAATATCAAAAAGCAATTTTCTGACTCTGTTAAAATTCATTTATCAAAACACATATTTTTCTTTTAACAACCAATTTTATAGGCAAATTTTTGGAACACCTATGGGCAGTCCAATTAGTCCCGTTTTGGCATTAATTGTTTTAGACCACTTAATAGAGCAGGTGTTAGATAAACTTCCATATCAAATGGCATTTCTATATAAATATGTCGATGATGTTATATGTGCAGTACCCGAAGACCATACACATACAACACTCAACTATTTTTACTCTTTTAATGACAACATACAATTTACTGTTGAAAGAGAAAACAACAAGAGTGTACCATTTCTTGACACCAAAGTTATTAGATCAGATGAAAACCATATTATACTAGATTGGTATCAAAAACCCACAGCATCGGGGAGATTTATAAATTATGCTTCTGACCACCCAAAGAGTCAAAAATACAACACCGTTATGGCAATAAAAAATAGAATAGAACATATTAGTGATCAACAATTTATATCTAACAATAAGCGAAAACTGATGAACATGTTTCTAAATAACGGATACCCTAAAACTATGTTACGAAAATTAATCTATAACTCACACTTTTACGATGGGCAATTAGATGGAGGGGGTACGCAGGATATCCTTTATAAAAAACTCCCATATGTCGAACACCTCACAAATCAAATTGCGTCACTTATCAAACCTTTTACTAACATAAAAGTAGGTAAATATAGTGCTTTACCATAACTTCCAACGTCTACAAACACAAATTTGTATCTGCAGTCGGCGACTGCCATTAAAACTACAGGATAATAATCTTTATAGTTGAAATACATTGACCCACTGCGAAATGGACAAGACGTATGTGCTTGCCGTCTACTGCTCCTATACAATGGGGAAAGTTTGCAATTGTTTCAAAGTCTGAAGCGATAGATTTCCACAATGGTATACACTCCACTCGCAGAACCATCCAGATTGCTTTGCATACCTCTTTTACTATCTTACTCGCAGTAGAAATTCCAATTCGATAAGTATAATGTAGCTCAGTAAAGGTACAGCCACTTGCCAGATATCTTAAAAGAATCACGTATCTTCATCTTTCTTAAAAATGAAGAAATAAATATTAGTATTTGTTATTTCATTTATATTTTAGGTAAAGACGTTATAAGACGGTGGACTAATCTTCGAGATGCGTTCGCTAGGTCTAAAAGAAAAATGAAAGACAGCAAAAGAAGTGGAATAGATGCAAAAAAACCCAAGAAATATGTATATAATAATCAGCTTCAATTTATAAACAAACTGTACGAAGTTAGAGAAACAGTTGATAGTTTGAATGACGAAACCAGTCACGGAACTGAAAACAATTCGGAACACATAGAGGTTGAGGCAAATGCTAGTTTCACAATTGATGAAACAATAAATAAACGTACGAGAAATAGGAAACATCGCAAACCTGATGAGGTGGAATTAAAAATTTTGAAGGCATTAGAGCCTGAAAAACAAAATAGTAAAATGTCTTTCTTCCAGAATTTGTTGCCTCACCTTGATAGATTTGATGGAAATGAATTACTTCAGTTCCAAATGGGCGTTTTGCAAGTGATTGCAAACATCAATGAAAAAAAGATTATTCCTCAGGTCCCTCCTCCTTTTCCTCCATCTATTCCTACACACTCTCACTCGCAGCAGTTTTCGTTCCAGCTTGCTCCTTCTTTTCCTCAACATTCGCTTACTCAGTCCCAATCATCTACGTCATCATTTACCCCACTTTTTCCCACTCAATCTTCTTCAACTAATAATTACCAAATACAATCAACACGTCAGTATTATCAAGATTGGGGGCATCATCTGGAATGACATCTCCAATGACAGATCCCAGGGACAGTTCCACTCCGGTCTCTCAGGACTTCAGCACAGTTGATAGTGTAGATTTTACTTCCCTCTAATGTCTTTATTAAAGTAGTTAAACTTTGTAAAATTCAGGAATTTTCTTTATTTTGTTATTATAGAGCAAAAATAAATGACTTGTTTTAATAATGGTTTTAATATGCTAGAAATATTTAACCAACTCTGGCCTAT
Source organism: Ophraella communa (assembly GCA_035357415.1). NCBI lineage: Eukaryota > Metazoa > Arthropoda > Insecta > Coleoptera > Chrysomelidae > Ophraella > Ophraella communa. The sequence goes on from CM068979.1 coordinate 26,101,901, forward strand.
GTCAATATCAACAAAAAACATACGAAATTATAACGATCTAAACAAAATTCTTTCTTATAAATTTATTATAACAATTGAGGAAAATTTATAAATTGTTTGTTTCTTGTTCAATATCTCGTTTTTGCATAAAAATAAGACTTGGGTTTATTTAATGAAAAACAAAAACGCCAAAATTTAGTTTATCATTAAGAGTATAGAATAAAAATTTCGTAGTTTGTAAAATAGTATCGAACTTACCTCAAAGTGACAGCCAACATTTCTATAGGTTGAATACAATTTCTCTTTTTTGTACTTCGCCGTTGAAGAACAGTCTTCAGTTTGTCATGTAATTCATCGAAGGAACTCATTGACATGCGGAAATAATTAAAAAATTTGGTTTGGTCATTTCTTAAATCTTGAAAGAGTATACGAAATAAACCTGCTTCTTCTCTCTTTCTTTTGATTGGATGCACCCAATGTAGTCGATTACGTATCTGCCTTTTTTTACGACGATAAATTAACCACAATGCCATAATTTTTGCCCGATTCGATGCGACGCCCTGCGCTCTCTCCGACATCACGATAAATACTAACGATAATATGTCGTGTGTGAAAGCAAGTGAGTACGATAAACGGTCGTCCGACTTTTTACCGGACGACCAAAAATCGTATTGTGTGAAAGGAGCGTAACAGGTGTCGAAAGTAACACGACCGATAACACTGTCATCTTTTTCAATTATATTGAAATGCGCGGGAGAGGCAAAGTAGAAAGCAATCCGGCTGTGTGGTATTTAGTTTAAATTCATCCCAAATGCGCACTGCTCGTTTTGTAGACAAAAGTTTATAAACTGCCGAAAAAGTAAATAAACGTGTCGACACAAATTGTTTGTTGAAGCTCGAAGTGTTTAGATTGGCAGTCTTTCAAGGTAAGGGTAGGTTTTAGTGTAGTTTTTGCTTTATTTTTGGTGGATAGTGGGTTCGTTGTTTTGCCCAAACAATACAGATATCGATATCGTTTAAGGTTATGAGGTGTCGGTAGTAACAAATGCTACGGTGTCGATTGTAACGTGTTACAAATTAATTTTCTTGTTTACAGCACATTGAAAAATGGTAAAACCTAGACCAAGAAAGACTGAAAGGGGACTGATACCTAAAATTATTTATGAAGAAGCAGCAAGAAAGGTGATTGATAATGAACAATCTGTTAGAAAAGTAGCTAAGGATTATGGAATGGACCATGTTTCTTTAAATCGCTTCGTGAATGCTCTACGTAACAATTTACAGCCTAATGTGGGATACAACCCTCACAATAGGGTGTTTACTGATGAGCAGGAATTACAGCTAGTCAAATACTGTGAAAAAACGGTCGATTTGTACTTTGGGCTCACTACCAAGGACCTTCGTAAACTAGCGTTTCAGTTTGCTTCTGCTAACCGGCTTAACTATCCTCAAAAATGGAATGAGGTAGAACAGGCTAGTGAAGATTGGCTTGCAGCTTTCCTGAAAAGAAATTCTCGGTTAACACTTCGCACCCCCCAAGCAACTAGCCTTAATTTACCTTCAATTGTTAGAGCATCACTTCCTTTAGCTACTACGCCATCAAATATTCTAGCTGGTTTCTCTTGCACCGGCATTTGGTCTTTTAATCGTGAAATATTCCAAGATTGTGATTTTCTACCATCTACAGTAACCGATAGACCACTAGATAACGAGCATGAATACCAAATAAAATCACCAACAGTAGTTGAACCTGCCAACTTAAATGTAAGTCAACCAGGACCATCGACAGCCAGAGACACTATTCCTTCGCCTCAACCAGGACCATCGACAGCCAAAAACAATACTCCTTCGCCTCAACCAGGAGCATCGACGGCCACGGACATTAGTCCATCACAATCACAACCGACAGCATTCATTACACCTGATATTCTGAAACCATTACCTAAAGCAGATGTCTCTAAATCCAGGAAAGGGGGTCGAAGGAAACTTAAAACTGCAATATTGACCAATACTCCAGAGAAGATCTTAATTGAAGAACTACATTTAAAAAAAAAAGTTTCAGTAAAACGCAAAATTGGACAAAAGGACACAAAAAACTCCGCAGGTTTCAAAAGTGATAAAGTTACGGGCAAACGAGTGAAAAAAGTTAAAAAAAAAGCCATTAGAAAATTATTTTTCGGATGATGATGAGAGTTTCTGCTTAGTGTGTTCTGGACCGTATTGTGCGAGCACCGAGGATTGTATACAATGCAGAACATGTAAAGAATGGGCACATGTAAAGAATGGGCACATTTAAACTGCACAAACAAAAGCCTATTTTACGTTTGCATAAACTGTATTTCTGATGACGAATAACAAAACCAAAATTTTTATTATTGTTTAAAAATGTAGCTGATCTTGTTATTATTATCTCGCTTTGAAATAAAATATATACGTTTTTGTATTTTATATCAAAAATAAATTGATTTTCAATTCGACTGTTTTTTATGAAGCTTTCTTAACTTCTTGCATCATTGTAGATATGGTCGTTACAATTAACACCGCCCTTGTTACTATTGACACCAGATTGGTGGCAGTTGTAACAGTTGTCGAAGTGTAGGCTAACAAGTCGTCTAGTTTGGAATAGCAGAATTATTATAAGATTAAATTCCGAAAAACTAAACTCAACTTAGTACACTTTCTGAAAAAAGTAAATTCAACTTCTCAAAAAGTAAGGCTAACTAAAGAAAAATGGAAATGTAAATTTTGTTAGAATTGACACCGGTCTCCCCGAAAGCTGTCCTTGATTTAGCACATGATTTGCTTGGAAAAGGCCGAACTCTATGTGTCGATAACTATTATACGAGTGTCGAGTTAGCACATAAACTTTTAGAAGAAAACACATATATTTTAGGAACACTCAGAAACAACAGAAAAAAAAATCCACGAAACGTAACTGAAAAAAAAACTTAAAAAAGGGAAGTAATCGCAGAAGAAAGCAACACTTGAATATTCGTTGAAAAATGGAGATAAGAGAGATGTTATGATGTTGGCTACCAAGTTTGTGCCCGAAATGGTTACAATTCACGTTCAAAAACCAAAATCCATAATAGAATATAACAAGCATAAAAGTTATATTGATTTATCTGATATGTATGTTCTAGATTACATGATTATAAAAAAATGTCTAATTTACTATTTCAGATCAAATGAAGTCATATAACAGCTCTCTGAGACGTGGCGTGAAGTGGTATAGAAGACTAGCCATTGAATTGATTATTGGAGCAGGTTTGGTAAATGCATATTATCTTCACCAAAGAGTAACCAATAACAAGATGTCAATTACTAAATTCAGGGAAGAAGTGATAAAAGGTAAGATACTAATGATATTCTATAATATTCTTTAAGCGTATTTTCAGATCTTCTAAAATATGAATTGCGCCATTAGAAGATGAAAAACATACACTGCAAAAAACAGAGAAGAAACAAGCTTGTTCTGGATGTTATGGAAAAATGGTAGCGCAGTTTGGTAGAAAAATTACTAAAAATAAAACGCCAAAGACAAAACTACGATGCTTTGGATGCTCAAAACATGTCTGTCTTAAGTGTTGTAACGAAGTTACTAAAATTTCGTTCCTTTCCGTATATTCCATCAAATCCGCACGGTATTATTAATTAAAATTCGACCGTTCATTTGTTTATATTTTTAAAAGTTTTTGTAATATCGATAAGACTTCGCTAATTAGTTACTTGCTGAAATGATGATACCGTATGATTTTAAAATTTAAAATATTTTTAATGTATCTCCGTTATTAATGGACCGATTTTTATAATTCTTTTTGGCATCGACTTAGAAAATTACGAGGAAAATCATGCTGGTAACCATTTTCGCGCGAAAACCAGATTTTCAGTAAAATTATTTTTTTCCGACAAGTTCCAACCGAAACAGCAGCTGTAATTGTCTGAGTCGTATGATCACGCAGCACCTGTCCCCACTTTAAGTAGGTGGAAGGGCATACCGGTAGGATTTTTGTGTCCCCCCCGCAATCCGTCCCTTACCTATCAAAAATTGTATAAATTAGACGATTTTGGCATTTTAAGGGAGTACCAGTTACAGTGACAGTTGTGCCTAAACTAGTGAACCCGAGACCGACCGGAATCAAGGTAAGCACACCAAACTATCTAACTAATGTTTGCCAGAGTAACTTGTTAAGATTTTTCTATATATGCGCCGCTTACCTGTCATCCTTTCCTCACTCAACACCATCATGGGTAGTAAACTGGTGGTGCACCCTTCCTAAGTTCCCCTCATCATGGGTAGTACACTGATGAGGTTATCCTTTTTCCTCGCTCAACACCATCATGGGTAGTAAACTGGTGGTGCACCTTCCGTAAGTTTCTCCCCGTCATGGGTAGCACACTGACGGGTTTTTGCCCCTCCACGCGATAGCGGTCGCGTTTTGTTTTACTATTCCGTTAAATTTTCCATAACTTGTTAAGATTTTTCTTTATATGCGCCGCTTACCTGTCACCCTTTCCTCGCTCAACACCATCATGGGTAGTAAACTGGTGGTGCCCCTTTCCTAGGTTCCCCTCATCATGGGTAGTAAACTGGTGAGGTTATCCTTTTCCTGCTCAACACCATCATGGGTAGTAAACTGGTGGTGCACCCTTCCTAAGTTTCTCCCCGTCATGGGTAGCAAACTGACGGGTTTTGCCCCTCTACGCGATAGCGGTCGCGTTTTGTTTTACTATACCGTTGTATTTTTCATATTTTAATTGGATCATTTAAAAATAATTTGGTTACTCTGGAGATCTCCGCTTTCATTTATATACTTGTGTGTTGGTGTGCTGAAGCTTGAGTTTTTACCGCTTTTTACAGCTTTTACCGCTTTTTACCGCTTTTATAACCGTAGCTAGTTCACAGTTTTCCGCTTTCCGTAGTAGACGACTGAATACCGTCAATTAAGATCGCATTTTCATGTAAAGTATGGTAAACGTATTAATTTTGATTTTCTTTTAGCATTTGCCGAAACCGTTTAACTGCATGCCTAAACAGCCAGCACTTAGTTGTGATTTACCGTAAAATATAAAGTTTTGTTTGTTTTAATTTATTTTCCTGTACTCCTGAATATGTGCTGCTGGCAATTTAGCATTTTAATAAAAAGTAAGTACAAGATCCTAGAAACCAAAAATGTATTACCCGTAACATATTTTGAAAAATTATTTTTGTAGTTACCGAAATTATGTACATGTATGTTTGTAACGATACAATTAGAATTAGAAATTATTGATTTCTCTTATTATTTTGTTGCTAGTCAAACTAGTATAATCAGCTTTTGTTTTGTTTCTGAAAATGTTTTTTTTTATACCAGTAGTTAATTGCTTTTATATTGTACCAGTCTAAATCTACACAAATCGGAATGAGATCTTTGTTAAATATAAAGACATATTAAAATTGTATTGTACATCACGATATATACCGGATGTCTGTAATTTTAATTTATTTTTCTTGTTGGTATATTTGATTGATTACCGTATGTCTCGTTGTTTAACCGAAATTGTTTTTTTTTGGAACTTGGCACACTGTCCAAAATATGTTTTATTTTTTATTCAAACTGTATTAGGGTTATTTTACCGTATTCTGACCGTTCTTATTTTCTTTCGATCGCTAACAATTTATATTTTGTTATATACTGCAATGGTTTGTTAATATATTGTTTTGTTAAGTACCACTGTCTAAAGGCTACCTGTCGCATGTGGGCCCTCAACCACTTAAATCCTGAGGGTGGCGCCCGAGATGATATAAACTTTATTAATTGGAAGACCGTCCCGATCAAATTTCCATCCGAATAAGGTAAGTTTGGATCTATCTAGGAAAGCGCCATTACACTGTTTTTTTGAATTACATCAATTTAAACCAAAATAACTTTTCAAATGTTTTTTTATAACTTGAGTTCCTATATTTTTATTCCTGTTCATATTTTGTTGCGTAGAATAATTTGTTATTTACTTTAGCTTACTTTTAAGTTGTCATAATTATGTTCTCTTTGTTCAAATTCCAGTTAAAACAAACATAAAACCAATAAACGATATAAAAATATAACAGCCTATCTTTATAAGCCATGCTGGGTCACATAAATCCACCAGCATGAAAACCAAATACTAAAAAATATTGCAAAAACATTTAAAAATACGCTCCCGTTAAAATTATATTGAATTGGTAGATCACTGTGATGCACCACGGCAAAGCAAGTTGTCATGCCTGGGGGATCCGTGTGACCCACCGCGGCCTTTAGGACAAAATATAGTGGTGGACCCGTTAAGCCCACCATGGCACTTTACGTGTTAAGATCTCAACGAAGACGCACTAGGTTAATACTCTCACTATTAATTGCTGTAACTCATTGATAAGGTAATCATACAATACAGAACCCTAAACTGCAGGAGGTTTCAGGTTAAACTTCCCTCCAAACCTATGAAATTCTGTCACCATTTCACAGGGCAAGAGAAAAATTATGCTTCCCACAGTTATATGAGAAATGGTGTTAATCACAACATACAGTGTGTGAGTAACTTCACCCAGGGTGGTACTAGGTTAACCCTCTCATTGTCAATTGCTACAACCCTCTGTGAAGTAACCACAACCTGCAGTACCTCTAAAATTTTATAAAAATGAAAGGTCAGCTTTTCAAATTATCCAAGTAGATTCTGTCGCAATTACTCGGATAAATCGAAAAGTTGTGTAATGCATTCTATATGGTGTCTGCTAAATTAAGTGATGAACATCTTTTGTTGAAGTCAAAATTGAGAATATTGCAATAAATAATGCTTAAATTATTTATGTCTGAACGTTTATTAATTGATAGTGGTTCGTTGTTGATAAAGACTATCTCTAAAAAGTTTCTTTTGAAGTGGTTATTTTCACATGTTAGTATTTTAGAATCATCAAAATTAAAACTATGACCTGTGTCTAGGTGGTGAGTAGTTAAAGCACAAGTCTCCTTTTTTTAATTTCATATCACTTTGTAATATCAGTTGGTTGTTGGGCGACAATTTGTAACCAAATTATTACGTTTAGCGTCAATTTGTGATATGATTTACCTGTTGATAGTGAATTTATAAAATTATTTAGTTAACTTTTAAAAAAAAACTATATACCAAAGGAAAAAATGTAATTTACAATAAAACAAACATTAATCTTAATTTCGTCTTTAATTAATTGTAAAAGATATTTCAATAATTAACAAAATTTATAAATGTTTATCACAGCAAAAATTATGATAATTAAATACCTCGGCTAGGGGTGAGTAAGTTCATTAGCTCTGACTATAGTACAATATTTGTTTCTTTAAGAAATTATAAGGGCGCCACTGAAATCTTTTTATTTTTTATGATACTACTGAAGAAAGTTGTTTTAAGCTGTTATTTAAATAAGTATCATAAGATGACAGAAAGATGTCAGAAAAAACTGTCTATGAAGATAAAAAAATGATATGAAAATGTACCAAAAGATAAATAGATTTCTTTGATGCTTAAATGAATGAAATTGAGAATACGTTACAAAAAAAATAATCCGCAAACAGTTCTTTACAAAAACTTATCCTAATACAGTTGACGATACTAAAATGATTTTTATATTACGTTTAAGAAATAAAGAAAAACGAGACAGCTGTATATTATAAATGCATTTACGTTGGTCGACTTATCTTTTTTTACATATGATCCATTGGTTGATCCAGGAGAGGGCTGGTCCAGTGAAGGGTTGGTCTGATGAACCGTCCACCAATGTAGAACCAATCAGTGTAATGTCTTTCAAATTTGTAGTGTCTTTGGAATTTGTAGTGTCTATTAAATTGAAATTTGTAACGTCTTTTGACTTGAAATTTGTAACGTCTTTTAACTTTGTAGTGTCTTTGGTATAGTATATTCCAATGCTGTGAAAAATTGTCAGCATCAGCCACGTGTTCGTTTATTTTTTTTTCGTACAAATAGTACAAAACAGCGTATTCCGAAATCTACATTTATCATTAGGATATATTACAGAAAATACTGTAGTAACAAAAGAAAAATGAATATAACAATTAGAATTCCAAAAAAGTACTCCTCGTTTTTTTGTATTTTTTTATAAAAAAATTTACAATTATTACTTTTAAATTGCCCTCAAAATATACTTGAACTAATTATTAATGTGAAAATTCTCATCTGATTATATAGTAGGTACTGTCAAGATTTATAGAAATTATATTTAAAATCTTTTACCAAAAATAAAAATAAAAAAACATACCTGTGTATAACACCAATGACAATAAGATAATGAATCGTGGTTTAAGGTATTGGACTATGCCACATTAAAGATCGTGTATAAAGTTGGAATTACTGACAGGAATCGTTTATAATAATTAACATGTTAAAAACTCTATACAATAGATGGTGTTAGTGTTAGCCATATAATTAATTTAAAAATACTACGTTTTTAGTTAACATATCATGTTACAACTTTTATGAGAGTATATTCTATTTTTAAGTGATCTTGAAGTTTGACCAACATAGACTTGTTCGCAACCCTCACAATTTATTTGATAAACCGTATTGGATTTCCAGTCCCTGGGTACTTTGTCTTTGAATTTTGAAAAAATGTTATTAACAGTTTTAATGGTTTTATTAGCTATTACTAGACCTCTTTGTTTGTTTAAAATCTTAGTTATTTTAGGAGTTATATCTTTAATATATGGTATCCCAACATATCTAATTGGTTGTATTTGTTATTGGTTATTGTCTGGGATGGGAACCATATCATCTCTTCTTTGGTTGTTTTGTGATGAAAATAATAATTTTCTTAACAGTTAAGGAGGATAAGAGTTATCAATTAGTAAACGGTAAAGTCTACCCAAACTGTCATCTTTTAAGGAGGGATGACAAATATTCGTAATTCTATGTTTAAGGGCCTGTATGAGGTTTATTTTCATTTTATGAGGATGGTAGGAATGGAAATTCATATATCTACCTGAGCTAGAAGGTTTTATGTACCAATCTAATTGTTTTAGGTTATTGTTGTTTCTAATAACTTTTGTGTCAAGAAAGGGTACGCTTTTATTAATATCTTCTATTGTGAAGTTTAAGTATTGGTTATACGAGTTAAAAACCCATTGATTACCTTATCAATGAGTTACAGCAATTAATAGTGAGAGTATTAACCTAGTGCATCTTCGTTGAGACCTTAATCGTGTAGTACAGTTGCTTTTTTACATTTATAATTTTCTTTTAATTCCATCATGTCTCTTTTAGATTTCGGAAAGTTTGTTTGCATACTTTCAGGTAATTAATATTGTTGAAGGTCATTATACAGTAGCTAAATATTTCTCAAATAAAAGACCAACTCTTTACGAGGAGGGGAACTGGATTTTTTCAAAAAAACTAGTTTTGATTTCAACGTTTCATTTACTTATAATGTTTTAAATATATTTTAAAAATTTTAAATACTAACACGTTCTTTTTTTATTAGTAAAATATTGTTTTTCTCGTGCAATGGTTTCTTTTGTGAATTTTATTAAGGATTAACGTTATTTATTATGTAAGTTAATATCATTTTATAAATTGTTAGCCATAATTTATTTTTATATAAGTATCTAACCTAACCTAACCTACTACTTTTAGAAAATGTATAATTTTCTAACAATAGCAAATCTCTATTACGACAACTTTTAATTATACTCATTTTAACAAAACAACATTAAAACTCACAATTATTAAAACTGATGAGAAAATTTTATCTAAGCGTAAGAAATTTACCTGTTAATCAAAAAAATATCAAATTGGAAGGTGCAGATTTTATTGGTAATAAAGGGATTAAGGAAATGCGTTTTCTGAACATTCTGTGTCGAATATTCATGTTGGATTATAAACCTTTTTCTTTCTAGCAGGTAGTTGGGGTAAAATGCGTCGAGTATTCGCCCGCCGCTAAAAATTGTATATTATTAAGAAATTATATAGCAGGTAATAAAATAAATAATACTTACATATCCAAGTACCTCCGTACACGGACCACATTTTGCGGTCGACCCGACCACAGAATTGCAGTCGCGTTTCGCGAACTCAAGCTACCCATAAGAAATACTGTACCATACATACACGGGCGTTCACTGCAGTCGAAACGGGCGTCTGCAGTCGATCTCCGCCGAGTGGTCGCTGCTGACTCCGCCGTACACGAACCACATTTTTGTGGTTGTATGAACCGCGTTGGAAGTTGGAAGTCATTTGTACCTAAACGAGTGTATCGAAGAGTTGTTTGCAATGGAGAATACTTTTGATACGGATTCATTTATTGGTGAAATCCAAAATTATACATTTATATGGGATTACAAATGCGAATCCTACAGCAACAGAATTGAAAAAAACAATGCTTGGGCTGACATATGTGAAAAGTTTACAGAAAACTTTGCTGAGAAATCGATGAAGGATAAAAACGATATTGGTAAGTTTTTTGTAGTTATTATATTCTCAAAAGATTTTTTGTGTACAGGGTTTTCATTATAATATCTACTTTTAACTGCCATACGCCACTGCGATTTTCTTGATGAATTATAATAATTGTTTAATGTAGTCTGAATGATGCGAAATTCTTCAGACATATTAAACACAAGGAAATGCTTAACAATATGTATAATGTCAAGTATAATATTTTATTTTATTTAAAATTAAATTTTACGTAATTGCCATTCGAGTTTACCCTCATCACTAATAAAATATTCAGCAAATTGGTCCCGAATTGAATTTAAGTATCGCCCACCCTGGCGAATTTGGACAGGGTTATCTTCCAAATCTTGCAAAGATTCCGGCAGTGTTAAAGTATCTTCAAATCGGTAACCACCTCTTTCGCGAACGAAATTGTGAAGTATACAACAAGCTTTTACAATATCTATGGAGAAATCAACACATACATTAATTGGTCTATGAAAGATCCTCCATTTATTTGCAAGTATTTCAAAAGAGCACTCAATATACCTCCTAGCACGAGAATTCTTTTAGTATTAGTAAGGTTGTTTCCTCCGTATGGGCGCAATAAATTTTTAGATAAACCAAAAGCCTCATCACCAACAAATACATATGGCAATGAATTTTCTCCGTCCCGGATTTGTAGACCACACGGAATATTGAGGATGTTTTGTTGTAGGCCTTTGTAGAAAGAACTTTCTTCGAAAATAGATGCATCGCAGTGTCTACCGTAGGAGCCTATATCCACGAACGTAAACATATAATTAGAGTCACAAATAGCTAGTAAAATAAAAGAAAAATATTTTTTGTAATTGAAGTATAAAGAGCCGCTGTCTGTTGGCTTGATAATTCTGATGTGCTTTCCGTCTATGGCACCAATGCAGTTAGGAAAGTTTGCTCGGGCTTTAAATTCTTTTGCAATGCTAAGCCATTTTTCTTTTGTGGGCTTCGGTATGCACATTTCTCTCAAGTTTATCCAAATTTGTTGACCAACATCTTGAACTATTTTACCTATTGTTGTACATGCGCATCTGTATGAATACTTTATGTCGATAAATGAACATCCAGTTGCCAAATACCTAAAACAAGAGAAAAATTATCATTTAACAAAATATTACTAGCTCATTTTGTAACAATTTTTAATTTTGGTTTTGATATAACTAAGGTTTCTTTTTTTTAGCCAAGACATTACAACGAAAGTGGAAGACGTTAAGAGATGGTTTTAATATAGAGAGTAAAAAAAATAAATCGACTAAGAGTGATTCCGCAGCATCCAGTAAGAGACAGTATGTATTTTTCCATCAACTGTCCTTTTTACTACCATTAGCAGAATCCAGGGCCCAGACATCGGACAGCTTAACTGATATATCTTTTCAAATTAACGAGGACGAAGGAAATAGTAAACCACCGAAAAGTAATTCACAGAAAAGAAAAAGAAGCTCAGTTCAGTCTTCAGAAGATAAACTAATAGAAACACTGTCTCAAAGCGTTGAAAAAAACTTACAAACAGTGATGATCATGATGATGATAAATATTTTCTTTTGTCGCTTTACAAGGATTTGAAAAATATTTCGAAGATTTTAAATTGCAGGCGAAAACTGAAATGATTGGCGTCCTAAAGAAATTTAAGGAAATGTCCTCTCCGAGTTCTACTCAATTCAGCATGTCAAACATGATTAGAAACCCATACAGCCAGCATATGAACCAGCCATTTTATAACACACAACCGCCTTCATCAACATCTGGACAATTTCGGCGGTATAATTATGAAACAATTACTCCTACCACCATTACTACTCCGCTGATGTCTCCACATGATTCAACTTTGGATTCGATGGATTCTGCACGTACAAATTCATCGTATAAAGATGTATTTACATAAGAATTGTGGTAGCAAAAACTGAATAAAATTTGAATCCACCAACAATATTTCATTAATTTCGGTAAAATATATAATTTTGAGCGTACCAAACTAGTGATCACATGATTTAATTTATCAAATTACTCACCTTAAAGTAATTGCAAGTCTCTCTTCAGCTGGGATACTTTTCCTTATATTGTTATCACAACATTCAATTTTTGGTTTTAAAATTCTGAGTAATTCATCAAATGAACAGATTGACATTCTAAAGTAATTATAAAACTTTTTGTCATCCTGCCGGAGTTTGCCAAATAAATTATAAAAGTTTCCTTCTTGTCTTCGCGCAACCAAAAGTGGATGTATCCAAAGCGATCGTGACTTCCTACGACTTCTTCTCCTTCTCAACATAAGAAGTAGTAATGCTTCTCGTCAAAATCCATATCGACTCTGGCAGGTGATACCACAAAATATAGGATATATATCAACACCCTGTGATGTGGTTGCAGTCGCTTCAACTACACGTGCGGTTCATATAACCGCAAGTCGACCACAAAAATGTCGCTGGTTCAACCGCAAGGTGCAGTTGACCTGACCACAATTTTGTTGTTGTCTCGACTGCAAAAATGTGGTCCGTGTACGGCCGCTCTAAGTGAGATTATAGGTAAAACGGTGTAAAAAATTGTAATAAATGTGACATGTGTACTAAAAAACAATATGATTTAAAAATTTTGATAGATTTGTTTAATATATAAATTCAATTGTTTTAAAATTTTACATAGTAATTCGTTTTTTTTTTAATTTTTTAAATTCTGTTTCTCCAAATCCAAAAGATATGCATATATTATACTTAAATAATTTAGATCAGTTTTTTTATTAATACATCGATCTTCTTGAGCTATATAAACTGTTTCTAAAAATATCCGGTTGCCGTAGCAACAGTTTTTTACAACTGGTTTTAGCTAAACTAAAGTTAGCATTTCATTATTTTAAGTAAACAATTTGACAACTATGTACTTTCCTACTATACGATTTGGATTTTTTTTCTTTACTCTTTACCACAACAATGGGTACCATGGTAACATTTTTTTCACAACTGGTTTCGGCTAAATGAAATAAGTGGTGTCAACTCGGCAACCGCGCATTTCCTCGCCATTTGATTTGAGGTTTTGGTTACAAGGTACTTATTACAGTTTTTCCATAACTGATCACACAAGTTGATCCGAAATAAATGATTTAAAATAAAGTACTTAAAAAATTTGTTGATATTTTTAGGTTCAAAAAAGCTTTACTATTTCTTTATAGAAAACTTTTGAGTTTTGATTAATCCACTCGATCGTTTTAATTCTACCAATCATGATCCTCATTCATAATGAAATTAACAGTAAAAGACAGATTAAAAGTATTTTATAACAATTATTAATAATTACAAATACATTCTCGATTTGTTTTAAATATTCAATAAATAATTCTTTAACGACAGTACACGGAACAAAGGGCAGAAGCTCAGAAAAGTTGAAATTATTATTTGTAATTTAAAAGCAAAGGAGTGAAAATGTAAATAGAAAACGTTTTTCATTTAAATTCTTTGATTTATTTAAATGATGATGAGTTTTTAAATAGGCTACCAGGCCCTACTTTGTAAATGGGCGCCAAATTATAGGGGCGTTAAATTTTTTTTTTATTTTACGATATTGTTTTGATTAGTTTTGTTGTAATGTTTCATTCTAAACAAAAAAGAAAATCTCAATTTGGAAAAAACAAAAATGCTACTCTGCTTCCGTAAAAAATATTCTGTTTGAGTTCAGTGTGCGCTCTTACATCATACCACACACAACTTAAATAATTTGTCGCACAGAATTGTTATTGTTGTTATATAAGGGACTATAAACCGCCTCTAATAGAAATAAATTCCTTTTCCAGTATTTCAGATTGTTCAGCTAATTTAAATAACATAAAAAATGATACTTTCTCTTTATTCCATAACAATATCAGAAGTATTAACAAACATTTTGATGAGTTGCAAGTAACTCTGGATGGTTTAAATTATTCTTTTGATTGTATTGTATTAACGGAAACGTGGAAAATAGAAAATCAAAATTTGTTTCAATTGGCTGATTATGATGGAATATATTCGGGGGGTGATTTAAATAAATGCGATGGTGTTATGGTTTACGTTAAAAGATCTTTATTCTATTCCTATAATATATTAAAAATGAACAACATTAAAGTTATTGAAATTATTATTAAGAAGGGTACTAGAACCTTTAAAATATTATCCATTTACCGATCTCCTTCAACATGCCCTTTTGAATTTAACACGGCTTTATATAATTACCTTAAAAATAGTACACAAAACTGTAATTTTAATATTATTACGGGTGATTTGAATATTGATATTCTTAGTGATACTGATTACTGTCATGAATACCTAAATATTTTACAAGAGTTTAATTTCATACCACTAATTAACAAAGAAACTCGTGTACAGGGAGATTGTGGAACGTGTTTAGACCATATATTTGTCAATACAACAAGTAGTTACGATACAATTTCCCCAATTATCCTTGAGAGCACAATTTCTGATCACTACTCCGTTATAATGCAATGTAAGTTTCCACCTGAAAATAAGAAAGCAGTATCTGAAAATTGCTTTAAAACATTTTTAGACTTAAATAAGCTTAAGACAACCCTCATGAATAAAACCTGGCTGGCAGTTTTAACAAACAAAAACGTTGATAAAGCCGCTGAAAATTTTATTATTAAACTTAAACAGTGTATTACAGAATGTACCCGCAAATATCAATGTAAAAAGAAGAACGTTAAGAGAAACCCCTGGATATCTGATGCAATAATCGTTTCTATAAATAAAAAGAATGCAATGTACAAAAGTATAAGAAGAAATCCAAATAACTTGGACCTTCTAAAGCAATTTAAAAAATATAGAAATGTTTTAAATGATCTAATTAGAACAGCAAAATACGATTATTACAAAGACGAAGTAAAGAAAAATGGAAATAGTCCAAAAAATATGTGGAATTGTTTAAAGAATATAGAATCAAAAAATAAAAATGCAGTGGAAATTAATGAAATAAAAATTAACGATAATGTAATAAATAACAAAAAACTAATAGCTGAAAATTTTAATGAATATTTTACCAATATAGGTGCAAATTTAGCGAAACAAATAAAGGACAATAAAAAATTTAGATCCTCTATGAACATTAATTCAATTTACATGCACGCCACAGATGAGAGTGAAGTAAAGAAATGCATAATGGAACTAAAACCAAATAAGGCTCCTGGGCTGGATGACATTGGATCAAGCGCTCTAAAGGAATGTGCTGAGTATTTAGTTAAGCCAATCACTTTTATAATAAATAGAACGCTTGAAACTGGTATTTTTTCCCGACTGCCTTAAAACTGCAGTTATCAGACCTCTTTATAAATCTGGAGATAGACGTGATATATCTAACTATAGACCCATATCACTTCTTTCTAATATTTCAAAAATATTTGAAAAAATTATAAAATTAAGAATAGTTTCATATATTACAAAACATAAATTTATATCTTATAAACAGTATGGATTTATGGAGGGAAGATCAACACAAGATGCTATCGCAGACTTAACTAAAAATATTTATAAGGCCCTAGATTTAAAAGAACCCGCCATTGGTATATTCATTGATCTAACTAAAGCGTTTGATACTGTTAGTCATCCAGATTTACTGGATACACTTGAGAATATTGGATTTAGAGGGATACCACATCAACTGATGATGAGCTATTTAAGTAACAGAAAACAGTGCGTTAAAATCAATGAAGAAATAAGTAGCGAAAAAATAGTTAGCTATGGAGTTCCACAGGGAACA
Organism: Ophraella communa; assembly: GCA_035357415.1. Taxonomy (NCBI): domain Eukaryota; kingdom Metazoa; phylum Arthropoda; class Insecta; order Coleoptera; family Chrysomelidae; genus Ophraella; species Ophraella communa. The sequence continues at coordinate 26,118,086 of CM068979.1, forward strand.
GTTTTGGGACCTATTCTTTTCATTCTTTACATCAACTCCTTGTTTGATTTACCCATTCCTGCAGAGATTACAGGCTTTGCTGATGATACAGTTTTTCTTTTTAAAGATAAAGACTGGGGAAGTTTAAAACAAAAAATAATAAAATCATTTCCCATAATTATGGAATATTTCAATAGCAAACTCTTAACATTAAATCTTAGAAAAACTTTTTTTGTTCCATTTACAAGTTACGAAAACATCTTCCACCGTATACTGTCATTGATGTTGTTTTAAAAAATACAGTTGCTCAGTTAAAATCATCCAACACTGTAAAATATTTGGGTATAACTCTTGACAGTCATCTTAAATGGAATGCGCATATAAAAATATTAACAAATAAACTAAGATATTTAGTCAGTAGATTTAAAGTTTTAAAAAACATTCTTGATTTAAAACATTTAAAAATTGTATACTTTGCGTTGGTGCAAACTCATTTAATTTATGGTATAATCGCTTGGGGGGGTGTAACAAATAACCATTTAAAAAGCGTTGAGGTTTTACAAAAATGGATTTTAAAAATTATATTAAAAAAGCCTTACACATTTCTTAGTGATGAACTTTATAAAACTGCTGAAATAATGGACATACGGCAACTTTTTGCTCTTACACTTATATTGCACCAGCGAAAAGATGTAACTAAGTCAAAAACTATAAGCCACAGTTACCCAACAAGATATAAAATGAATGCTATTGAAATACCACATATGCTAAAAACCATTGGACAAAGGAGTTTTACCTACCTTGCCCCAAAACTATATGGTGTTGTTCCAAGTCACTTTAAGCGCCTAAATTCTTTTTCTTTATTTAAATGCAGGATAAAAAAATGGATACTTCAAACGTCCAGAATATTTATCCATCAATTGATAGATATAAAAAATTATTAAATAGTTATTCCTAATTTTAAGTTCACCTTTTGTTTTGTTGTTTATAATGGTGTAATAAATAAATAAGTTAAAATCTGTATGTATTTAGGTAAATTGTAAAAAAAAAAATATTTCTCACTTACTTATTGTTTACCAAAACTCACGCACAGGCCTAGCCTATGTGAGTTCACGTCTTTATTCACTATTAAGTGCAATGTGATTCTTACTTATTTTGTAATTGATTGTTGTTATAATTGTACAGATATATATTTATTTTATTGTTATTCTGATTTTGTAAATTTATGTGAATAAATATTATTATTATTATTGTTATTGAAGTCGCGCAATCGTGGTGTTTCCCGAAATAGAAATTAGAGAAGGCGACTAGTAACACGGGGAGGGGCGGAAAGTGCGGCGCTCTCGTCCCCACTCCTTTCGCTCCGCCGCACCTACACGATCACCCCCGCCGTTAGTACTGCTAACGCACTAGTTCAGTATAGGTTATATTTGATTGTGTGTCAAATTCGATATTCGCGTGTTGAAACTGAGTATTGTGTTTTGATCCCTGGGTAGTAACGTGACTGTTAGTTAGTTCAAATTAATGTTACAAGTTTTAAAATAACAATGAAGAAAAAATGTAGTGGTGCAGAATTTAAGAAGAGAGCTGAGAAAAGACTGTGTGATGAAAAAGAACTGTTAAAGAAAATACCGAAAATTGGTTGTTTTTTTAAAATACCTTCGTCTACCGCCCCCCCAAATCCATCTGTAAGTAGTAGACCTACTAGTATTGTAACCTCTGCTAACAGTGAGCATGTTACGGCCGATGAACCTACTTAATCGCAGTGTATAGATAAAGAAGTTTGTACTGAACAATCCAATCTAGTTTCAGAAACTGTAAACTTGGTGTCTAATGAATTCGTTCTCGAAGACCCTGCAACTTGCAAAACTTATGACCCTCTGGTTATTGAAAATATTGATAAGAAATCTCCCAAACAAAACTTGTGTGCAGATTTTTCAAAGTCTGAGCGCGTGTACGCCGATCAAAACTGTACTTTGTCTCTGAACTTCTTCAAATGTGTTCTCCCTAACGGACAAACATATAACAGGGACTGGTTGTTATTCTCCGCGTCGACCGGAAAATTGTATTGTATTCCTTGCTGTCTTTTTCAACCAGACTGCAGAAAACCAATTTTTGTTTCTAATCAAACCTAATCAAACAACATGAACAGTCAGCTGACCACAGACGTAACATGCTCACTTACATTACAAGACAAAAAAATTACAAAGTAAATACTATGTTGTCGACACAGTACGAAGAAGAAGTTAAATACTGGTAAAATGTTTTGTCAAGAGTAGTTTCGGTTGTCAAATTTCTAGCTGCAAGAGGATTACCTTTTCGGGGAGACAACGAAACTTTAGGATCCCCTTCCAACGGACTCTACCTGGGATGTCTGGAGCTGATTAGCGAATATGATCCGTTCCTTGCTCAACACATAAAAAATTATGGGAGCAAAGGCCGGGACATGGGTAATATTGTTCTTCAAACCATTCTCAACGAGATCCGAACTGGTCTTTACTATTCCCTCATTGTTGACTCTACTCCCGATTGCTCCCACACAGACCAATTAGCTATTGTCCTTCGCTACGTGTCTTTGAAAGAGTATGAACCCAAAGAACGCCTGTTAAAGCTGTTGCCTGAAATAGGTCATTCATCCAGCTACTTAGAAGAAGCTGTAATAAACTGTCTTTCCGAATTCGGATTAGATATTAAGTATTTGCGAGGCCAAAGTTTTGACAATGCTTCTGACATGTCCGGGGCCTACACAGGACTGCAGGCCAGGATTAAGCAGCACAATCCACTAGCAGAATTTGTTCCTTGTGCGGGGCATTCATTGAACCTTGTTTGTTCCGCTGCTGCTGAATGCTGTACTGAAGTGGTCAAATTCTTTTCTTTTATACAAGAATTGTACAATTTTTTCTCCATGTCAACTCACAGGTGGGAAGTTCTAAAAGAGCACTTAGACAAAAACCATACACCTGTAGTTAAGTCTCTGTTACCAGGTGGTCAGCTCGAGCAGATGCCCTGAAAGCTGTAGTAAAAGGGTATAAAGAAATCCAAAAATCTCTGAAAGTATTGTCTGAAGATCACATAGCAAAACCTGCAACTCGATTAGAAGCACAAGGTCTTGAAAAGAATTTTCAATATTTTGAAACTGCTTTTTTATGCATACTATGGAATGACATCCTTGAGAGAGTTGACATGTGTAGCGGCAACTTACAAAAGGAGACTATGCATCTTTCAGCGGCTACAAAACAGATTCATACTTTAGAAGCATTCATAGATAAAAAACGAGACGAATTTGACAAATATGAACAAACCACCATTGCTCTTCTTGGATGTGAAAATCCCACTTATTCCAGAATTAGAAAACGCAAAATATTTGCTGATGAGACAGATGAGAATGAAGTCGAGTTTGATGGAAGGTCAGCTTTTAGAATTAAAGTGTATCTAAAAATAACTGATTCATTGAAATCGAACTTGAGTAGATGAAAAACAGCTTATGAAGTGTTGTCAGACCGCTTTGAAGTTTTGTCACTTCTGGTGTCGCCGTCGGTAGAGTCTTCAAACGAATCTATTGTGAAGGCTGCAACAAAGTTGTTGAAGTGTTATTCACAAGATATCAGTGAAGAATTTGTAAACGAGTGTTCCCATTTCAAGATGTACCTTGAACTTACAGATATGAAAACCATACCTGAAGTTTACAAGCATATAAGAAGTCTACCACTTGCTCTAATCTCGAAGTAGCGCTGAGGATTTTCTTGACACTTCCAGTCACCAATTGTTCTGCCGAGAGGGGGTTTTCAGTTTTATCTGGAGTAAAAAATGCCTAGAGATCAACTCTTCGAGAGGAAAAACAGAATGCGCTAGTGTTAATGTGCTTAGAACATGATGTCACTCTTAATACTGATTTTTCCGAGATTGTTAAAAACTTTGCCCGAACGAAATTAAGAAAAAAATCTATCATTTAAGCATGTACCTTACTATTTACTAATTTTAATTGTTATTGGTGTTGAATAAAATTTTAAAGCTCACAACTTAGTTGTTTTGCTTGGTGGCCTTATTAATGAAAAAAATGCTTTTGCTATTCCATACCCCAATTGGGTATCTGGGGAGAAGGGGGAGAGGGGAGTGGCGCCAAAGTTATTTGCAGCCCAGGGCGCTACTCACCCTAAAGCCGGGCCTGCTTGCTACCGCGGAGTGTAAGATGTTCCAATGCCCAATGTAGAAGACAATGTTCTTTACAAAAACGGACGACCGGTGTTATGGGACATGTTTTTTATTGTGCTAGATGTAAGATTAGAATTAGTGTAATTAAGGGTACTTTTTTTGAAATCTGCTCATAACCAATCGGGACAATTTTATATTTATTGTGGCAGTGGGTATGTGAAATTTGATCGGGGTGTGCCATGTCACTTGGCTGTAGCCATAAAACTGTAGTACAGTATATCCGCTTTTTTAGAGACATTTGTTCATGGAAATTGATTGAGAGAAATGATTTATTTTTATTTGGTATGTATTACTATAACTATTAGTCATAATTAACGAAAAACATTCAATTTAGATTATTATATAATTATTTTAGATTATATTTACTTAATTAATTATATATACGATAGTCAATTTGGATTTTTTTGAACTACCTACGCTAATTTTTTAGTATTTGATAAGTTTTATTTTTCATTCATTTTTTTAGGATTATTTTAATTGTTTAAATTTTTTAGGTGGGGATGGTCACGTAGTACAGATTGACGAATCTGTGCTAACCAAAAGAAAATTTAATCGAGGTCGTATAGTTCCAGAACAGTGGGTGCTTGGTATGTACGATGTTACAGCGAAACGCGGTTTCGTTGTTTTTATACCAAATAGAACAGCCACTACATTAGAAGACATAATTTCACGCCATGTTTTGCCAGGTAGTGAAATATGGACCGATTGTTGGAGAGGATATAGTGGCCTTAAAAATCTGGGTGGTGTATCTCCTTACAATCATAAGGAGGTTAACCACTCCAGAAACTTTGTGGATCCTGCAACGGGAATTGTGTACTAACCACATTGAAGGATATTGGTCTCAAGCAATATTTACGGCGTCTTGGGGTAATGTCATCCAAATTTTTGCCGGAATATGTGGACCAGTTTATGTGGTGGCAAGTGTTTGGCCCCACTGCTAGTACACGTTTTAACAATATTATTGAACAAATTTCCGCGCGTTATCCCGTGTAGTTTATACTTGACAATTTTCTTTTATATTTAATCAAACATTAATGTGGATTAGATTGGGTTACGTTAGATTATATTAGGTTCTGGTGTAGAGTGTGGACAGATTGGTGGTAGGTTTTAGCAGGTAGGCGATCGACCATGACTCCTTGGAGTGAACTGTTCTTGGTCCATTAAGGATTGAGGATGAATACATAGTTGGTTGAATCCTGCAACTTGGGACTACTTTCCAAGGTCTTTAGAAGATTTCCCTCACCACAAAAAAAATGTGTTAATGCTCAACTGATTTAGCTAAAATCAGTTATGGAAAAACTGCTTCAAAGAAAATTTGGCTCGTTAATTGAATATAGTAAAATTAAATGAACTCCATAACTTTTGTTTAGTTAAAACAAGTTATGCTCTATAAAAGTTAGATTAGAGATTTTTTCATTTCTTATTTAATGATATTACAAATCTTAGATAAACATAATCTTCTAAAGATGTTTATGATACCTACATACATTTTTTCAAAGAAGGGAGAGTAGAATATAAATTATTTAATATTTACATCTATTAAATAATTTATTTATATTTTTTAATTCATATAGATTATAAAGTATTTAACTTTTTTTTATAAAATATGTCTAGATATTGGTTATAGTGAAGAATTTTGTTCTTTGGATTTCTGTCTATAATTTTTTTATTAAAACTGAGTAAATAAGTACATCTTAAACATGTATTTAAGATGTAATCTAGGATATAATTTATAACTGTAGGTATTATATGTATAAAATACATATTTTTGTACAAAAGTATTTCATTAATAGCCAGTTTTCTGAAAGTCACATATGTATCAATTTATTTATTGGTTTCATAAAAGTGATGGAATACTAATAGTTATTGAGTATTTTAAAGAAACTGGCCACTAGAAACACAAAATCCCTATTTATGGAACCCAAAAGCCTAATTGATACATATGTGACTTTGAAAAAACCAGTCATAAGACATATTTTGTGCAATCTACAATGTACCTTATTAAAAATGTACTTACCTTTTAAATACGAATTTAAAACATAATTTGTAAGTACTTAAGATATATTTTCTACATCTTTTGCTAGAGATAATTAGGATAATTATGTATGTGTTAAAGACATATTTATAATAAATATTTTTATGGATTTAGGATAATCTTTACCATTTCTGATGGTCCAAAAGGTGTATACGTATTCAATATGTACATTTTATTCCTTATAGATTATGCTGGCACATTAGCCACCATCTTGAAAATCTTATTTAGAATGCCATTATGAATCATACTCATTTGTCATTAAGGTAAGAAAATGAAATATCTTCATAAATTATTAAAATATATTTTAGATTTAAAAAAATAGTATATATTCTCAAAAAATAAATCCTTTTTTTTCTTAGGGATCTTTTCTTATTACAAACTTTTATTTTAGTTTTCAGTCTATCTGCAGCCATTTTTAATCAATGATGTTGCCTCGGATGTTGCAATATTAACTTCCTTTCAGTCAGCATTTTTAAGTGTCATTACAGCTTCTAAAATATATTAAATTATGATTATTTTTTCTAATAATAAATACTGTTACAATTTCCTATAGCTAACTTTGTAAATATTTACAAATAAAACAATAAGATATTAATTTTTATTTTAATAAAGGTTTTGCCCAGGTAATATTAACTAATTTTCAATAATAAAATCTTGCTTATATAAAAAAAAGCCGTTTTTGGAAAAAGTTTTATATAAGTTGTTCGCGCCGCCTTCTTAATTAAATAAAAATTCGAAGTGCCGCTCATGGACTAATTTAACTGGAATTTAGTACTAGTTTGAAAATTAATATATTGTAAAAAAAGACTAATTTGGTCATTGTAAAACCCGCTGGATTGCGAGAAGCAGCTCGATTTCATTCGTTTTGTTCTAATTTATAATACTCACTTATAAAAATCAAAGTTTTGTTACACCGCGACATTGTGTCATCTCCGTTAATATTAAAATTCGTAAATATAATTATTATTACATGGACTTTACTTGTATCATCGAGGGCAAGAAATAAGCTAAGGCGAAACGATCGATCGTGGAGCTAGAATAGCAAGAAGACAACATTTGGGTAAGTCCCTTTACATTTAAACTTTCATTTTATACAGTCCACATTATTAAGACGCAGAGCTTACATTGGTCCTTCGAGCCGGATTTCATTGCAGTTAGCGAGTCTATATTTACGAATAGTTTTTTCATATCTCCTTAATTTTGCACTCATTATAATTTTATTCTATTTAAAGTTTTACTACGTTCATCGTTACTGAGTAAAAACAAAAACTGGTTTTAAATTGTTGTAAATTATTTCCAGTTCTATGTCGATTATTGGCCATCTATACTTTTAGTTATTTCTTGTTTAATAGTATTTATAGTTCCTAAATTTTACAGTTAAATTAATTATTGATTATTCTTCAAAATATTTTACGTTTACCGGCGCAGAACGATATATTCTCAAACCATTAACTTTATTTTTGCGTGTTTGTCTAATTGGTTTATTTTTTTACTCTCATTTCTTACTTAACTTTGCTTAATATTATTATATTCACTGTGTCTCTATTTCACTGTACCTTAATTTACGTTTATCGAAATGGCTGCAGACGAAAAAAATCGTAAATTAATGTTACAATATGTAGCTAGGCGACAATCGATTTTCTCTGACTCTACTAGCAGCTGGGATGCAGTTAAAGAATGCACTTATGGTGAAGCTGCTGTTGCGCAAGTATATCATGATGATACCGCACGAATGTTAGATGATTTTAAACTTGTCAATGATAAGGTTAGCGATATCAACTGTCTCCTACCTCCAGAGGATAGAGTCGATACAGAAGCACCTTCCCAAGCTTTTCGCACTATTCTTTTTAAAATAAGAGCCAAGTTTGTACAACTTCATAGTGAACAATCCACTTCACATACTACTCCTGCTGTAAGTGCCAGTCAAACCTCTCAAATTAATGATGTATTGCCTAAAATTCATTAACCAACTTTCTCAGGTGACATTGGGAAATGGCCCGAATTCTTTGCACTGTTTCAATCTCTGATACACAATAGCTCGTCTCTCTCTCCTATCGAAAAGCTCCGCTTCTTACGCTCTAATCTGAGCGGTAGTGCTCTCTCAGTTGTTTCCAACTTGCAGCTGACAGTTGAAAATTACGAATTAGCCTATTCGGCTCTGGTAAGCAGATATCAATCTCCCCGCAGAATAGCTCAAACCTATTTAAATAAAATTCTCAAATTCAAACCAATTTCTTCAAATTCACTCAGCAATTTGAAACATTTTCACGAGACGCATCAAAATTCCGTACAGGCTATTAAATCATTATTCATAGATGATCTAGCCAACTTCATTTTGTTAACTTTATCATTAAACAATCTTGATCCTCGTACCGCAAAAGCCTTTGAAGATCGACATTTTTCTGAAGGAGTTCCGTAATTTGATGATTTATTATATTTCATAATACTGCAAATCAAAACTTTAGAAATAATCCCGAGTACCGCAAGTTCCAGCCACCCTACTCGTTCTACGATCACAATCATCACAATTCTAGATCAAATTCTTTCATTGCCAGATGCACTTCTTCAGATTCAAATTCACGTCTTCCTGTTCACTCTGATTCAAAACTCCTCTCTTGTATATTTTGTCATCAGGCACACTCGTTGTCCTCTTGTTCCGCATTTTTTCCTCTTTCTCGAGATGAAAAGATCGATTTTATCAAGCAACATAAACGTTATTTTAATTGTTTAGGTTCTCACTTGAAATCACAATGTAAATCTACATCGGGTTGTCGGAAATGTAATTCTCGTAATCATCATACTCTCTTGCACCCCATTCAATTAGACAATCCAGGTCATAGTTCTGCGTCCAATCGCACCTCGAATCATGTCAATCATGCATCCAATATTGCATCTACTTGCTCTGTAGAACAACCCACTTCTGGTTCTTCACTCTCGTTTAGTTGTACGACCACAATGACTGTGGCGTCACTTTTAGGTACATGTCAAAAGATGCAAGATCTGCCACTTTCTGTATCAGGTATTGGCGGGCACTGCTCTACCTCTCCCGGCACTATCACTTGCAAAATTTTCTCTAGGCTTTCTCCACATCACATTGACATAAACCCATGAGTGGTCACCCATATTGCTGATCATTTGCCTCCTTCTAACATTGGTACAGAAGTTGCCCATGCTTTTCGATATTTAACATTGGCAGATCCTGAATTTCACCGTTCTGACAAAATAGAGTTACTTTTGGGTGCTGACGTTTATCCCCAGTTATTGCTACCTCAACCTTTTGTTCCAAGCTGTCTTGGTCCGGTCGCTATCAGTACCATATTTGGTTGGACAATTATAGGCCCTATTCAAACGCCTAATCGAAATAAACGAATCACTTCACTGATATCTTCTTGTCAGATTTCAAACGACCTCGTTAAATTTTGGGAAATTGAAAATGTTTCGAATCTCACACCACAAGATCCTCTTGTTATTCTAGCGGAACAACCTTTTATCGCCACTCATAAAAGAAATAAAGACGGCAGATATTCAGTCTCTTTGCCAGTGAAACCCGATGCGCAACCCCTCAATAGCAATCGGAAGGTTGCTCGTCATTCACTTGCTCAACTTATCAAACGTCTTGACAAGACTCCCTCACTCAAATTGGAATACGAACAATTTCTTCAAGAATATTTGGACGTAGGGCACATGACCACGTCTCTGCAGCCCACTCAATATATTATTCCCCACCACGTAGTAACAAAATCTACAAATCAGGGCAACAAAATCCGGGTAGTTTTCAATGCATCAAGCCCCGACTCATCCGGTCTCTCTTTCAATGATCGCTTGATCAAAGGACCCAAGCTACAGTTAGCTGTATATCGGACATATTACTCAATTTTAGGCTCACTCGAATTGCTCTATGCTGCGACATTCGACAAATGTATCGACAAATCTTGGTTCATTAACAAGATCGTTCCATGCAACATATCATCTGGAAACCCAAAGCCGACCTTCCTGAACAAGAAGCTGAACTCAATACTGTAACCTACGGACTGGCTCCCTCCATTTTTCTTGCCATGCGCGTTCTCCAGCAACTTGTTCAAGATGAAGGACATTGCTTTCCGTCGGCGTCACATGCCTTATTATACCAGACGTATGTTGATGATATAATTTCTGGTTCTGACGACATTGGATCGGCGTTGGATTTGCAAATGCAATTAATTCAGTTATTTTCGTCTGGAGGTTTTGAACTACGTAAATGGTCGTCTAGTCACCCGCAGATCCTTAGAGACTTGCCTCCAAGCCATGTAGAATTCCCCCTACAGTTTAATGATGAGGAAAATTCGTTAAAGGTTTTATGTTTGAATTGGGAACCATCTCTCGACTGTCTTGTATTCAGAGTTCAGCCTTTTCAAGCGCCTTGTACTAAGCGAAACATGCTTTCCTTTTTAGCTAAAATTTTTGACCCATGGGTTTTTGTCTCCTCTTATCATTTCATTTAAAATCATTATCCAAAAAATATGGCTTGCTAAACTTGATTGGGAGCAACTAGTCACCGCTGAAATTGCTTTACATTGGAACCAACTGATCAATAATCTTGATCGCATTACCTCGTTTCACCTCCCTCGTTGTGTGCTTCCTGATATGAATTTTGATCAGATACACCTAATAGGATTTGCTGATGCCTCGTCTACCGCTTATGCTGCAGTAGTGCACTTATGTTTCAAATCAGGTAACTCGCGTCATTCTTTTCTGTGGAAGGCCAAAACTCGTGTGGCTCCATTAAAAACACTCTCCATCCCTAGACTTGAACTTTGCGCCGCAGTACTTTTAATTAACTTAATCAATTCGGTATTGCATATTCGGTATCCGAAAGCACCTTCTGATATCAGACTTTTTTCAGATTCTGAAATAGTCCTTGCATGGTTACGCACTCCCCCTCATACTTTTAAAACTTTTTTTTCACATCGCATTGCTCATATTGTAAGTTAATCACCTCCTAATGCAACATGGTCCTACTGTCCTTCTCTCAATCCCGCTGATATGGCCTCTCGTGGGTTATCTGTTTCTCAATTTCTTCAAGATAAGATTATTCAGTTGTGGTCTCAGGGTCCTCCCCTTTTGACCGATTGTCACCAGCCATGGCCCATTCCCTTTCGCGGCACCAACTTGAACTCCGCACCTTTACCAGAGTTTAAGCCAAATCCTCTAGCACTCCTCGCCGTTGAACCCGATCCTTCATTTGAGGAATTTTCTCTGCGATTTTCTTCCTTTGCACGTTTCCAAAGAGTTGTCGCTTGGATGCGGCGCTTCGTTTTCAACTGTAGATTCCGTGCTGCTTCTAAACCTCCCTCCACAGGTCCTTTGACCGTTCTTGAATTGCAACATGCATTACGTACTATCATCTTGAGTACACAGTCACAACATTTTGCGGATGTTCTACAGGAATTCCGTGTCACTAAGGCGATCAAATCTCTTTGCAAACTGACACCCTTTCTTGATGATTATGGCGTCCTCAGGGTGGGCGGTAGACTCGCAAACTCACGCCTCAGTTACGATTCCCAATATCCAATATTATTACCCCGATCAGCTCACCTTTCTATGCTCATATGCAAGCACTATCATTTATCTGCTTTGCACGCTGGACCTACCACGTGTCAAGCTTTAATACGCGTTCGTTATTGGATTCTCTCCTTACGTCAACTCATACGCAAAGTAATTCACCAATGCCTCACTTGTCATCGCTTTCGAGCTTCCACGTTTCAGCCCATCATGGCCGATTTACCCTCCTGTCGAGTTCAGCCAGGTAGACCATTTCTTAACACAGGTGTTGATTATGTCGGACCATTTCAAATTCGCGCATCTCGTCTTCGCAAAGCCAGCATTACTAAGGGCTATCTATGCATTTTTGTATGTACCACGACTAAGGCCGTGCATCTGGAGTTCGCTTCTGAACTTTCTACTGACGTCTTTTTAGCAGCTTTCGATAGATTTATTGCTCGTAGAGGACTTCCTCATTCCATCCTATCCGATCAAGGTAGGAATTTTATTGGTGCCAACAGGCATATACAGGAAGTTTATCATTTTCTTAACACTAAGCATGACGAGATTTTTAACACTTTGACACAACGCGAAATTAAATGGATTTTCAATCCTCCATCTGCCCCTAACTTTGGCGGGCTGTGGGAAGCAGCCGTCAAATCTGTTAAAAATTTATTGTATCGCTTATGTGCTGAAATAACCTTTACCCCGGAAGAGTATGCCACTCTTTTTGCGCGAATCGAAGCGATTCTCAATAGTCGACCTCTATGTTCACTGTCCTCAGACCCTAATGAAGCATCTCTGTACCTCAGTCCAGGTCATTTTCTTATTGGTGTCCCTCTGTTGTCAAGACCTGAAATCCCTTTCTATGAGGATATTTCTTTAACCTACCGTTGGAGGATCATCTCACAGATTTCACAATCCTTTTGGCGTCGTTGGTCCCGGGAATACCTCAATAACTTGATTCAACGTACCAAGTGGACTTCATCGTCCACTAACCTCAAAGCGGGCGACGTTGTAATATTGAAAGGTATGGATAGTTCTCCCCTTTCTTGGCCCTTGGCTCGCATTACTGAATTGAAGTACGGTCAAGACGAAGTTTTACGCGTTGTCATTCTTAAAACTCATTAACAAGCTCATTCCTCTCCCGGAGTGACTTCCCTTTTTTTTCATTTTTCTTTTTTATTTTATATTTACTTATTTATTTTTTTCTTTAATCTTTTGTATTTTGCTTTGTTACCTTACCGGGTAACCCTCTTTATTCGTTCTGCTATTATTGCAATTTTGTTTATTCCTCCTGTAGTAAAATTGGACAATCATTCCAATTTTGGTAGGCGGTATGTTCGCGCCGCCTTCTTATTTAAATAAAAATTTGAAGTGCCGCTCATGGACTAATTTAACTGGAATTTAGTACTAGTTTGAAAATTAATATATTGTAAAAAAAGACTAATTTGGTCATTGTAAAACCCGCTCGATTGCGAGAAGCAGCTCGATTCCATTCGTTTTGTTCTAATTTATAATACTCACTTATAAAAATCAAAGTTTTGTTACACCGCGACATTAGGCCGTATTTATAAAAATGAAGTATTTCCTTCAAAGGTAAAGGTAGAAGTAAAAGGAAAAGGTTTTGCTTTACTTGGTATTCATAATCTTTTCCTTTTCTTTGCAAGCAAATCCCCACGAAAAGAGGAAAAGGTATAGAGACGCGCAATTTACGGATACGACGCACTTTACCTATATGTTGCCGACAAGTTGCAACTTGCAGGTACATCAGGATAGCGATTATGTTATTAGTAGTATAGAGTGTTTGCTGCTACTTGGAAGTTGAGTTGTACTCGAAGTTTTGATTATTTTAAGTGAGCTGTGTTAAGATGGCAAGTGACGAGGAACTATCAGACTCCCAATTAGAGTCACAAGACACCGGCGAATGCAAGTTTATTGCAGAAAGGGTAAAACAATACCCGGAAATATTGGAAAAATCTCAAATCCCAGCAAAAAAAGCGAAGAAGCAAGCAGCTATTGAGAAAGTTGTGTCAGAGTACAGACAACTGTATGGCAAAGATATGACCTCGAAAGCATTAATGAAAAAAGTGGGAAATATGAAAACAAGATTAAAGAAGAAAACCGACAAGAACAAAACAGGTAACAAACGTATTCCATCGTTACTACCATGGGAAACGATAATGATGGAAGCGATGCAGGCGGATGTGAACCCCACCGTCGCGGAAATTGCAGGTACACAAATAAAACTATACCCCAAAAATAATGTATTATGTGCAATTTCGACTCCTTTTTGCACGTGGTCTAGACGTAGGAGCACCAATGCAGTTTGTCCGCGATGTTACAGCCCAGATTCCACCAAAACCAGCAATAAAAATTGTAAAACGGAAAGCAGAACCATCTGAAGATGGAACCATGGCCCACGAAACCGAGGAAACTAGGAAACTAAGTAATAGTCAACTTCAGCGATTAGTGCTGCTAGAACAGCTCAAGGTGGCCCGTCTACAGCAAGAATACATCAGTGCCAAATTAAAGAATCAAGCTCTTCCCGCTCCATCAGTTTTCCATGAGAACGGAAAAACATTTACAACGTTAAATTAATAATAATATATTATTATAGATAGAAGTATATTTATTTTGTAAGTTTAATTTGTACATAACAAACTGTTTAAAATTAAAGAATAATTCATTCTCAAAAAATGCAAACCAAAATGATATGTTTTCTTTATTTTTTGTATAATTTTCATAGCAGCCCAAGCCCATCCAATCCATCCAGTCCATCCCCGTTGGCTTTCAGACTCCTGTGAAAAAAATTATAAGAAAAAATATTTGCTTGCTTAAAACTGAAATTCATTTTTCATGGGTGAAGTATGACATGTTTTTCTGATTTGAGTGATTTGATACGTAAAAGTTGCTTATCATTTTTGTTCTATAGTGAAGTTGACTTACAAGTTTTTACAGAATATTTTATTATTTATTAGGTACGTAAAGTATTTCAAATATAAGTATATATTATTCTAAAAATATTTTTTTAAAAAATCGAAATAGATTTCTGAAAAATTGTATTTTGGGTCATCTTAATAATAACAGATTGAATTGTGTTCATTAAAATAGAATACGCTTACCAATGTTGTTATTGTAGATAAGTTGAGTTAATTGTGTACGACGGGCTTGGCCTTCAGCTCGAGTAGCTGCATCTGTCATTTCCGGTACCTCTTGCAATTCCTCATCTTCTATTTCTTCGGCCTCCATTTCGCCCGCATCCTCGAAATCAGCATCACCAAGATACTTCGCAATATTATGAAGCACCGCACACGCAACTATCACCTTCGGAATGTTCTCCAATTTCACTCGACACACATATTTAAGAATCGGGAACCGCCGTTTCAACTGTCCAAAAGCATGTTCTATGATAACTCTTTCACTTTTTAATAATCGATTAAAAGCAGCTTGGGCTGCGTCTTCCACGATGGAAAAGGGCTTCATCAGATAGGGCATTATACCATAGCCACTGTCCCCCAACAACACCGTGTTAGTCGTCCGCCGCATAATTTCATGAACTGAAGAATTTTTCCAAATTCGACTGTCATGAACGGAGCCGGGCCACCGTGCATCGATATTTATGAAAACGAAATTTTGATCACATATGCCCTGAACATTAATACTAGCATAATTTTTCCGGTTAACATATTCATCCCCAAATAAACGCGGCTTTTCAATTTCAACATGCGTGCAGTCGATAACTCCTATTGCAGTCGGAAATCTTTTTTTCATTGCCCATTTCACTTTGGCTTCTATTACTTCATTTTCGGTCGATGGGAACTTAATCCAGTCAGCCGCCTTATCTACAATGAGACGAAGAGTTGTATCGACAATTCTGGAAACTGTAGGCTGTGTACATCCCAGTTCCTCAGCTATACCGCTCTGGAAACCCGGATTGGCCATGTACCGTAAGAACACTTTCATTTTTGTACAGGCGAAAGCGCCCCTCCCTGGTTTCCTGATTTTCGCCAATGAAGTAGTCGGCTAACCACTGCACGTTTATTTCGTCAAACCGAAAAAGGGTTCGAAAATCGCTTTCACGTGGAGTACGTCTCTCTTTGTACACTTTTCGAGCGCGTACATGCACTAAATCCGCCATGGGAAATTCCAATTAAAAAATTATGCGCTCACTCACTCAAGCTCACTCCCCAACTGAAACACTTTTAAATGTAAATATATGAAAGAAGTAAATGATAAAAATCCACCCCGGACTAGATGTATATTTTGCGAAGCAAATCCTTCAATTCTGTAGCAAATGCTCCTGTTTATAAATACTAAAAAAGGGAAACCTTTTCATTTAGAGCAACACCTTTTTCTTCAAGTTCGAACCTTTTCTTTCTTTTTGTTTATGAATAGAATGTAAAGTAAATGCTTCAGTTTCTACAAGTAAAAGCAAATGCTCTTCTTTATAAATACGGCCTATTGTGTCATTCCGTTAATATTAAAATTCGTAAATATAATTTTAATTACATGGACTTAACTTGTATCATAGAGGGCAAGAAATAAGCTAAGGCGAAACGATCGATCGTGGAGCTAGAATAGCAAGAAGACAACATTTGGGTAATTGCCTTTACATTTAAACTACATGTAACAACGAATCGTCAATTGCAATAGGATCTTTTTTTCCTTTCATTTTATACAGTCCACATTATTAAGACGCTGAGCTTACATAAGTTCTATCGACAACCATTTTAGTTAAATGTTTTACACTATATAACTTTTTCTGTTATAGATTAAAATCAATGTAAGCAAACTCTGGATAAGTAAATATTTCTTACCTATAAAAAGCTGGGCCATTTTAAAATTATGGAAAATAGATTTTGCTATTAGTCCTAGCCAGCTATACCGTTCAGTTAGATAATCCATATATAATCCTTATTGTACTTCTTATAAAATCATAGCTGCTCCTTCTCAGTGATCTAAAACATTTCATTAACTTGCATTATAAAAAAAAATTGTATAAAAATAAACAATTTGACAAAAAGAGTGGAAATTTAATAGTCACATTATATAATACTTACAACACTATAGACATTTTCCCGATTTTCAAGATACTGATTTAATTTCTCCACATCAGCACATTGACACACAAGATAAAGTTACTTAAATATTGATTCTTCCATATTCATTATTTGTTTAGTTGCCGATTTTCCAGAGAAAATTGTCTCTATTTCAATTGTCCAGTGGTAATACATGTCGGAATGATTTAAGACCTTGTAGAAGGTTATCTAATGCATTATTATTAATATTATAATCAAGAATTAATATTTAAGTATAATTTGAAGAATCAATAAGAATGTATCCAGAATCTGAACTAGAAGTCTTAGTTAAATAATTAAGTATAATGAGATGTAGAATGGACAGCAAGACTTACATTCAAATTATATTTATTTTCAAGAAAAATATTGTCTGAATCATGCTTATTTAGAGAACAAGGAAGACAATAATCAGAATACATATCTCTCCTAGCCATTTTAGAAGGTTTTTTTTAATTGCTTCATTTATATTTTCAATGAATATTACTTTTTTTGAATTAAGAGAGAAAAAAAGATACCTTACCTTTTATTATAACCAGCCGACATTAAAAAATCTGCAAGTTTTCAAGAAGTGACAAAAATTACAGGATAAAATAGAATATATAATCTCTGATATAATAGTCGAGATAATAGTATATCAGAAAAATTGCACAAATTTATTGGAAATTCATCATGTTCACATGTACACTCAATTTTACCGACGAGGAAACAAAAAAAATATAAAATTAAATTACTGATCACATTACTTTCTTTGTTATTAAAAATTTTGAATACTAGGTTATAAGTTATATTAATTCGCTTCTTCTTTCCTTGCCTTGACTGTGGCCCTATTCTCAAGGGACTAGTGAGATGCGATTAGTTGTAAGATTACATAAAATATAGGCATATTTTTTGTATCTAATTTCTATCGTTTTTGCAACTCATAAATGGTAAGGTCACATACTTGATTATCACTAGTCTCTTAAAACTACGAGGCCTGGTCTATGGAACAATTTAGCTATATTTTTCGATCCTTTTATAAATACTAAATGTTTTCATTTATTCAAGTAAACATTTATCAATTATAAAATAATAGCAATATAAGTATAAAATATAACTAAAATTGAATAAAACAATGTTTTAAATAATCCATTGGATTCGATTTACACAAATAAGTACTGGCAACATTGTCCATCCACCGTTCTTTTTAAGATTTATGACCATCTGATATCTAGACATAATTGACAGAAATTGTCAAAATTAAAATCAAAATTTTTAGTACTTTTAATTGCGATTTTCTATTTCAAATGTGCATCATCCAAGAATTTTTTTCTCTTAAAATGCCTGCATTTTGGATAATATACAAATTAACAATAAACAAAGCCTTTTTTTTTGGAAATGGTTTATAAAATGAAATGGTAGAAAAAATTCTAGATAGAAGGGACTAAAATTCGAATTTTTTTTTACATTTATTTTTGTACTATCTAGAGGAGTTAAAAGGTGTACATTCTGAAGCAAAATTAAAACAACTTTTTGGGACTGAAATGAAACTGGTACGCTCCTTTTTAGTTCCTCTCTTTATGTTTATTCAATGTTTTACGCGACAGTAAGAAACACAACCGTACTTTTTCTCTTATATAAGCAAAGAACAAAAAAAGATTTACATACGATTTCAATTATGTGAAACCCACTACCACTGAAATCGTTTTGATTTGATAACTAACTTTGCTTATAATTTACGTTAGACAGTTGTGTTTCACTTTAAGATTTAATTTATGTGAGATCCACTACCACTGAAATCGTTTATAAGTGATCAAATAAAATTCGATTTTTTTTTTTTCATTTATTTCTGTACTACTTAGAGGAGCTAAAAGGTGTATGTTCTGGACCAAAATTAAAAAAACAACTTTTTGAGACAACGAAATCACCAAAATTTCCAGCTTCCCTTTCTAACCTGCCAAACTAATCCGAAAAACCGCTGTCACTAGATATAATAACCGTAAAGGTTTTAATTTTAAATTTTAACCACTTTAGCCTAGCCGAGCGGATGTTAGGCTAAAGGAAGGGTTCGTGGTTCGGCCTCCGCAGTATTCGGTGTTGGGAGGTCTTACTTCGGCGGTTAAGAAGGACGGGATTTGTTGCTGATACAAGTGAAAATTTAAATGAAGCTCTTGCGGAATGCTATTGCATCTCCCAAAAAAAAAGAAAAATAAAACAAAAAAAAACTTTCTTTAAATTAACATTAACAAAATTTAAAAACTAATCAACAACGTTAATTTAAGATGGTCAGATGGACCCTTGCATTATACCAATTTAATTATAGTTTAATACTGAGTCGCTACGTTATGAACTACTTTCCCGGAGGACTCAATTCTCTGTCGGAGAATATTATCTACGTCCCGACAGTGGAGACCCAGCGAACTCTAGATATCCGGTTGAGGATAAAAGATAAAATATTCGTCTGAACAATTAGGACGATACAAATTCGTTTAACGGACAAACCGCCCCGAAAAAAAAAATTGTGATTTATCACTTGGATAATACTCACTTCTTCTTAATATTACAAAAAAATACTATTCCGTTTCCGCGGGCCCGGTAATCGTTTACTTATTATTTTAATTATTTTATTAAAAATTAACACCTAGCTCACTTTCCAAAAAAAAAGAACACTCAACTTTGCCCTAAACGCGGTTGATTCGATTGGCATCTAGCCTATGGAACACTCCAAATCGAATTAACCCATCAGTCGTTTTTGGGTCCCCAGGAAAAGTCGTTTTTCCCCAAGTACCGCATGAAACTACCCTTTCTCCCTCATTCTGCTCACTCGACTTTTTTCCATTGGCTAGCAGCCCTGCTACGCGTACCGCTTGGGTACGCCTCAGTAGCTGAGCCAGCAAAATTTTGCTTACAACATTGTTGCTAGCTCCTACGTGACTTTTGGCTAACCCCACTGCAATTTTGTAAATTCTTTAGTTTCGTATTGTATATTGTTTTTTAAATACATTCTTGAGAAATAACTTTTATGCTGACAAATATCCTGTCGCTGGGAACTCGATCGGATTTATTACGCAATGGTTACTTAGTTTCTTTTTGAATTAATGATACAGGGGAGCTCCGATATGTTATTTAACTTTTTATGAATTATTGTATCTTTGTCCCTCAATGTCAACCCGGTGTGGGGAAGGGGGGTTCCTTTTGGATTATTACACTATCTAATGGATTACATCTTGGACTTATTTATATCTGTTTTACCTTTTAAATTAATCTTCATTAAAAAATATGTAGATGATATAATTTTATCCCTTCCATATGATGAAATAAATAATATACTTTTTTACTTCAACAGCTTTGATCCACATATACAATTTACTATAGAAAAAGAAGATACAGAACAATCCTTACCTTTTCTTGATACTAAATTTTTAAGAAACAATAACAATAACATCTCAATCGACTGGTATAGAAAACCGATAAGCTCTGGGAGATATATTAACTATCATTCATATCATCCACGTAATACTAAATTAAATTTGATCAAACAAATAAAAAATCGTGTTTTAAATATTTCAGATCCAATTTTTCACCAAAAACATTTAAAAATTCTTTATAAACTATTTCTTGAGAACTGTTATCCACCATATCTTTTAAAACAAATTTTATATAAAACTTCTGACAATACAAATGCCATAATTCATAACATGACAAGAAACACAGAATATCATGACATCAGTTCTAGAAATAATACCATTCCAATTTATGTATTTCTACCCTATATCAAAACAGTTACACCTAAACTTTCCGGAATTTTAAAACAACATAATATAAAAATTGCAAATAAACAACATCTTACAATCCATTCGCTTTTAAGTAAAATCAAAAATAAAACACCAAATAATAAATTACCTAACATAGTTTATGAAATTCCTTGTAAAAATTGTGATAAGAAATACATTGGTCATTTTAAAAGGTCTTTTGCTTATAGAATAACATCCCATAAAAGTGATGTAAACTTCATTCAGAGAAATGTGCACTTGCTGAACACGTATTCTCTGAAGGCCATATAATCAATTATGAACATGCCAAAATTTTAACCACAGAAATTAATTATAAAAAGCGGATATTTTTAGAAACAGCTTATATAGCTCAAGAAGATCGATGTATTAATATAAGAACTGATTTAAATAATTTAAGTGTAATAAATGCATATCTTTTGGATTCGGAGAAACAAAATTTAAAAAATTAAAAAAACCAATTACTATGTAGAATTTAAAACAATTGAATTTATATATTAAACAAATCAATCAAAATTTTTAAATCATATTGTTTTTTGAGTTTTTTATAATAAACATGTCACATTACAGTTTTTTACAAAATTTTACCTATAATCTCACCTAGAGATGTAAGTATTATTTATTTTATTACTTGCTATATAATTTCTTTACAATTAAAAAACATTTTTAGACCTTGAAAATGAACCTATAGTGGTTCGAAAGCTCGGTAAATATATTCTAAAAAGAGTACACTTTGGTTTTATTGCCACATCCCCAAAAACATTCCGATTATACAAATAGTTGGCAAATATTTCTTATACTGATCTTAGAGAGAAATACATCCAGGATAATCCCTTAGGGCTAATAACATCTAGGCTTTAATATTGTTATGTCTTATTACTTCCATACTTGTTCTAGCCTTCTACCTAATCAACATTAGGTGCCTAGCTACAAACAAACAAACAAAATGTATTTAGAATAATGAAAAACTTCTCGTTTTAACAAAACTTCTTATTACTTCCTTACTTGGTCTAGCCTTAACCCCTTATCAACATCAAGCACCTAGTTACAAACAAACAACATGTAATTTCAATATGTCAATCTGACGATGCTAGTTATAGCGAATCAGCTGTAATTGATTTTAAAGCGAATTTTTCAAATAAATAGTGGAAGTTTAGTTTAACTGTGCAGTTATTTATTGTTCTTATTATACATATTATTTAAGGGGATAAAAACATTATTATTGTAGTAAAAAACTTCAACAATTACGTCAAATCAAAATAGAAACAAAGAACTCATAATATCTTGTCACAACTAACGTGGGTTTACTAAAATAACATTTAAACATCAGAAAAATCAAAATAATAAAACAAAAAAGCTAAACCATAAGAACCCAACAACAACAAAATTAATAAATTCATAATAATATATATATATATATATATATATATATATATATATATATATATATATATATATATATATATATATATATATATATATATATATATATATTGTAACGTAATCAAATGGCCTTATTAGAAGATTAAAATATTTAACAAGAGAATCTTATTTATTAATTAGAGGGAAGGTAGTTTATTTAAATTTAAACAGTTAAAGGAATGTAATAAAATTTAAATTATATTTCCATAAATTAAAATTGTCAACAAATCACCTGTTACATAATATAAGATTTAATAATATAAGATTTACCATACAGACGAGTAGGTTGATGGTTTCTAGGTATTATCTAAATAAGTATTCATGATGCCTATAACAAATTTATTTAGTACTTATAAAGTTTTCACTGAAATTTTGCTTACATCTAATTATACAATCTGAAAATTAAAAAGATAAACAAATAATGGGGTTATGAATTAAATGACAGTGACATCAATTGTCATCTGATATAGGGTAGCTTCTAAAGAGATGTTTTGATATGTCAACTATGACAGAAGAAAAAAGTTAACGTAATTGACATAATTTAAATAATAAAAGATGTGATACAAACAAATTCCAATTTAGAAATATAAGATGTAATGTTTCCTAGTCTCAAAACAAAGCTTTATTAGATATTATTAAATTTATTTATAAAAAACCATAAGGTTAATTTGATTGGACAATGAATGATATAAGCATAATTAGAGATATAGAGGGCGAATTTGAATATAAAAAAAGAAAAAAAGGAAAATCGGGGTAGTTATTGATTTAAAAAGGGGGAATTAGTGAATTTTTGGTTTTGGAAGGAATAAAAAGTTTTTTTTTGTTAAGAAAAGTTATTAGAAACAGATTAATCAAAATCATATATGAAATTTTGTTAAAATTGTAATTAGATAGTAAAATAGTGATTTGTGACCAGTGTAAGTTACCTTTAAAAAGTTCCCAAAGTAAAAGATGGATCCTGAGTGATCTTCGTAACATCTTGAACCGGATTCCACGCGGGAGGAAGGCAGGAGACCCACACGAATAGTCAACCACGGTCTACAAAACAATATAAAGGTATTCATATTGTTTAAAAACATCGAGACAGTATCAAACGCTATTAGGAGAAGTAATAAAAAGGTATTTAATGAATTCTTGTTAAATAAACTTACCAGTGTGTGAGAAACTAAATTTTCAATAACGCTTAGTGATCTATCGTCCATTTTTTTTTAACTGTAATTATAGAAAGGACTACCAACTGTAAAACTTATAAAGAACTCACACATAATTGTTATGTGAGTTGCATAATTAATTGTAATAGTATTAGTCTCATTAGTGTGAATGTGTGAAGTATGAAAGAACATTTAAACGATCATGAATTTGTATTTGTATAACGAAATGTGTTAATATTTTTGAAACATTTATGTTATAAAACATTACATTGAATTTGGTTGATCTGTTTTGCATTTAACAGTAAATTTAATTAAACTTCCATTTTTTTTTAACATAATAATAATAATAGAATAAATCAACAATTGATATAGGGCGTTCAAATAACTACAATAATAAATAATAATAAATTATAATACCTAGAGCCTGTGAACCCACAGAACCCTGAGAAGGAAAGTTTTTTATTTGTTTTAGTATATAAAAGGTTATGTTAGTGTCTGTAACATAAATCAATTATTCATGTAAAATCAGTTTCATTATAACATAAATCATAAATCATACATACACAGACAAACATAACAATATATATATATATACAATTTATTTACTTTAATTTTGGGTATTGTAGTCAATATATGAAGGGCTTAAATAAAAGCACACTATTTTTTGAATATCCAAGCTTTCGGAAACATTTATTTCCTTTTTCAAGGAGTTCTACAAAACAATTGAATACAAAAATTACAATAGGAATCAAATTATTATGAATATTTATAACTTACCAAAGATTAGATTAATATTAAAATAAGCAACTTTACAAAAATGAATATTAACAGCAAAAGGCTGTGGTAAAATAAATCGTAGTACATATCAATTTTTAAAATATAAGAACATCGAAAAAAATCTTAAAAAACAGTTTAAAATTTTTTAAAAACAAGTCAAAAGTTAAACATGATTATATATATATATATATATATATATATATATATATATATATATATATATATATATAGCTATTTGTATAATCGGAATATTGTTGGGGATGTGGCAATAAAACCAAAGTGTACTCTTTTCAGAATATATTTACCGAGCTTTTGAACCACTATAGGTTCATTTTCAAGGTCTAAAAATGTTTTATAATTGTAAAGAAATTATTTAGCAAGTAATAAAATAAATAATACTTACATCTCTAGGTGAGATTATAGGTAAAATTTTGTAAAAAACTGTAATAAATGTGACATGTTTATTATAAAAAACTCAAAAAACAATATGATTTAAAAATTTTGATTGATTTGTTTAATATATAAATTCAATTGTTTTAAATTCTTCATAGTAATTCGTTTTTTTAATTTTTTAAATTTTGTTTCTCCAAATCCAAAAGATATGCATATATTACACTTAAATTATTTAAATCAGTTCTTTTATTAATACATCGATCTTCTTGAGCTATATAAGCTGTTTCTAAAAAGATCCGCTTTTTATAATTCATTTCTGTAGTTAAAATTTTGGCCTGTTCATAATTCATTATATGGCCTTCAGAGAATACGTGTTCAGCAAGTGCACATTTCTCTGAATGAAGTTTACTGTCACTTTTATGGGATGTTATTCTATTAGCAAGAGACCTTTTAAAATGACCAATGTATTTCTTATCACAATTTTTACAAGGAATTTCATAAACTATGTTAGGTAACTTATTATTTGGTGTTTTATTTTTGATTTTACTAAAAAGCGAATGGATTGTAAGATGTTTATTTGCAATTTTTATATTATGTTGTTTTAAAATTCCGGAAAGTTTAGATGTAACTGTTTTGATATAGGGTAGAAATACATAAATTGAAATGGTATTATTTCTAGAACTGATGTCATGATATTCTGTGTTTATTGTCATGTTATGAATTATGGCATTTGTATTGTCAGAAGTTTTATATAAAATTTGTTTTAAAAGATATGGTGGATAACAGTTCTCAAGAAATAGTTTAAAAAGAATTTTTAAATTTTTTTTGTAAAAAATTGGATCTGAAATATTTAAAACACGATTTTTCATTTGTTTGATCAAATTTAATTTAGTATTACGTGGATGATATGAATGATAGTTAATATATCTCCCAGAGCTTATCGGTTTTCTATACCAGTCGATTGGGATGTGTAACGAGTTATTTTTACTTACAGTTATTTTGGACTATGTTAGTTGGTTTGTTTCATTAAAATTTTGATTTTTAGTACTTTTATATAACTCGTTACTATATTTCTGCCTTAATTTCGGGTACCGTTGTAATATTTTAGTATTAAGTTTATTTCTCCGGTAGTTCAATTCCATGAATTACATTTAATTAGTACCTATGTAAATGTATATTATATTAATTTTTAATTTTCAAGTTTAAAAAAACTAAAGGACATCCGGTACAAAAGAGTTTTAATTCAGACAAGAGCCGCCTAGTACATTAGAATTTTTTTTTCCTTTTCTGTTTTTTTAATGTCATTAGTCGAAAATTGTAGGTAGGAATGAAAATATAAATTTGAAAACAATTTTATTTAAGGTCTCTTGTTCCTGATACAGTTAGTTCGCTTTTGTCCGAATATTACCGTCCAGTTTTTTTTGAGTTTGAGAATTTTTTCTTTGTTTTCTATTTTTTTTTGGTTAGAAAAGATTTGCCGTCCGAAATTGTTTTTTTTTTTGGTAAGTCAACCGAATTGTAATTCTTTTTTTTTTAAAGTATTGTGTGAAGCATTAAACCGCCGTTAGAATTTTACTTTTTTTATGTTAATAATTATTTTGATAATTATTGATAACTATTTTCCTATTTTGTTTGAAACGAATTTAATTTATTATATTCACTATTAATGTTTGATCCGTTTTCCCTAACTCCCTACCGTTTAAAGTTTATTAGTGAGTTTATCCGATAATTTAACATTTAAGCTGATTGTAGAACGGGGGCGAGGCTGATGCCATGCGTCGTTCAACTTTCAGACGGTAAAATTTCATTATTTTCAATAGAAAGCTTAATAACAAATATACGATCTTCAGACAAGGCGGAGGCTGTTGCCATAGATTGTTTGATGATCTAAGATTCATTCATTATAGACAATTCTGTTATTCTAACGGGTTTCCTTACCTACTTACCGACCATAGTAACTTTCCATGGTGAGCTTAGCCGTTAATTCTGATATTTATTTGTTCTTTTGTTACGATAGAATTTGATTGCAGTTCTTTTCTCTGCTCCCCGATTGCTTACACACTGCTTTTATCAAAATTTACTTGTTTACGTACGTGCCACCTGCGGACTTGGCA
This sequence comes from Ophraella communa, assembly GCA_035357415.1. Taxonomy (NCBI): domain Eukaryota; kingdom Metazoa; phylum Arthropoda; class Insecta; order Coleoptera; family Chrysomelidae; genus Ophraella; species Ophraella communa. Next base: position 26,144,537 of record CM068979.1, read on the forward strand.
TAGTACATATATTTTTTTTTATATAAACCGTTAAATTTGATGCCGATATACTAAAATGTTATTTTGATTGCACTTGCACATCGTACCTACGGAAATTGTTCGTAAGCGCCGGAACTATAACTGTTCCTCATTTAAAGTTTTATTTTGTATATTTATCTGTAATATTGAGTATTATATTTGTGCCTTTGTATTTGGCTTATAGTCACGAAATACATTCGTTGTTATATACTTATTAAATCGTGTAATATTAATTTGTGCGTTGGGCGACAATTTGTAATATGAGTTACCTGTTGATAGTGACTTTATAAAAATATTTAGTTAACTTTTTTGAAAAAATAACAATATACCAAAAGAAAAAATGTAATTTACAATAAAACAAACATTAAGCTTAATTTCGTCTTTAATTAGTTGTAAAAGATACTTCAATAATTAACAGAATTTATAAATGTTTATGACTCAAAAATTATGATAGTTAAATACCTCGGCTAGGGGTGAGTAAGTTCATTAGCTCTGACTATTGTACAATATTTGTTTCTTTAAGAAATTATAAGGGCGCCACTGAAATCTTTTTATTTTTTATGATACTACTGAAGAAAATTGTTTTAAGCTGAGTTATTTAAATAAGTATCATAAGATGACAGAAAGATCTCAGAAAAAACTGTCTATGAAGATAAAAAAATGATTTGAAAATGTACAAACATATAAAAGATAATAAGATTTCCTTGGTGCTGAAATTAATGAGGTAGAGAATACGTAACAACAAAATAATCCGCAAACAATTCTTTAAAAATACTTATTCTAATACAGTTGACGATATAGATCGATATACACGGAAATAAAAGAGAAAAAATATGGGAACAGTAAACTTGATAGATCACAATAAACTTATCTGTTACAATAGTGGACGATCCTTCGCCGCACCTTGGGGTCGCTACGGCACTGTCTAGGTGGTTCCAAATGATTATGGAAGATCACTAGTGGAGGGATGATCTGCCCCAGTTGTAGAGATAATCCAGTTAAGAATGTACATACGAGAGCTTAAAGTTTACGGAATCTCCAAATTCAAGAGATGCTTCTGGTTTACAGAATCTTCAATTAAAGAGTTGCCTCTAGTTTACTGTATTATATTCCAACTTTCTGAAAATTACCAGTGTCAAACACGTGTTACATTTACTTTTCTGGCACAAAAAGTACAAATCAGCATAGTCCGAAATCTACAGTTAGATGCTAATGTATTTAAAAAGATTACAAAAGATACATTTTTACATTAAATTTACTTTTTAATAATCTTACACACTAATCAAAATTCCAGAAATGTACTTTTATCAGCCTTTTATAAAAAAATATCATTAATACTTTTAATTACCATAAAAAGATTCTTTGAATAATAATGAAATATGTTGAAATTCTCATCTGATATAATAAAATATAATATAACTTTCGATATTTTATAAATATCTTAACAAAAAGGAATTATAAAATTGGAAAAAAACATACCTGTATATGACAGTAAATCAATAGAAGAAATGAGACTGGGAATAATTATTAAAACCTCTTGAACTCGATAATGCCAACTCATTAGTACACCTCGTAGCGTATCTACTTTGAACTTCCAATTATAATTATTGAGACCGTATTCATTATTTTATTATTAAAAATGTTTGAGGATAGATGGAGCTAGCGGTACTAATTGAATTTAATATTTAGGATACCAGGTGCTTAAAATGTTAACAGGTACTGTTACAATCGGTGTTTACTTATTATCCCGTAACAAAGCCATAAGGGTTTAAGGTTTTATTAAAGTGTTGAAAGAAACAAGACCCCTAGAATTTTCCGTAACCTCCATCTGAGACTACCTGGAACTCTTGACGCTCAGGGTCAAGGGGACGTGGAGCATACCACGTTAAAACAACTGGCGCCCGAGCATTTATTGGAGAGATTTTGCATCGAGGGTGGCTATTGTGACGTGCCCAGAAGGTAAGAACCAGTGGGCGGTAGGAAAAAGCGTCACAAATTTGGCGCGCGAGTAGGGACCGTTTCTGATTATTTTTTTTTTGAAGAGGCCGTTTCCGCCGTCTTCGATTTAATGTATTAGGATAGAGAGGTTATTTTATTAATATTTATATAAGCAGTTTGAATGTCTCTCCATATTAATGATTAGAGCAGAGTTAGTTATTCCGTTATCCGTGGTTTTTTTCTGTTTTCTTTCTTTTACTCTCCATATTGTTTACTCAAAGCTGATCGCTTGTCCGTTGGTGGATTTTTTCTTGTTTAACAAAAAGATCAAAGGAGAAGAAGCTGGAGATAAAAGACCCATGTCAGGAGGAAAATCCGACGATATTAATCTCACTGTTTTATTCACTGAAGAAAAGACTGAAATCGAATCCGTTTCTACAGTACCGGCCCAACTACCGACCGTAAGTTCCCTAGAAGAAGCTATAGACAATCGAGTAAGTTGGGTATATTTACTGAAAAACGAGGGTTTCACTACCCACCTGCAAAAGAGAAATTTATCGGTTGCTGGAACCGTTCCGGAAAAACGTAAGCGACTTGTAAACTTCTTAAGACGAAGAGGGATTTCTTCACAACTTGCCATACACCAAGAAGAATCTATTGATTATCCGACTGCTATGGCGACCCCGGCAATAAATGTACAGGACTGGAAGGTGTCTTTTGGAAACCGGGGAGATCCTGTTTCATTTATTGAAAGAATTGAAGAAGTCTGTGAAGAGAAGAATATTCCGAAAGACAATTTAATACCTGTATTACCGGAATAACTATCAGGGGAACCCGCATCTTGGTACCGTAAGAACCGGAGTAGGTACACGACCTGGAAAGAATTTGAAACAGATTTTCGTATCTTCTTTTATCCCGTGAATTATGAGGTTGACCTAGAAGCTGAGATAGGCCGACGTCTACAAAGAAGAAATGAGTCCGCTGCTACTTACATCACCGAACTCCAAACTCTGATGCGTCGACATGGAAAACTAACTCCTGAACAACAGTTAGCATGGATGTACCGCAACTTATTGCCCGAATACCGTCTGCAAATTAGGAAAGGAGATTTTGAAGATTTTTCCGCATTTTGTCAGGTGATAAGGGAATATGAGCTCCTTAAAAAAGAACTCCAGTGTGTACCCAACCACTTTGGACCGATCCGTGCACCGACTACCCGTCAGCAACCGATAAGTACGCCAAGACATGAACCTTCTCACTACTCAACGTCTGGGCCGTCCAGGGAGTCCGTCGATGGTTCAAGAAATCCGTCACCGACTGCTACTCCCCGACGTCCGCCAGCCGAAATGAACGACCTCCGACCGCACATAGACATCGAGATTGAAAATCACAATTTCAGAGCATTGTTAGATACCGGAGCCGCAAGGTCATACATTGGTGATCAAGTAGCTAAAACATTTTCCCAAAAAAGGCAAACTATCGCCTGTCAAAATACGAAGGCACGTTTAGCTAATGGAAAATTAGTCTCTATCACCGACAGTTATGAGCTTAAATGGCAAATCAACGACGTCACTATGGAGGGTTCGTTGGAACATTTTCCTGGTTTGATAACAGATATTGTGTTAGGGCACGATATTCTACGAAAATATAATTTCCGTCTCGAGTTGGGAACCGGAGAAATATATGTGAAAGATGAACTAGTAAAGCATTCACAATTAGCCAGTCCAGTTGCAATATTGGAGGCAGCGAATATGTCGACAAAAGCAGGTAATGTTGTTACGATTAATTGTAAGGAGGAAATACTTTATCATTTTACCGAAGGCAGCTGTACTAGCCATCAAACTGTTTCCGAAGTCTCTTTGTCCTCCCTGGTGTTAGGGGTTGACAAGGAGCAATCCATTTTTGTAGCTTCTAAATTTTCCCCGGTGTTGTTAGGGGTTAATAAAGAAAATATTGTTTCCGAAGTCTCTACGTCCTCCCTGGTGTCAGGGGTTGACAAGGACCACTCCATTTCTGTCGCTTCTTAATTTTCCCCGGTGTTGTTAGGGGTTAATAAAGAAAATATTGTTTCCGAAGTCTCTACGTCCTCCCTGGTGTTAGGGGTTGACAAGGAGCAATTCATCTCCGAAGTTTCCGATTTTTCCCCGGTGTTGCTAGGGGTTAATAAAGAAAATATTGTTTCCGAAGTCTCTACGTCCTCCCTGGTGTTAGGGATTGACAAGGAGCAATTCATTTCCGAAGTTTCTGAATTTTCCCCGGTGTTGTTAGGGGTTAATAAAGAAAATATTGTTTCCGAAGTCTATACGTCCTCCCTGGTGTTAGGGGTTGACAAGGTGCAATTCATTTCCGAAGTTTCTGATTTTTCCCCGGTGTTGTTAGGGGTTGATAAAGAAAATGTTCGTTCCGAAGTCTCTACGTCCTCCCTGGTGTTAGGGGTTGACCTGGAGAAATCCGTTATCGGAAAAGCTAAGTCATCTTCAAACGACTTAGGAGATGGAAACAATTATGGTTTTGAAGGATATCCGTTGGACGTCATAACCGCTCGGACTGAAAGAAATCTAACCGAAGAACAGACAGACCGACTGAACAGCTTCCTGAAGCAAGAGTTACCGAAATTTGGATCCATACGAGGTCCAACAACCCTTGTGGAACACGAAATCCGTTTGCTAAAACCTCAGCCAATTAAACAGAGATACCGGCCGCAAAATCCGAAATTGCAAGAAATTTGTAATGCCGAGATAGACGCAATGTTGCAAGAAGGGGTGATAGAACCCTCTACGAGCCCCTGGAGTTCTCCGATTGTAATAGTGAAGAAAAGGGATGGAAAGAACCGCTTTTGCATTGACTTCCGGAAGGTTAATAAAGTTACCATGAAGGATGCCTACCCGCTTCCATTTATCAATGCTATATTGGATAAACTGCGGAAAGCCAAGTACATTTCTAGTTTAGATTTAAAGAGTGGCTACTGGCAGGTACCCTTAACACCTGAAAGCAAACCAATTACCGCATTTACCGCACCCGGAAGAGGATTGTTCCAGTTCACGGTTCTTCCATTTGGTTTACATTCTGCACCTGCCACGTTCCAAAGACTGGTTGATCGACTAATAGGCCCCGATCTAGATCCATATGCATTTGCCTATCTCGATGACATCATAGTGCTGGGGGAGACATTTGAACAACACTTGGAAAACCTGTCCGAAGTGTTCCGCCGACTGCGAGTAGCACGGCTGAAGCTCAACCCGGAGAAATGTCATTTCTGCTTACCGTCCATGAAATACTTGGGACATGTAATCACCGGAGATAGAATCCGTACCGATCCAGAGAAGGTCGAAAGTATCGTTAAATTCCCCGCCCCAAGAAATATCCGAGAGTTGCGAAGATTCTTGGGGGTTGTATCCTGGTATAGAAGATTTGTGCCATCCTTTTCTCAAAAGGTGGCTCCGTTGACGAAGTTACTCCGTAAGTCTCAGCGATGGAAGTGGGCTGAAGAACAAGAAGCCGCTTTCGCTAACATAAAAACTTTTCTATCGGAAGCACCCGTCCTAAGCTGTCCCGATTTTAATGTGCCGTTTACCTTACAGACTGACGCCTCCGAACCTGGTTTGGGAATAGCCCTTACCCAACTGATGGATGTTAAAGAACACGTAGACGCATATGCAAGTCCCACCCTGAGTCCCACTGAGAGAAATTACTCCGTTACCGAGAAAGAATGCCTTGCCATTGTTTGGGGTATTGAAAAGATGCGTCCTTATTTAGAGGGCTACCATTTCACGGTTACTACCGATCATCAATCTCTTAAATGGCTGCATTCCATATCTAGTCCGTCTGGACGTTTAGCTAGGTGGAGTATTTTTCTGCAACAGTATGATTTTGAGATACAGTACCGTAAAGGTGCACTAAACCGTGTAGCCGATGCTCTGTCTCGAAATCCACTACCAACCACCGCCGAGGAGGAGCTGCCGTTCGCTCTCTGTTTGACCGATGTCACTGCCGAATGTTCATGGTACCGGAACAAGAAGGAAGAGGTTCTGAAGGATCCAGAGAAGTTTCCGGATTACTGCCTTAGAGAAGGCCGTCTTTACCGTCATTTATGGGATATAAATCATTTTTGAGAGCCAGAAATGTCCGACCCCTGGAAGCTGTGCATAGCAAAGCCCGACCGAACCCGAATTCTACAAGAAAACCATGATGCTCCGACTGCTGGTCATCTAGGAATTGCTAAAACCATCGCGCGCATTGCAAGACTGTACTATTGGCCAGGGATGTTTAGGGACATCACCAAATACGCGAGGAGATGTCTGAAATGTCAAAAGTACAAGCCGTCGCAACAGAAACTCCCAGGGAAGATGCAACCGTCAGCAAACCGGCAACCTTGGGAAACCGTTAGTTCCGATATAATTGGACCGTAACCCCGGAGTAAGAAAGGAAACCGAGAAACGCTTTTGGAGGAAAAGCAAGAGTATCCAAAAAAGAAATTCAAAGATATGATGGGGCTAAGCATTCCAATGATGATCCAGTATGTGGCCGACCGCCAGGACGGTATTCTGCCCGGAACACGAGAAGACCATTCCCAGTCGAGAATGGATTGTGACCTAAGAAACATTCGTTCCTTCGTCCCCATAACTCCAGACCTGTGTTGAAGATGCCGCTGAGAAAGCTGTCGAGGACCCTCAATCCTGTTTTGTTCCCGATGTGGACAGGTTGGCAAGATGTCCCGCGATCGTCCTTGCGAAAGCCCCTCTCTCCGTATCAGATCGATTGCCATCCAAGCCCACTTCCCGGCTAAATATCACCCCGCCCGAACGACGTCCAATGTCGGCGTTCAGTGTAACCTAAGCACCGAACCCCCCAAAGCCGCCCGAAGAGTAACCGCACTGCCCCGCTGTGCGTATCGCCGCCAAGCACCCCGTGGACGAGGACCTCAGCCAGGAACTCACTCTTCGGCCATTCGACGACGAATCACCAGAAACTGAAACGTTCCCCTGTTTTAGTTGATAAGTATTCTTAGTTTTTAAGAGTCAGATTAAGATCTGAAAAAAAAAATGTAATGAACGAAATCTGCGTTTTCCTTTATTAATTTTTTTTACCGAAGAAAGAGGGGAGTGAAACGAGTTATTTTTACTTACAGTTATTTTGGACTATGTTAGTTGGTTTGTTTCATTAAAATTTTGATTTTTAGTACTTTTATATAACTCGTTACTATATTTCTGCCTTAATTTCGGGTACCGTTGTAATATTTTAGTATTAAGTTTATTTCTCCGGTAGTTCAATTCCATGAATTACATTTAATTAGTACCTATGTAAATGTATATTATATTAATTTTTAATTTTCAAGTTTAAAAAAACTAAAGGACATCCGGTACAAAAGAGTTTTAATTCAGACAAGAGCCGCCTAGTACATTAGATTTTTTTTTCCTTTTCTGTCTTTTGAATGTCATTAGTCGAAAATTGTAGGTAGGAATGAAAATATAAATTTGAAAACAATTTTATTGAAGGTCTCTTGTTCCTGATACAGTTAGTTCGCTTTTGTCCGAATATTACCAACCAGTTTTTTTTGAGTTTGAGAATTTTTTCTTTGTTTTATATTTTTTTTGGTTAGAAGTGATTTGCCGTCCGAAATTGTTTTTTTTGGTAAGTCAACCGAATTGTAATTCTTTTTTTTTTTAAAAGTATTGTGTGAAGCATTAAACCGCCGTTAGAATTTTACTTTTTTTATGTTAATAATTATTTTGATAATTATTGATAACTATTTTCCTATTTTGTTTGAAATGAATTTAATTTATTATATTCACTATTAATGTTTGATCCGTTTTCCCTAACTCCCTACCGTTTAAAGTTTATTAGTGAGTATCCGATAATTTAACATTAAAGCTGATTGTAGAACGGGGGCGAGGCTGATGCCATGCGTCGTTCAACTTTCAGACGTTAAAATTTCATTATTTTCAATAGAAAGCTTATTAACAAATATACGATCTTCAGAGAAGGCGGAGGCTGTTGCCATAGATTGTTTGAACATCGAAGTTTAATTTGTTATAATTATGATTATTGTCTGGTCCGTTTTCCCTACCTCCCTACCGTTTAGAGTTTATTAGTTAGTTTTATCCGATAATTTAACATTAACCCTTTCGGTACTGACGGGATGTATTTGTCCCAAGCCCTGTTTAAAAATTACTATTGAGCTCAGAAGCCATCTAAAATGCAGTAGCCGCTGTCCTAATAGTAATTCCAGTCCGCACGACATGCAAAAATTGTTTCCCGCCGGTAAAAAATCAGCCGACCAGCCAGTATCACCTATGATTTCAAGGGTGCACGTCGAAAAAAAGTGTCTGAAATGGTTTTTGGTCTCCCAGGCCATTCTTTTGAGTGAATATGAACAGGTATGTATTGCTTTGTTGTAATAAACAATAAAAAATACAAAAAAGTATTTGGGGATAAGTGTGTTTGTATAAAAACTGCGTCACGTGTGTTATGGGACATATATGTCCCTATAGTGTTTGAGCTTGGGACTTCTTTATCCCTGCCGTAATTTTTGATAATATATTCTTTTATTCCATTCCAGACGAAATAAGACTCTAACGCTAAAAGGACAGCAAGATTTGATCCAGAACTTATCTGATCTTGAATCAGAGCCTGACGATCCGTACGCTACAGATAGCGGCTCGGAATACACTCCTGATGGTGAAGTAGATGGCGAGTTATGCAGCGAGGAGAGTGATAATGAACCTGTTTTTCATGACAATGAACTTGTTTTTCATGACAATGCTGAGCAGGATTTGTCTTCGTCAAGCGACGACGATTTAGCAGGGGGTAATGATCAACGAAGAGGAATAAAGAGAAAGCAAAGTTCAGAATCAGAGGAAGAAGAGATTGTCGAGGAAGATACAGGTGAAGATGTTCCACAACCAAATGCTGTTATCTGGTTAGAGGCAAATGATTCATTTTTACCTCGGAAACAAATACCAGTAGAGCAAAGTCCGGTTATACTTGCAAGTCTAGATCGAAGCTCCTCAACTCTAGATGTATTTTTCAAACTTTTTCCTAAAAGTTTATTCATGTTTATTTCGGACTGTACCAATCAGAGGTTGGGAATATTGAAACAAAACAAAAAGAAATCGATGCAGAAAACTGATCCTCATGAAATAATGGTTCTTGTAGGTAGCATGATGGTTATGTCCTACAATCGTGTCCCAAAAGTTCATATGTACTGGTCTCAAAATAAATCATTAGTTAACTCAACAATCAAAACAGCTATGAGCAGAGACAGATATCTCTTACTATCTTCAAAGCTTTATCTCAATCAGCCCGATAAACCAAACGATGCTGGTAAGACATATTATGTGGATGAATTCATAGCTTGTTTGAAGACGTCATTTCAACGTGTGCGCTCAGACTCGACATTTCAAAGTATTGACGAGACAATGGCAAAATTCAAAGGTAGGTCTTCTCTCAAACAGTACCTTCCTTTGAAGCCGATCAAACGCGGCATAAAACTGTGGCAGCGTTGTGACTCTAAGACAGGATACATCTATGATATGAACGTATATGCTGGTAAAGAGGAATCAACCAGAGTTGGAAACATTGGAACATTAGGCGAGAGAGTAGTGAAAAAACTATGTGAAACTATCAGGAAGAAAGATGTGGCATTATGCTTCGACAGATTTTTTATGTCAGTCGATTTGGTGAACACATTAGATTTTGCCTGTACAGGAACCTGTATGAGAAACCGCAGAGATTTGCCAAAGTTTAAAACCAAGCTTGTTCAACGGGGAGATTCAAAAGTGTTATGCAACAACTTTGTTTCTTTGGCAATGATTTGGCAAGATACTAAGGAGGTCCTGGTTCTTAGTAACTGTCACAAAAATATCCTAACAGAAGTTTCTAGAACTGAAAAAGATGGCTCAAAGAAAAGCGTTCCCTGTCCAGAAGCCATTTCATTTTATAACATCTACATGGGCGGCGTAGATCTCGCAGATCAATTTTCGGCTCTGTATGACCCAAACCGCAAATCAAATAAGTGGTGGAAGAAAGTATTTCAGAAACTTTTGATGTCAGCTGTGTCAAATAGCTGGATAGTCTACCAAGAGCTGCAACATAAGAAGATGCCTTTCATTGAATTTTTAGTTACATTAGCTGAACAGCTAACAGGATATGGAAAAGAAAGGGCCATATTCCAGAGAAGAATTACTTCAGGTAGGTTCTAAAAACAGATGTAATATAATTATTTGGTTGCTACAGAATGTATTCTTATTTCTAGGAAGACCATCGCTAAGGGCTAAAGCCATGTTCAATATTGGCGACCATCTACCAACAGAAGGTAAATCCCGTCGCAGATGCTGCTACAGCGCAAAAAGGAAAATTGAAAAAATGACCAAAACTATTTGCGTGGCCTGCGATGTTGTTTTGTGTAAATCTTGCTTTTTACCTTACCATAAGTAAAATATAGACTAAAAACTTATTTGTTACTTTCATAAGTAAAATATAGAATCAAATCTTATTTTTGTGAATTTCATAAGTGAAATGTAAATGCTTTGAGTTCAATATATATTTTTCAAAATACCTGTTCTTGTTACTATTGGGACATATATATCCCCGATAAAATCCTAGTGGGTCACATATATCCCACGAACTTTTTTCAAAAACTACAAAATCAAAAAATGTAAATTCATGTAGAAGTTCTTAATAACAGCATATTTATCGCAAATTTGATGTAAAAAAGTTAATTTTTAAAAAACTTAAAATACGTACCGAAAGGGTTAAAGCTGATTGTGGAAGGGGGGCGAGGCCGATGCCATGCGTCGTTCAACTTTCAGACGGTAAAATTTCATTATTTTCAATAGAAAGCTTATTAACAAATATACGATCTTCAGACAAGGCGGAGGCTGTTGCCATAGATTGTTTGATGATCTAAGATTCATTCATTATAGACAATTCTGTTATTCTAACGGGTTTCCTTACCTACTTACCGACCATAGTAACTTTCCATGGTGAGCTTAGCCGTTAATTCTGATATTTATTTGTTCTTTTGTTACGATAGAATTTGATTGCAGTTCTTTTCTCTACTCCCCGATTGCTTACACACTGCTTTTATCAAAATTTACTTGTTTACGTACGTGCCACCTGCGGACTTGGCATAGTACATATATTTTTTTTATATAAACCGTTAAATTTGATGCCGATATACTAAAATCTTATTTTGATTGCACTTGCACATCGTACCTACGGAAATTGTTCGTAAGCGCCGGAACTATAACTGTTCCTCATTTAAAGTTGTATTTTGTATATTTATCTGTAATATTGAGTATTATATTTGTGCCTTTGTATTTGGCTTATAGTCACGAAATACATTCGTTGTTATATACTTATTAAATCGGTGTTTACTTATTATCCCGTAACAAAGCCATAAGGGTTTAAGTTTTATTAAAGTGTTGAATGAAACAAGACCCCTAGAATTTTCCGTAACCTCCATCTGAGACTACCTGGAACTCTTGACGCTCAGGGTCAAGGGGCCGTGGAGCATACCACGTTAAAACAACTGGCGCCCGAGCATTTATTGGAGAGATTTTGCATCGAGGGTGGCCATTGTGACGTGCCCAGAAGGTAAGAACCAGTGGGCGGTAGGAAAAAGCGTCACAGATGTTATTGTTACTGTTTCTTATAAATTTAGTATCAAGAAAAGGTAAGGATTGTTCTGTATCTTCTTTTTCTATAGTAAATTGTATATGTGGATCAAAGCTGTTGAAGTAAAAAAGTATATTATTTATTTCATCATATGGAAGGGATAAAATTATATCATCTACATATTTTTTAATGAAGATTAATTTAAAAGGTAAAACAGATATAAATAAGTCCAAGATGTAATCCATTAGATAGTGTAATAATCCAAAAGGAACCCCCCTTCCCCACACCGGGTTGACATTGAGGGACAAAGATACAATAATTCATAAAAAGTTAAATAACATATCGGAGCTCCCCTGTATCATTAATTCAAAAAGAAACTAAGTAACCATTGCGTAATAAATCCGATCGAGTTCCCAGCGACAGGATATTTGTCAGCATAAAAGTTATTTCTCAAGAATGTATTTAAAAAACAATATACAATACGAAACTAAAGAATTTACAAAATTGCAGTGGGGTTAGCCAAAAGTCACGTAGGAGCTAGCAACAATGTTGTAAGCAAAATTTTGCTGGCTTAGCTACTGAGGCGTACCCAAGCGGTAAGCGTAGCAGGGCTGCTAGCCAATGGAAAAAAGTCGAGTGAGCAGAATGAGGGAGAAAGGGTAGTTTCATGCGGTACTTGGGGAAAAACGACTTTTCCTGGGGACCCAAAAACGACTGATGGGTTAATTCGATTTGGAGTGTTCCATAGGCTAGATGCCAATCGAATCAACCGCGTTTAGGGCAAAGTTGAGTGTTCTTTTTTTTTGGACAGTGAGCTAGGTGTTAATTTTTAATAAAATAATTAAAATAATAAGTAAACGATTACCGGGCCCGCGGAAACGGAATAGTATTTTTTTGTAATATTAAGAAGAAGTGAGTATTATCCAAGTGATAAATCACAATTTTTTTTTTTTCGGGGAGGTTTGTCCGTTAAACGAATTTGTATCGTCCTAATTGTTCAGACGAATATTTTATCTTTTATCCTCAACCGGATATCTAGAGTTCGCTGGGTCTCCACTGTCGGGACGTAGATAATATTCTCCGACAGAGAATTGAGTCCTCCGGGAAAGTAGTTCATAACGTAGCGACTCAGTATTAAACTATAATTAAATTGGTATAATGCAAGGGTCCATCTGACCATCTTAAATTAACGTTGTTGATTAGTTTTTAAATTTTGTTAATGTTAATTTAAAGAAAGTTTTTTTTTGTTTTATTTTTCTTTTTTTTTGGGAGATGCAATAGCATTCCGCAAGAGCTTCATTTAAATTTTCACTTGTATCAGCAACAAATCCCGTCCTTCTTAACCGCCGAAGTAAGACCTCCCAACACCGAATACTGCGGAGGCCGAACCACGAACCCTTCCTTTAGCCTAACATCCGCTCGGCTAGGCTAAAGTGGTTAAAATTTAAAATTAAAACCTTTACGGTTATTATATCTAGTGACAGCGGTTTTTCGGATTAGTTTGGCAGGTTAGAAAGGGAAGCTGAAAATTTTGGTGATTTCGTTGTCTCAAAAAGTTGTTTTTTTAATTTTGGTCCAGAACATACACCTTTTAGCTCCTCTAAGTAGTACAGAAATAAATGAAAAAAAAATTCGAATTTTATTTGATCACTTATAAACGATTTCAGTGGTAGTGGATCTCACATAATGTAACGTGAAATTCACGTTTCAACTAAAATTCATGGATAACTAATTGAAAACCTTAAATATGTTCGGGCAAACGTCTCAGTAGACACAACCTAATTATTAAAAAAAAAAAACTAGCTGGACATAGAATCGATATTTTTCGTAAAAACGCACGTTTCAATTTCGGATTTTTATCGGTGATTTTAGTAAAATAGACTTTCTTTCTGGTGCTAGCTACCTTGTAAAGAGGTACTCTGTTTTGAGAATAAATTTAGTGTATTTGCGGAAAAAGGTTATGCCAAATTAGATTCCGCAAAAAAAAGGACCAGTTCAGCTTAGCCAAGTTAGCAAAGAGCCGGGCAGGCATTTGACAATTATATATATTTTTTTACGTTTTATTTAAAGCTAAGCATTGCTAAAATCTATCTGACAACAATATATTTTTTTAAATTTTTTTATTTGAAACTTAATATTGCTCTAAAATCTATCTGACAAATATTTATATTTTGTTATGTTTTCTTTGAAACATAGTGTTGCTAAAATCTATCTGACAATTATATATATATTTTTTTTACGTTTTATTTGAAGCTTAGCATTGCTAAAATCTATCTGACAACAATATATTTTTTTTAATTTTTTTTTATTTGAAACTTAGTATTGCGGAAAACTATCTGACAAATATTTATATTTTTTTTATGTTTTATTTGAAACTTAGTGTTGCTAAAATCTATCTAGCAATATTAGAATTTTCTTCGGGTTGGAAATTGTAGATATTGTAAATATTAAATATTATATTGTACATAGGCTTGGTATACACAGTGTTTTCTTTCTGCTCCATTCCCTTTAAAACTGACAAGCAAAATTGTACAACTTACATAGGTTTTTGGTATTTTTGAGAAAATACCTGGCGCCCTAAATATCTCTCGTGTTTATACTGATCTCGATATCCGCGAACCGATGTCGTTATCCCCTATGTAAGCAGTACAATCCTGCTAAGAATCGAACCAATTGAAAATATCGTAGCAATAACTTAAATCTTAAAGTGAAACACAACTGTCTAACGTAAATTATAAGCAAAGTTAGTTATCAAATCAAAACGATTTCAGTGGTAGTGGGTCTCACATAATTGAAATCGTATGTAAATCTTTTTTTGTTCTTTGCTAATATAAGAGAAAAAGTACGGTTGTGTTTCTTACTGTCGCGTAAAACTTTGAATAAGCATAAAGAGAGGAACTAAAAAGGAGCGTACCAGTTTCATTTCAGTCCCAAAAAGTTGTTTTAATTTTGCTTCAGAATGTACACCTTTTAACTCCTCTAGATAGTACAGAAAAAAAAAATTCGAATTTTAGTCCCTTCTATCTAGAATTTTTTCTACCATTTTATTTTTTTTGGTTATTGTGTCTCTCCCTTTGCAAAAGCAGTGCTGTAGTAAATTTAAATTGCAACTGTAAATAAAGGAGGATTAGTACAAATATTAGTGCGTAAATAAAACAAATTTAAGAATAAAAGTCAACATTTTTTTTTTGCGAAAAAATTATATACAGCTATTTTTTTTCTCGCGTACTCGTAACAACGTAACACGTACCTTCTAAACCCATCCTCAACTACCAACCTCCTTCTACGAGAGGACCTTCGTCAAGGTAGGAATATTTTATTGTTTTAATTTATTAACTTGGGAATTGTATTTACATTTGATTGCTAAAAATCCAAACAACCATAAAATGCCTGATACTAATAAAACACAGCAAGCAGCAGCGGCAGCTACCTCCACTCCAGTGGTGGTACAACTACCCCCTCAACCATTAGGGGTAATAGCAGCAACCTTAAATGATTGTAACGGTAAAAATGTAACAAAATATTTTGAAAAGTTCGAATCACGATCGAGATTAGATAATTGGGATCAAAATGATACTTTAAAACTTTTAAAATTTAAATTAACAGGTCCGGCTTACTTATATTTCAAATCAGATCCAACTTTAAATGAATTAAATTATTTTCAACTTAAAGAAAAACTTATTAAAAAATTCGCGATTAAAGAACTTCCGGGTACAGCTAGTTTACAGTTATCAAATTGTTATCAACGGCATGACGAAAATGTATCGGACTTCTGCACAAGGATAAAACTACTGGCAGCCAAGGCACTTGAAACGGATTTACCAAACGCAACGCCAGAAGAAATCCCAGGAATAAGAAAGAAAAATAACGATCTACAACTAAACCAATTTAAAATAGGACTGAGGAAAGAGATACTGGAATACTACTGCTTAGAGAAGAAAACTTGGATCTAGAGAAAGCAGAAGAAATAGTGGCCCTACAGGAAATGACAACTTTGCAAATTTTAAAGACGCAAGGAACAGGAAAGACAACTGATACAACAACGGATACAATAACAACCGACGCTTCAAACGAGAAAATAGAAACGAACAAAACAACCAGGGAAAAGAGTGCTACAATTGTGGAAAAACTGGACTTTGGTCAAAAGACTGCTGGTCAAAACCTTCTCAACTCTAAGGCAGGAACGATTACACGGGGAACAGACAAAAACAGCAACAGCAAACCAATGGCTGCTTCAACTGCGGAAAACAAGGACACTGAGCAAAAGACTGCAGGAAAAATAAACAACCGGAAAACAGCAAAGGACAGCAGTATGAAACCAACAAGCCAAATAGTAGGAACAACTGGGACAATAGGGATAACAGAAACCAACGCAAACCATGGGAATACAGCAAAGGAAACAGGAACAATACGGGCACCAGACCCAAAGAGTACCGACGAAATAACGATACGAAGAACAAGAGCAGCTACAAAAAGAAAAACAACAACAAGGACCATTTAAACTAGTGGCGGCCGCTGGAAAACCCCGTTCAGCAGGCAAAAGTAAACAAGAAACGAGGGGTGACAAACCAACAATAAACCACCTAACAGATAGCATAAACTATGAATCAATACCATACATCGCAATACTAAGAATTAACGGCGAGCGACGATCTTGTATGGTGGATACAGGAGGCGCATATTCATTAATAAAAGAATCATTAATTTGTAAAGAAAAAGTAGACACAAAAATCTTAGACTCATTATGCCTCAGAGGAATCACAGGTCACGAAATATACATTATATAAAAGTCAACGTACAAATTTCAACAAAAGAAAAAAGCAGAATACCAATAAGGTTAATAAATGCATCATTCAGCGAAATAACCCTAAAAAAAGGTGAAAAAATAGGAATGGCAAATCAATGTGAGGAAGAAACCCAGAAGAAGGCAGCTACAATAGCCAAATTTGACACATCAAACAACAAATGGATAGTGGAAGGCTTTGAAATGAAACATATGGAAAAGAAGCGCAGAAAGCACTTATAAAAGTCATTAGAAAATACCATCACATTTTTAAAGATGAAGACGAAATCCTCACAAGCACAACACAAGTCAAACATAGCATAGTCTTGGAACCTGGAACACAACCAATATGCAAAGCTCCGTACAGGATACCTTATCAACAAAGGGAAGTCCTCAAAAAAGAGATCGACAGACTACTAGACGCGAATGTCATAAGACCATCATCCAGTCCATGGTCAGCACCAGTAGTCTTGGTAGTAAAGAATAAACCAGACGGTACGGAAAAAGTGAGAATGTGCATTGATTACAGAGGTCTAAATGCAGTAACAAAAAAATAATACTATCCGCTACCCAACATTACAGATCTCCTGAAAACGTTATTCTCAGTCATCGACGTGGCAGAACCGTACCACCAGGTAGATATGGAAGAAAAAGACATTCCATTAACAGGATTCAGCATATACGATGGACATTATGAGTATGAAAAAATGCCATTTGGTCTTGTCAACGCACCAGCGAAATTCCAAAGATTCATGAATGTAACACTAGCAGGACTCACAGGAAACAGCTGCATGGTATACTTAGACGATATCATAGTTTTCAACTACGCTGGAGAACTAGACCACGTAAATAAATTGGAAGAAGTGTTCGAAAGATTAAGTAATGCAAATATTAAATTAAAACCCAAAAAGTGTAATTTTATCCTGCAAAAAGTTAAGTATTTAGGCCACATAATAACACAGTAAGGAGTATCACCAGATCCAGAGACAATCGAAGCAATAAAGAAATATCCGCTGCCGAAGAACGTCAAAGGAGTAAGAGGATTCTTGGGACTAGTCAATTGGTATCGAAAATTCATCCCAAACATCACAGAGATTGCAGCACCACTGGTGGAATTAACAAAAAACAACGTAGAATTTAAAATAACAGAAGAGGTTATAAAATCAATAGACTCACTCAAAGAAGCGCTATCCTCAGAGCAAATACTAATCTTCCCAGACTTCACAAAATCATTCATACTAGCGACAGACGCCTCAGGGTAGGAGCAATACTGAGCCAAGTAAGAGATGGCAAAGAAAAACCAATAGCATACGCAAGTCGGAAGTTAAATAAAGCAGGACTAAATTACTCCACCACAGAAAAAGAGCTATTAGCAATAATATTCGGAATAAAAACCTTCAGATGCTTTATATGGGAAAAAGTTCACAATCATAACAGATCATCGACCACTAAAATGGGTATTTTCAATAAAAGATCCGAGCTCCAGACTCACAAGATTGGCACCCACATTGGCCGAATATGACTACGAGATCATACACAGGCCAGGTCGCAAACATGGTAACGCAGACGCACTGAGTCGAATGTACGATCCCACGAACAACTACGTGAATGTAGGCTATGAAGAATACTTAGAATATAAAGAGCACAAAACGTTACCCAGCGTAGATGACGTTATAAAAGAAGAGAACCCTCTAACAACAGCAGACGACAAATCCTTAGCAATTTTTATACCAAGGGAAGGTCGACTTAACGATAACATCAGAAATGGAATGATAGAAGTACTAGGCAAGCCAGAGATACTAAAGGATCAGGAAATAGGAAGTATAATAGAATGGAATGTACCAGAGAAGAAAGTATACTACATTATAGAAAGAACAGCTTCCGAAGAAGAATCATCATATCAAAACGTATGGGAATGCCTAACAAGACTGAAGGAAACCAGCGAAATAAATAAAGAAACGTCAGTGACCCTAACACAAACTGAAAACCAACTCAAGGGATTAGACTGGGAAGAAAACAAAATGAGTAAATTTATAGATCTAAAAACTAGGCTTTTGGATATTATTATCACATCTCTTAATCTTAAAACAACCAATGTACTTGCAATGGATTGCTACATTTCTGATCATTCCTTTGCAAAATGCACAATAACCAAAATTAATAAAAACGTATCCCCAAAATTTGTTACTTTTCGTGACTTTAGTAAATTTAATTGCCATCTTTTCGAATGCGATTTAGTTAATTTAAACTATTCTAATATAATTCACACTAAAGATATTAATGCAAAGATAGCATTGCTTAATGATATGGTTTTATTTTTATTTAATATTCACGCACCTAACCGAACTATACGGGTTACACGAAAGAAAGCTCCTTGGCTTACTTATACAATTAAATTAATGATAAAACTAAGAGATAACGCTCATAATAAATTTAAGTCTACTAAGAGTAATAGAGATTGGAAATTTTATCAAGAACTAAGAAATGAAGTTAATCATGCCATCAAAAGAGAGAAAAAAGCGTATCTAGAATTTCAAATTAATAATAAAAAAAATATGTGGCGTGAGTTAAAGAACTTAAACATAACCACTTCTTCATCAAATCGCCTACCTCCCCACCTATTTTCATCTGAAAGTGTCAACGACTATTTCATCTCATCTTCATCTTCTGAAGCTTCTACAACCAATGCAGACTTAATAAGCAATTTTCTTAGGAATTCCTCATTGGACAATGCTTCTCCTAAGTTTAAATTTTCACAAACTTATGACAGCGAGGTGTATAAAATACTATTATCTATTAAATCGAACGCTACTGGTGTAGATAAAATTAACATTAAAATGTTACTGTATTGTTGTCCACATATCTTACCTATTATCACGCATATTTATAACTTCTGCTTTGAACATAACGTTTTTCCAGACTTATGGAAGGAAGCACTGGTGATTCCATTAGCTAAAAAAGATAACCCTGAACAATTATCTGATCTTCGTCCCATCAGTATCCTTTGCACTCTTTCTAAAGGTCTCGAAAGGGTTATGCACAATCAAATGAAGATATTTACTACCCTCAATAATATTATCCCTTCGAATCAATCAGGTTTCCGTTCTGGCTACAGCTGCTCTACTGCCCTTGCTAACATCACTGATGATATTTACAGAGCAGTCGATGATAAAAGAATGTGCATTCTTATTCTTATTGTTTACAGTAAAGCTTTTGATAGAGTTCTTCACGATTTGCTCGTATCATTATTACATTACATCGGCTTTGATCATTCGTCTTTGACACTTATTAAAAACTATCTATTCAACAGACTTCAAAGTGTTGTTATAGATAAAGTATTCTCTTCAAAGAAACGTTTAATTAACGGTGTGCCTCAAGGTTCTATTCTTGGCCCTCATCTATATACTTTATACACCTCTCAGATTTATCACTCATTAAAACACTTTACTTCACACTTTTATGCTGATGACACACAGCTTTTTATAAGTTTCACACCAGAAAGAATCCCAGAAGTCCTTGTTAGTATGAACGAAGACTTAGTCTCCTTGGTAAATATCTCCAATAAATACAACTTGGTTATTAATTCTACTAAATCAAAAGCTCTAATTTTTGGTAATAAATATGCACGCGAAAAATACACACCAGAAATACGCCTTTTTATCAATAACGATCCACTCAACTTTACTACATGTGAAAAAAATTTGGGTTTGTGTATTGACACCAATCTCAGATACAAAAATCACGTTGCTAATTAAATAAAAAAATCATTTTATTCTTTAAAACTGATATACTGCAATCGGAAAATACTCAACCGCAAATCTAAAATGATCCTTTGTGACTCCTTGGTACTATCACGTCTGAATTTTGCTGATATCGTATATGGTCCAGCTTTGTTACAAACGGAATGTAAACGTCTTCAGCTTATACAAAATTCGTGTGTTCGGTTGATTTGTGGTGTTCGTCGTCGCCAAAAAATATCCTCATGTTTTAGTGATATAGGATGGCTCACTCTAAAACAAAGACGTTTTCTCCACTGCTGCGTATTTTATCATAAAATTATTACATCTAAAACACCTTCATATCTTTACGACAAAATAGAATACAGACATCAAGCTCATTCATTAAACTTAAGATATTCAAATAAATTATCCATTCCCAAACATAAAACTGTTTTTTTAAATCATCATTTTCCTACAACGTTGTTCATATTTACAATTCTTTACCTGATACAATTAAATCCCTATCTTTAATTAACTTTAAAAAAAGATTAAAAACACTGATTTTAGATAATAGTTTGGCTTCTCAATTGTGACATTTTGGCATGATTCTTCGGGTACTAAGATTAATTTGGTTTATAAATACATTGAATTTAATATTAGAGTTATAGTTATAGAGCATAGTTAGTAATATAGGAAATTTAATTTATGTATTTGTATAAATTATTTATGGTTAAGTGGAAGAACGCTACTCGTTCATTAAGATCTCTTGATGAAAGAGAGCGAACTTTGCCTTTTGCTCTGCAGTTAATGATATTATGTATTACAGCATACTGTTCTTTATTTGTATAATTTGTTTTAACTGTATCAATAAAAACGATATTATTATTATTATTATTATTATATTTTATATCGCTAACACGAAAATTGAAATCCTAAAGTATAATAGCAAAAAAGGGAAAAACGACACAAGAATAAACAAATTTGAAGAACAAGAAGAGGAATGGGAGCCAATTTGGGACAAAAGAAATTTGATAAAGGAACAACAGAATGACACATTTTGCAAAATGATAGACGAAATTGATAAAGGAGTAGAAAAAACTAAACAAAACTACTATATAGACAGTGAAGGAATATTGTATCAGAGTACGAGCTTAGATAAACTCGTAATACCAAAAACATTGATAAAAAAGGTATTGGAAGATTTTCATGAAACACCTTTATTTTGTCATCAGGGACAACAGAAAACGATCAGCGCTATCACGAAAAGATTCTACTGGCCAACGTTAAAGAACGATGTAATTCAGTATTGCAAACAGTGTGATGCATGAAATCAAAGGAAAACATCACCACATTTGAAGAAAGCACAACTGCAAAAATTTACAGCGGTATCGAAACCATGGGAGATCACATCAATGGATATAGTTGGACCACTAGTTGTCTCAAATAAAGGAAATAAATATTTACTAACTTTTCAAGACCACTTAACCAAATATTGCGAAGCAATACCACTACCGGATCAGAAAGCTGCGACAGTAGCAAAAGCATTTGTCGAAGAAATCGTGTGCAGACACGGGACACCGGAAAAATTACTGACTGACAGAGGAAGAAATTTCATGTCCCAATTGATGAAGGAAGTATGCGACATAGTGAAAATAAAAAGACTGTACACTGCAAGCTACGCACCCACCACGAATGGGCAGATTGAAAGAATGCACAGAGTGCTGAAAGACATGTCTTTCACACTACATCTCTGACAATCAAAAAGATTGGGACCAATGGATACCATATGTGCTAATGGCCTATAGAGGAAGCACGCACACATCCACGGGATATTGGCCGCATTACTTATTACATGGTGGAGAACAGAGCCTACCCGTAGATCTGTTTACCGAACCCAAGAGGAAAAGATATGACCTGGATGAAAATTATGCAGCGGAATTGCAAGCCAGGTTAGGGGCAGTATATAAAAAGGTAATGGAAAATTTAGACAAGGCCAGAGATGCCAGGATTAAAAGATATAATAAAACCACAGAGGTTAGAGAATTTGAAATAGGCGAAAAAGTATATCTAAGGGATTTAACCACTACGATAGGAGTGTCAAAGAAGTTAGGAAAAAAATAGATTGGGCCATTTGTTATAAGAGAAAAAGTAGGACCGGTAACCTACAAATTAAGCCCGGAAAAAGGTAGAAATGTACAAATAGTACACATAAATGGGCTGAAAAAATATTATGAGGATAATATGGAATTTCTCACAGAAGAGGAAATGGAAGTAAAAGACCTCAAGGGAGGCAAAGAGGAAACCGAAGGGAAAGAGAAAGTGGAAGGCAAAGAGGAAGCCGAAGAAGAAGAGGAAGAAAATGAAGTAACCCCGGAAAAGGTTGCAATTCTTCCTTTATGGAGCGCGGGGGCACAGCCGCAAAAGGAAAAGAATTAAGAGTAGCAGGGAAAATGTACCCCTGAGTAGGTCGACGAGAGTAAGGAATCGACCAAGCAGTCTACAGGTACGAAAAGTCCGATAAAATGGACAGCTGACCGTTAGGAAACTTATATTGAAGAGTATACTGAAATAATAGAAGGACCAGAAATATACAATGACGCAAAAGAAAATTTATGATCAAATTAAATAGAAACAAGTTTAAAAAGTACCAACCAATGACTCAATGACGAAGGGAACCAGTGCGCAAGGATGCCCTCCATCATAGCCATTGATAGATACTAGCCAAAGGTCGTGATTTTTCTTTCTAAACAAATAGACAAACAATATTAACAACTATCAAAGAGTACTCATAAAAAAGTTCTATTTTTAGCAAGCACAACCACGACGGTACTAATAAATTACGATTTACTTTAACTTTTCATGTAAACACAAAGAAAACAATGAGTGCGGGAAACTAACTTAAATATATTAATATCAGATAGGTCCCAAGAATACATATTGCAGTATAACCACAATCAACATAAATATCAGTAATAGGTTTCAAGTTTCTTTTAGAAAAGGCACAATAGGCAGTAGTGCTGTATTCAAAAGCTTAGGCATGGGGGACTCCAAAGGCTTCGAGTTCTGTCAAGTGCAGCAAGAAGGGGAAAATTCGCATGAAGTCCCTGAGTTTCCCCAAAGCGAAAAGATGCACAATGTAGCACTAGCCATTTTCTGTTTCTGCGAAATTGCAGCGATAGACAATCAGCTCGCAAATCAAATATTCGCGGGTGACGCGTCGTGAACTACCGTGTGAATTTAACGTGTGCCGGAACAACTATACAATAGGGGGATGAACTAACAGAATAACAGACAATAGTTTGATATATCGTAGGCCTCCCAAAATCCGCAATGGACGCTGCGAGCTATGTACTATGCCCGCGGGATGTTTTTCTTGTAAGTGCGGGGAAAGGAACTTTACGGTAATAAATTTGAAACTCTACACGGTAGAGCTCCCAATCTTCCCAAGCGTCGAAGCGATGGCGCACAAAACTAGAACCGGGTACGACGGACATACGTCGCATCAAAAGAAGAAGAAACGTCTCCGTGCTCTAAATTGGCGCAGAAAAGGAGCTGAGAGAGCCCGTACACAACTGCTTAGTACAGTAGATGTAGGTTTTCGGTTTTCAGACGAGACAAAAATATTTCCCATTTGCTTACTATCAATTCCCAGACATAATAGACAATACCTATTACCTCACATCTTGCGTGCAGGGATATACTAGCTTCAGGTGTGCTTTCGCCAATGTGTGTAAAGACCCCACAGAAGCATCGAGGGTGACGTACGCCATAGGGCATACGGCACAACCCCCTAACACCGACTATTGCTTCTGCAATACTTTATTATTTAAAGAAACTAATCTGGTACGTAGACTATTGCTACCCTACATTTTAAATTATTCTCCACAATTTACAGCAGAACGGTTGAACGTATGCGTAAAATATCAATGCAGTGAGGGAAAAGAATATGATTTACACAATCAATACTAAATCACTGTTATCCAGTTTTAAAAGGGGTAAGATAGTATGAATATCCGCTGTCAAACTCCAATTAAAACAAGACGACTAGCACAACCAATTATAAGGCTTAACAGAATTATTGCCACTACCATCAAAAAAAAAATAAAAATAAAAAATTAATTGCGACAGTTCGGCACTGGTCCCTATCACATAAGGAAAAATTATATTATAGTCGTAAGTTATGACTTTCTATCTTGTAAAGATTTACCTATTAATTCAAAAGTCAAATTAAGGGTTGACGCAATCTCACCTATTACATACAAAAAAAAATAAACTTTTCTTCTAGAAATCTTGTAAAGATTACCTATTAATTTTAAAGTCAAATTAAGGCTTGACGCAATCTCACCCATTACATACATTCGTACAAAAAAAAGGGATGATGAAGAATTTTTTTTCTTTCTATTGAACTCTTCTTCCGAAAATCTTGTAAAGATTAACCGATTTATTCAAAAGTCAAATTAAGGGTTGACGCAATCTTACTCAATTTTTACATTCGTACAAAAACCGTACGACAATCGTAGCAAAAACTACGACCGCCTAGGAAAAATCACATTGTTTTGAACCTTTCGACTCTCGTAACTCTAAGAAATATCGTTGACACCCTGACTAGACAGGATACGGCCTTAGAGGCGTTCAGGCATAATCTCACGGATGGTAGCTTCGCACCATCACCCGCTCGAGTAAGTGTGCCAACCAAACATTCGAACCAGCGTTTCCTCTCGTACTAAGCAGGATCACAGTCGCAACGGCGAGCCGTCAGTAGGGTAAAACTACCTGTCTCACGAACGCTTATACCCTTCTTTTGGAAAGTTTTGAACAACTACCTCGCGATTTAATTGAAATCCGGGAATAATCATATCGAATTTATTTAATCTAATATAGAATTCCTCTGGAAAAATAGCGGCGGCGGCAGTACTTCATTCACTTGGTCCATGTCTAAGTAAGCCCAACAATCCATAACTTCTGGTATCTTAACCGGGAGATAAGCAGTAGGCTTATCTTGTTTGGGTACCTTAATACCAACTTTAGTACACAGCCTATACCCTACGTGGTAGTACTACATCCTAAATAAACACCTCCACTACACATCTGGTACAAGTTGTGAAGAACGCGTATTAGCGTTATGTAAAATAAACTGTTTATTATCTTAGGAACTATAACTCTTCCACCCCAAAGACGAAAACTAGAGGAAGGAGGTTTCGTTTTTCTTCAGGAATATTCCTCTAAAGGCCTTCCAACTCTGTTTCGGGGGGGAATCTTGTTTCTGTTGCATTTCTTTCTAATACTGTTGTTGTTACCCTTATTAAAATTACAACTAATAGGGTCGTAGACCATCCAATTGTTGTTGATATAATAATGGAGACAGCGCTGATTATTTAATCGGTGTTGATTATTCTGAAAACTGATTGACTTCGTTAAGATTTTCGAAATTGATCTTACTTACATCTGAGTTCCTAACTTTTCTTCGTGTTTGCAGGACTAAAATTTCAATTTTTGGTAAATTTAATGATTTACCTTCTTCTATTCTACTGCTGAATTGCAATAGTGGAATCTCTCTTTACAGCGTGAGATCCAGTTCGCATTACGCACTTCTACTGAATTGCAATAGTGGAATCTATCTTTACAGCGTGAGATCCAGTTCGCATTACGCACTTCTACTACAGTTCCGTCAATCAATATATCATCTCTCTACACATAAGTACGGTCTAGACTGGGCCATCTAACTCCTTTTTAATCTCTCAAATTAGCTATCACAGTTAGTATTAGTCTTGATGTCCTGAAAGGAACATAAGCATTCTCATATAGGCTCCTGTATCAAACTATCCATAACTTACCAATTCAATATTATAAGGAAAACATTATAGAGGGGCCAGCCAGTTCAGTCAATTAAAAATTAATCACTAATGCCGTATACAGAATTATATACAATGGTCTTTAGTGTAATAACAGAAAGAAGTAAACAGTTAATAAAGTATTAATGAAAAAATAATCAACCTGCCATAGAGGAGAATCACCCAGCAGCTGACAGGAAAAAAACGTAATAACAAACGCGACTGGCCTAAGCACAAAGGGGGCTAGAATCAAAATAAACAATACCTAATAAATGTCAACATACTTCGCTCCAGCTGTAAGGGCGACTATACTATGAAGCACGGGGGTTTACTCAATGGACCTGCGCGATGACCTATGGTTACTGCGGACACCAACAGGCAACATCCCTGGACCACAGTGAGTTAGCACCCTGCTACATGATGTTAAACGCCCAAACAAAAGGTAGCGTAAGAAGCTTTGACATATAATTTTGGGTAATTCTGTAAAAACATATTTTGATTTCGGACAGTAAGTGAAAGATACGGCTATCGCAAGCTTCTTATTAGGTTCATATCCAACACAACATTCCTCGTCAGGGGAGGAGAGAAATATTTCAAAAGGAAAAGGAGATAAGGTAAAGTAACTAAGGGTTTTTCTCTCACCAGGATAAACTAAAAAAGTAAAGATAAGTGGAAAGTTTAATTATTAAATGGGATAAAAGTCATTAAAAAATTCTTAATTGGTAAATTAAGAGTACACCAATATAAAGGGTGTAATTACAGTATATAAAGCCACAAATATTAATTGTTCTAAGTTGACTTAATTAATTAAAAATATAAACTTCAAAGGTTTATTCAATATGGAAAAGTTTTTTTTATTAAAGAGATTATACACTAAGGTTTTCTTTTAAATTTGGAAACGGCTACAGGAAGCCATAAATAATTATAGAATTTGCTTTTACGTTAGTAATATTAATGAGATTAGACACTAAGGGTTTTTACGCTAGTGCTTTCAATTTCGTTGGTGTTTCGCAACCCTTTTACACAGGTCTGCACGAGTTTTTTTTTTGTTTAAAAAAAAAGAGAGGAAGGAGTCAGATAGTATGAATATCCGCTGTCAAACTCCAATTAACAGTCAAATAAATAATAAGAAAAAAAAATTGACGCATACCAATGTCAACGTAGGGGGAGAAACACAAACTATTGGTAAAAAGTACAGGTAATATTAAGGGAACCAATTAGGTTAGGAGAAAGCGTAATACTTCAAATATCGAGGGGTAATGTATACGATATGTAACCTCATGGACCAAGCTCAACCTTTCCACATGGAGGAAAGATCGGCACTACCTACGGTGTTGACATAGTATGAATATTCGCTACTAAATCCCTTACAGTAGAGCCAATATTATAAGGAAAATTTTTTTTAAAGGTCCACTTTGGAATTTTTCGTGGATATACCATATAGATACATAGGGGTAGTTTAGTTAGAATAAGAGTATAATATTTTTTTTGGTTTTTATTTTTTTTTTAAAAAGAGGGGGTCATTTAAAAAAAAATTACACACAAATGTTTTGTTTTTCATGGACTCAATTATGATCTATTAAGTGAAATAAACACTCAAGTAACTAGTAAGAATAAACAATCGGACTATACATACGCGAGTGCGCGGCCTCCTTTTAAACTATAGGTAATCTCAAAGTGCGCGAAACGCGTCAGTAATAAAGACTATTGTTACAGAACCAAGGATGGAGGGATTACAACTAACATGGAAGCTATGCCTTACCCCTACTCTAGCTCTAACCAGGATGGGACAAACGAATGGATTCATCGCATACGACTGCACAGATCTACGAACAAACATAACGGCGCTTTCATTAAAAGATGTAAAACCATGTTCAGCCCCAGAAACATCCTACACAAGCGAGACAGTAGCGATTCAAGCAATACAAAGAAACGAATTCAACACCCAAAAAGTCATGACGTGCCTAATCGACGTAACTAGAATTATCTTCTACTGTGGCATGCACAGCCACACATCAATAGTGGACGGCGGCCTGGAAAACTATATCGAAAAAATAGAAGCGGAAGAATGCAGAAACTTACACCGCTTCAAAACTTTGCAACTATACCATAGAACAATTGGTAACATAATCATGAACGGAACAACAACAGCATCCATAACGCTGCACGGAGAACTATCGGAAATTGAGCTTTCAAAGGGGTGGAGTACCAAGAGAATGGTAGAATATGGAGGGACGTCATAGTAGTAGCAGCAGTAAAGATCAAAGCAACCGACTATTTGGCAGCAATAAACCTAGACGACAATGAAGTACATCTAAGAGAAGGAGTAACATGCCCATTCATTACGGGATACTGTTTCGACACCTCCCTAGATGAAACCACATGGGAAAAATATGAACCAACATCGTGTAAACACCACTTAACAGAACTATACAAAGGAGCAGGCGAAAAGATCACTAACAAGAACTCCAAGGAAGAAGTTATCGTTGTGGAACACTCAGCAAAACTATTCGCATTAACATTACAGAAGAGAGCAATCATATGTGGTCTAGAAATATGGCAAACCGAACACCCAAGACTGCTGATAAACTTTATAGACGACCATCGAAATTTTGAACCAGAGATGCCACTACTACCTCAGAACATCGATCTGATGAATTATGTTAATAACAAAATTTTATACTGTAACCATATTATGACGATGGGCGTCAATTTGTGATATGATTTACATGTTGAGAGTGAATTTCTAAACATTTAGTTAACTTTTAAAAAAAAATAACAATATACCGAAGCAAAATATCTAATTTACAATAAAACAATCATTAATCTTAATTTCGTCTTTAATTAGTTGTAAAAGATATTTCAATAATTAACAAAATTTATAAATGTTTATCACAGCAAATATTATGTTAGTTAAATACCTCGGCTAGGGGTGAGTAAGTTCATTAGCTCTGACTATAGTACAATATTTGTTTCTTTAAGAAATTATAAGGGCGCCACTGAAATCTTTTATTTTTTATGATACTACTAAAGAAAGTTGTTTTAAGCTAAGTTATTTAAATAAGTATAATAAGATGACAGAAAGATGGCAGAAAAAACTGTCTATGAAGATAAAATAAAGATATGAAAATGTACAAACAGATAAAAGATAAATAGATTTCCTTGGTGCTAAAATGAATGAAGTTGAGAATACGTTACAAAAAAAAATAATCCGCAAACAGTTCTTTAAAAATACTTAATACGAGAGCTTAAAGTTTACAAGCTGTTCAAGTTTACTGAATCTTCAAATTAAAGAGATGCTTCTAATTTACTGAATCTTCAAATTAAAGAGATGCTGTATTATATTCCAACTTTCTGAAAATTATCAGTGTCAAACACGTGTTACATTTACTTTTCTGGCACAAAAAGTACAAATCAGCATAGTCCGAAATCTACAGTTAGATGCTAACGTATTTTAATAAATTACAAAAGATACATTTTTACATTAAATTTACTTTTTAACACCCTTACACACTAATCAAAATTCCAGAAATGAACTTTTACTAGCCTTTTTATAAAAAATTATCATGAATACTTTTAATTACCATAAAAAGATTCTTTGAATAATAATTAAATATGTTGAAATTCTTATCTGATATAATAAAATATAATATAACTTTCGATATTTTATAAATATTTTAACAAAAAGCCATTATAAAATTGGAAAAAAAAACATATCTGTATGACAGTAAACCAATAGAAGAAATGAGACTGGGAATAATTATTAAAACCTCTTGAACTCGATAATGCCAACTCATTAGTACACCTCGTAGCGTAGCTACTTAGAACTTCCAATTATAATTATAGAGACCGTATTAATTATTTTATTATTAAAAATTTTTTAGGAAAGATGGAGCTAGCGGTACTAATTGAATTTAATATTTAGGATACCAGGTGCTTAAAATATAACAGGTACTGTTACAATACATAGAACAGTCTTATAAAAGACAGCTGGAAAATCTATACACTGACACAGTACACAGAAGATGCCTAATGAAAAGAGATATCCTAAAGAATAGATTGCTCATGACACCATCACTACCCAATGCAGTCAGTCAACTAATGCAACACAAGCCAGGTTACACAGGAAGAGTTTTAGGAGAGGCACTATATCTCATGCAATGCACCCCAAATAAGAAGAACAGACAAATGCTTTCACGAGCTACCAATTACCATAGCCAACCAGTCGAAAATCATGTCCCCGATAACAAGGATAATACAGGACTACGCCGAAGTGGATTGTAACAATTTAACACCTCCACTATACTACATCGACAATCAATGGATCGGACTGATGCCAACACTAACCAAGGCAATAGTACCATTAGAAATCGGAGTAGAGCCGGAAGAATTACTGAAACTAACACCATTACAACCAATAGGAGCTGAAGGGCTGTATACCCAGCAAGAAAGCGGTCGAAAATATATTAACAAGAAGAACAGCAGGCTTAGAAGCAACAGATCAAGGCTACAAGCTCACTAATATGTTCAGCGAAAATGAATTAAAAGAATTTGCCCATTCGACAATGAAACAATTATGGAACTGGGTGTCCACAGTAGGTAACATAACCAGCGGATTAATAGGCTTCTATTTAATATACAGGACAATAAAATACTGCTGCGAGGTAATACTAAATGGGTTAAGAATATACAAAACAATAGGCTGCGGATATGTCATGTAAGCAGGAGCGTGGACAAACCTAACAAAATGGGTGCTTCACCAACACCACAGCAAAAACAAAGATACTGAGGGAATAAACATGGAAGAAACATCTGAACCAAAAGAAGAAGCAGATCCAAACCAGAGAAGACACTGGACTGACTCACAAGGTTCAGTAAACCAACTAGAGGCTGTTTAGTACATAACCCAAACAACCAAACATTCCATCATAACCCGGAGAGAGTTGATCGTCTTATCTCGATCGAATACCCTAACTACTGTTATATAAAGTTTCGAAAGGATATCCTTTTACCTATTCACATATCACTATACATTATCAACACTTTCATCTCTGTCCATTGTAAAAATGATTTCTGTACATCGCAATTTCAGACCTTGTATAACATTATCCGGTAGGCAAGCATTAAACCTACCCTAACCCAACACCAAACCAAAAACATAACCAGTTGGCAGCCAAAGCAAAAGGGGGATTAGGCTTTAGGGGGGCGAATGAGAGAAGTTCCGAAAAGGAAACGGCTCTGTAAAGCCGTTTCTTTTTCAAAGGGGGAAGTAATGTAATAATCCAAAAGGAACCCCAATTCCCCGCCCCGGGTTGACATTGAGGGAAAAGGTACAATAATTCATAAAAGTTAAATAACATATCGGAGCTCCCCGGTATCATTAATCCAAAAAGAAACTAAGTAACCATTGCGTAATAAATCCGATCGAGTTCCTAGCGACAGGATTTTTGTCAGCATAAAAGTTATTTCTCAAGAATGTATTTAAAAAGCAATATACAACACGAAACTAAAGAATTTACAAAATTGCGGTTCTGAAAAAACAAAAAGTCACGTAGGAGCTAGCAACAATGTTGTAAGCAAAATTTTGCTGGCTCAACTCCTGAGGCGTATCCAAGCAGTACCTGTAGCAGGGCTGCTAGCCAATAGAAAAGAGACGAGTGAGCAGAATGAGGGAGAAAGGGTAGTTTCATGAGGTACTAGGGAAAAAAAAAGACTTTTTGCTGGGGACCAAAAAACGAACAATTAATCAATTCGATTTGGAGCGTTCCATAGGCTAGATGCCAATCGAATCAACCGCGTTTGGGGCAAAGTTAAGTGTTTTTTTTTAAAAAAAGTGAGCTAAGTGTTAATTTTCAATAAAATAATACTTTAAGTAAGCGATTACCGGGCCCGCGGAAACGAAACAATATTTTTTTTTGTAACAATAATAAACAGCGAATATTATCCAAGTGATAAATCACATTTTTTTTTTTCGGGACGGTTAATAAAATAAGTGAGTGTGTGAGTGAACCCAAACTCGCTGCAGGGAAATTGGTGAGTCAGTTTAGATTTTACTAACCCTTAATAGTAGATATACTAAGAGAGCCTCACTATAGATATAGGGAAATCAATGTGTTAGAGGGTGACAGATAGACAAATCAATGTGTATGAGAGAGACAATCGGTGTGTATTGTGGGTTGCCTGGAATATAGGATGAGAGAGAAAGTATCCCTGCCGTTAGCCACATGTCGGTAATGTAGATCGCGTCCGAACGTTGGGGAGGGCCACGTGCGCCACCATTTTTAATCTCCTGTTTAATATCTATCAACCGCTAGGTGCTGACCGCCATTTTTAATCCATTTCGCCATTTTTGGTCCCCGGGTATGGGTGGGATGATCACGTGACATCAGAACGAGTTAAAAAGGCATTAACGGGCAGACCATCAGCTGACCACACAAGCAAGTCAAAAAGGCCTCCAGCGTGACGTCATTCGCAAGTCAATTCGGTTCGGAACGGTTCACAAGTGGACAATCACGTTACGTCAGACCGATAAAATAAGGTCAAAAAGGCCTCCAACGCGACGTATACAACTAAGGTCAAAAAAAACCTCTCCAGAGGTTTTACAAGAAGTCTCCAGAGGCTTTACAAGAAGTCGTCGGTGTATATACATATATATATACATATATATATATATATATATATATATATATATATGTCTAAAGTATGGTTTGGGGACACCAAAAATTTTGTATATATTGACGCATACATAAGGTATTGGGATTTCAAATTAAGATTTCAGCGCCCGGGCGGCGGACAGATGAAGTACTTTCTACCACATTGATTTCTAACCTTGCTTTTTGTTTCATATCGATCTCATTGTTTACTTTGTTTATTTCGTGTTTAGATTATTTGAAGCATAGTTTATTCCATTTAAACGTTGTTTAAATTTATATATTGTTGTTTATTTAGATATAATAATTATTGGCGTAAGATTCAGTGTTAAGTTATAGTGATATAATACTGTAATCGTATTCTTATAAACAAAGACTAATGGCCCAATTAAAATTAAGTTTATTGGAATTTCTGAGGTATGTTGAAGGTACCGAAAGTTCTCGGTGTGTAATAGAAGGTGAAGAGGTCCTCAATGCAGATCATATAATATTATATGGGAAAACTGAATGGAACTCTTCAGTGACAAAAGTGTGTGCTCTCTGTCTCCAGACAAGCGCTCTGCAATCGGAGCCTCATCAAGTGAGTGGAGAACTCCAAATTATAGATGGATACATTAAGATTAAGCAAATGTTTTGTTCTTGCAAAGCAGGAGCTGGTGGCCGATGTAAACACATTTCAGCTTTTCTAATCCTTTTAAGCAGGTAGGTTATTGTGAATTTACTAATCAACTTTATACAATTTTAAAAATAATTTTAGAAAAGGTTGTCAGAGTTGGAACATGTTTCCAAAACCGAATTAAAATGTGCTTGGTCATCAACAAAAGGATCAGTTAAAGAAAAAATATAAGGCCATTCCAACAGCCGAAATGCCTTGCATCAAGAAAAAGAAGAATTCCCGATGTGACTTGATTCTAGCTGATAATGACTCAGTTTTGGAGTACTATATTAAAAATTTACATAACTCCACAATTGCAAAACATCGGTAAATATATCATAAAATTTAACAAAACCTGTTTTATGTGATTGTATTTTTTCAGAAAAGGACGTACTTCTTCAAATGTCTTTGTACCAACAGAGATACTAATGACAATTGAGGACAAAACTTCGGTAATTTTAAATCATGCCTGTCAATCTGTAATAATGATGGAGTTATCATCGATGATATGTGAGTTTCCATCAGTTTGTTGTGAACAAACTTTTCACAATATCATGAATGAAGAAACTGAAGAAATGATGGGCATGTGTCAAAACTCATCTGAATGGCATAGAGCCAGACAATTTAGGATCACTGGATCAAGGTGCTATGGAATATTTACTTTCAGTAGATCTGACTGGGAAATGAAAAGCAAAAAATATTTTTTGGCCCAAAAGTTTTAGCAATAAATTTACAAAGCATGGATTAACATATGAAAATGCTGCAAGAGCTTTATTTATTGCAAACCATTCTAAAGAAGTCCTAGAGTGTGGAATGATTTCTTTTCCTCAAAATAAATGGTTGGGATTTTCACCAGATGGTGTAATAATTGAAAACGGGAAACCAGTAGCATTATTAGAAATCAAATGTTTGTATTCTGGTAAGTAACAGTATGCATTGATTAATAATCAAATAATGATCAGACTATATTTATCAATCAACCAACCAATGCCTGGAGCTCCTATGTCAACAATAACACCAAGACTAACTTGTTATGGAAACAATTAAACTGTGATATATATATTTATATTTGTTCGTAGGTTCCACATCACCTATTGAAGATGCCATTTTATCATGTAGTTACATTGTCAAAAAAGATGGTGCATACACTTTGAAAGAAAACATCAGTATTATGGACAAATACAACTGGGGATGAGCATATTAAATGTGCAAAAATGTTTTTTGTTTTTGTATGCATCATTTAATGATACATCAATAACAGTCGAAGTATTGTTTGATTACAATTTCAGCAAAATGATGCTGGAAAAAATAAAATTCAATTATTATACAAAAATGCTCCATGTATTATGTGAAAGTGGAGGTAGTTACCAATAGTAATAAAACAATATATATCGAATAATAGTTTTATACTATTAATGCCTTACAAAGTTTTCAAAATATTGGAGAATATCTACCTTGTACTGAGGTGAAAATACACAGAAATCGGTTTACAAGTGATATTGTCCCTTCTAATTGCAAACCAGAATGGTTGGTGTTAAATATCTTGTAGATATACCAACCCCGTTTGACTTTGAAGTGTAATTCATTGTCTGCATGTAATCTAAGAAGTAGAAGTGAATGATCACGTTTTTGAAAATATTTTCAGGCGTTAATAATATAAAACTGTTTTTTCTACTCCTATATAATAAGTTGTCAATTAAATGCCAATTTTCAATTCCATAATGATACTCATTATAACACTGGTTTCCATTGTGAAACTGAAAAAATTAACCAATAGAAATCTAGATTTTCAAATGACCAAGTAGGCAGATCCAATATTTTCTGTAGAATGTTTGACAGTTTCTAAGAGATTCGTGAGATTTATGACAGTTTGAATCTTTTGCGTTAGTTTTTGAAAGAAATCAAGCACCATAATATACTAATTTTATATCTATTGGTAACGCGCTTTACTAAACAAAATAATGTTACAGAAAACTAATAATCTATTAATAATAAAACATTTTTTCAATAAGACATTTATTTATTTATAAAAGCACTACACATGATAAAAAATTGAGTAATCCTAGCTAAATAAAATTAGATAAATCTTTCATCTGTCAGTATAGGACTTGAAAGATTTGTTATACCACAAATAATAGTGAAGATTTCATCAATTTTGGGTACAAGGGACCACTGAAGCTTACCATTAACTATTTTAAAAATTTTTAATCTTTGATTTGATCT
Source organism: Ophraella communa (assembly GCA_035357415.1). Taxonomy (NCBI): domain Eukaryota; kingdom Metazoa; phylum Arthropoda; class Insecta; order Coleoptera; family Chrysomelidae; genus Ophraella; species Ophraella communa. The sequence continues at coordinate 26,179,972 of CM068979.1, forward strand.
CTCAATATGTACCCTTGCTGCAGCAATTTGCTGGTTAAGAATAGCCTCTTCAGGAGAAAGTTGTTTCTTGTTTCTTACAAATGGAGGACGTATTAATTTAATTTTATACATTGCACATATGTCATCTATCAAAAACCCTTTATCAACCATAATGGAGTCTTTGTTAGGACATAATTTGTTAATGAAATTGCTCTGTTCAAAAATTAATTTATCAGATGCTCGTCCACCATAAGATTGACTAATAAAGGTTATCATACCTGCTGGAGAAACACCAGTCATAAATTTGATTGTCGTATTACCTTTATAATGTGAATAAAATTTTATGCGACAGCAAAGGCAACTAGGTTTTTGTACAAATATTTCGATGCAATCCAAAAACAGCTCTACATGTTGAAAAATTTTTAAAGCACTTAGGAATATTTTTAGAAATTTCTTCACAGGATGGGAAATAAATGGTAGGCTTAAGAACTGCACTAAGTATAGGGAGCATATCGAAGAAATAAGTTTTACAAAGCTGACTAGATATACCAAAACAAGGTGGCAAGAGTAACATAACTGAGATCCAACTTTAATTTAGTCATTGTTAAAATTATTCTTTCTCTAATACCAAGTCTATGAGACCTTGTGTCATGCAGTACCTTTCTCGCCATCTCTTCCAAACAGTTTAAAATTTGGAAATTATTTAAGCCTGTGAAACTTCTCAAAGCACTTTCTGAATTTAAAAGATCACTTAATGTATTAATTTTGTCCATACTAACTTGAACTTCAAAATCATGAACTAGCTTCTGTATTATGTCAGTAGAACTGGCAATATTAGGAATACTTTCACTACTTGTCTCTTGTTCACAAACACATTTTTCTTGTTCTTTTATGTCGTTGTCGCTCTGGCTCCTCTCAGTACTTGTTCCCGCTTGGCTACATACCACTCTTGTTCTTTTAGACAGCCTTTCTGCACGTTTTGAATCTGATTTTTCAATTGATGGTACAACAGACGACGGCAGATTCTGAGATGGTACAGCTGTTTTTTTCAATACACGACCTCGTCTTGTTTTTTCACCTATAAATAAATTATATTTGAGTAAATGAAAACAACATACCATAGACAAAATTATATTTCTCTATGCAACATACCTCCCTACCTTTGTTAATATAATCTTCTTGTTTAAAATGGAGTGAACACACTTTCATAAATTTGCTGATTGGTTTACCAATCCGAACCTTTAATATCCAGGCTTTTCTTCTCGATATTAATTCTCGTCCCATCTCCGTTTCAATATAAACCCTTTGGTCATTTTTATCGGGAAATCTATGGAAAGTTAATTTCTTTTCAGTATCTCTTTTGGCCCAGGAATTGCACTGCGGCACTGAACAATAATCATTATTAGACGCCATTATAAGATCGGAGGTATTGCTTTGCCTTTAAAAGGGCAATTTTTTGATAAATGATAAAATAAGATTAAATGAAAACGATTTAAAGATGGTAAACAAACGATAGGAAAGTGTGGTTAGAAAACAATGTGGCGGAAACTAGTTCACATTAGAGCCACCAGAGTGCGTATCGCTTCTCTTGAAATGCCAATATATCATGTTGGGAATTGATGTATACAAGTTTTTTTTAATTAGATTATTAATAACAATTGTACACTGTTGTATGTACATAGTACACTTTGAGGACTTCACCTTATTTTTTACTATTTTTGCCCTCCTTGCCCTGGATTGAGACTTACCCCCCCCTCAATCAGTAATATAATTTGTATATTAAATATTCGGCCGGAAAAAGTTGAACGACTTTATTGTTTTCACCCCTAAGAAGTTTTTCCACATGATGCCGAAGTAATTGGACACCCTGTATAAAAAACCTTTAATGTTATCTATGGATTAAGGCGGGTCAAAAGCTTTCATTTGACACCAATATTATGTCGTAGCTTTTATAGTAACGGAGGAAATGTGATTACAGGAAGACAGACGGACAGACAGGTAAAATAAAAAATCTTTAAGGTTATCCATGGATCAAGTGCTTTCCTTTGACACTTATATTGAGACGCTAGTTTTTGAAATAACGGATGTGATGTGATCACATTCAGACAGACAGACAAAACGATTTCTAGGTTTTCACATTTTTTGATATTTGAGGTGTAGGGGTGAAAACAATATTATTGTTTAAAATACTTCGAAAAATTATGACATAATTATTTAATGCAACAAAATTTTAACTAATCGTTCCAAAAGTAAGGTAGTTGTGATTTGTTGCAAACAATTTTTTTTAATTCATTCTTATTATTTTTAATGTGATTTTAGAGTTTGAGGACTATGACGTCAGATGTCACGTCATTATGTTCTCGAAACCAATCCAAAAAAAGGGCAATATTTCAAAGACTAGAAAAATTTTAAGAAATTACGTTAATAGATTCTTAAATTACACAAACTTTCTTTTAACACGAAGTAATAAAGGATATATTGGTCTCAAACTTTAAACAATAACATATGTTTCGCAATTTATGGGACAAATTTAAACCACCTATTCACAGGTACGAAAGAATATCGAAATCGAGATAATCAAATAATACAGTTAAACAGCTCAATTTCTTATAAAAACTGTTAGTTGTACAAATGTCATTTTTATTATCAATAAACAACTAATGTAATATCACAAAAATTGACTGTTTTTTATTCAAATAACCCACGATACAGATTAATATTTGTTTAACCGTTCTTATCAGTACGAAAAACCAAAAAAATCATGGTTTTTCTTTCTTCACTTGTTTGGTACTACATTTGCTACAAAAAATGTTTAATGCGTGTTCTAATATCACGACGATGAACGCAAAATACAGTTATTTATTTTTCAATTATTATTGAAACTTGGAATTATAACTTTTTTCTATACGACTTTTAATACAATTTTTTTTTTAAATTAACTTATTTCGTAGAATATGTGGTTACAGTTTGTCTCATAAGTTGTTAAACACCCTATATAATAAAAAAACACTGTTTTCATTTTAAATTTTCCTTTTTTTTCATTCATTTTAATATTACTTGTATGTAATAGTTTTTTTTTTAATTTCAGCCAGTACTATATTAATTTACGATTATTAATAACATGTAAGTTCAAAATCAGTTTATTTTATAAAACGTTGATAAATAAACTTGAACTCTTTTAACTTTTTATATACATAGTACAGTGTGAGGACTCTGTGACGTCATTAAGTTCCCGAAAGCACCACACTATTTATAAAAATGGAAATAAAAAAAATTTTAAGTTGTAAAAATTCCGTTAATAGATTTATAAAATTTACGTTTTTTCTTTTATCTGATATATAATAAAGGAAATATTGTACACTACCTTTACACTACATTTCCTATACATTTTAAAAAATGCTACTTTTTTATTCATTTTAAAAAATTGAATAGATTTTTTTTGTTTCCCCCGGTACACCATTATTTGCTATTAATAATTAGCGTAATATAACATAAAACTTTAAAATCGCTAGATTTTTTAATGCGTTGATAGTATCAAACATTAAAAATCCAATGTGTAAAATTATTCAATCATCTCTTAAAATTGGTAGCTTTATACTTACAAACTTTATACAGAATACTTAGTTGTAGCTGTTTAAGTTTCAAATTTTAAATAAAATATAGAATTTCGAGAAAAGCTGCATATTCGTATAAAAAAATGGAAATGAATATTCTAAATAATTGAAAAGGTAATCCATCTCTCAAATGTGGATGATGTAGATAATCGTAGTAATAAAACTCAAAGTCTATCTACAACGTTTAATAGTAAGGTTCACAAATTTATTGCGACATGTTTCGGTCTTCAGACCACCTATAAAGAAACAATGGTATCAGGAGAATCAAAAATAGTTATAAAAAGAGCGAATGGTGTCGGTTGTCCGATTACATGAATGATTAAAGTTACAAACATGTCGCATTAAATTTGTGAACCTTACTATTAAACGTTGTGGATATACTTTTTTATTACTACGATTATTCTAAAAAATATCATCCTTCAAAGTCAAAAAACAAAAATTTGAATTATAGTCTATGATAAATAATTAATAATCTCTTAATAACATTTTGTCTATGGATGACGTCACTTTTTATGTACATAGTACAGTTAGAGGACTCAGTGACGTCATTAAGTTCCAGAAAGCACCTCACCACACAAAAATGGAAATATTTTTAAATATAACAATGTCCGTGTGTAGATTCGTTTCATTAAGTGCGTCATTGTTACATAGGCGGGTGTCAATTAATTTCGAGCAGTATAAAGAAGAATTAGACCGCTTGCAAATAACTCGTACCAGCTCATGTAACAATGACGCCTATAATAAAATGAGTAGAAATATATCTAGCCAACTGCATGCTATGCGCACTTAACCCCTATGTGGATGCCCGGTGGCTGGGGTTGGGGCAACTTTAAAATCTTAAATGGAAACGCCTATCTTTTTATTCTAATTCGGATTCCTCATAAAAATCTATATCTAGTTTATTTGATTTTTTTTTTATTTATAACATACAGTGTCTCCATAAATTACCTAATTCTAGTTTTTAATATATTTCAATTTTTATATGGTGTGGTGCTTTCGGGGACTTCATGACGTCACATAGTCCTCAAACTGTACTATGTACATAAAAAGTCACGGCATTCACAGATATAATTGTATTAAGAGATTAATATTTAAATAATAATATAAAGACTAAATTCAATATGTTTATAATAAATAATTAATGGTGTACTGACAAATTAAAAAAAAAATAATAAAAGAATAGTAATTTATGATACAAGGAAGAAAAGTATACCTTTTTCCAACGACTATGGAGTTTGCCGGCTGAGACTAAACGAAGGAGTCCGAAAAAGTAACTTCTGATTTGCTCTACTATACTTTTTATTCTAATATAAAAATGTTAAAAAAATTTTACATGAGCGAGTGCGAGTTATTTGCCAGCAGTCTAATTCTTCTTTATACTGCTCGAAATTAATTACAACCGCCTATGCAACAATGACGCACTTAATGAAACAAATAAAATGCCTAATCAGAAATATATTTAGTGACGACTTAAAACTATAATCGACCGTTGAGGAGTTCTTTGGTTTGAAGCCAACTCTGAAGGTGACATCAATTTCATGGTAAACTGTCATAAATCAAAATCCGAATGTATTTGTTTTAAACTTTGAGTTTAACAAATATTAAAAATATAATATCCACTTTAAAAGAAATTTTGTATACTTTTAAATTCTACACACGGACTTTGTTACATTTAAAAATATTTCCATTTTTGTGTGGTGTGGTGCTTTCGGGAACTTAATGACGTCACTGAGTCCTTAAACTGCACTATGTACATAAAAAGTGACGTCATCCGCAGACAAAATGTTATTAAGAGATTAATATTTATTTATTATAGACCATAATTCAATTTTTTGATGATATTCTTCTCAAAATCTTGATACGAAACTAAGTTAAATTGTCACCCTTTATACATCGAGTCCCAAAAGTACCGGGACAGTCGAATATTTCGGACAATTTACATCCAATTAAAAAACTGAAAAACACGTATTTATTATTTTGAAATATCTAGCTAATTACATAAAATTTTAACCCCTATGTGGATGCCCGGTGGCTGGGGTTGGGGCAACTTTAAAATCTTAAATGGAAACGCCTATCTTTTTATTCTAATTCGGATTCCTCATAAAAATCTATATCTAGTTTATTTGATTTTTTTTTTATTCATAACATACAGTGTCTCCATAAATTACCTAATTCTAGTTTTTAATATATTTCAATTTTTATATGGTGTGGTGCTTTCGGGGACTTCATGACGTCACAGAGTCCTCAAACTGTACTATGTACATAAAAAGTCACGGCATTCACAGATATAATTGTATTAAGAGATTAATATTTAAATAATAATATAAAGACTAAATTCAATATGTTTATAATAAATAATTAATGGTGTACTGACAAATTAAAAAAAAATAATAAAAGAATAGTAATTTATGATACAAGGAAGAAAAGTATACCTTTTTCCAACGACTATGGAGTTTGCCGGCTGAGACTAAACGAAGGAGTCCGAAAAAGTAACTTCTGATTTGCTCTACTATACTTTTTATTCTAATATAAAAATGTTAAAAAAATTTTACATGAGCGAGTGCGAGTTATTTGCAAGCAGTCTAATTCTTCTTTATACTGCTCGAAATTAATTACAACCGCCTATGCAACAATGACGCACTTAATGAAACAAATAAAATGCCTAATCAGAAATATATTTAGTGACGACTTAAAACTATAATCGACCGTTGAGGAGTTCTTTGGTTTGAAGCCAACTCTGAAGGTGACATCAATTTCATGGTAAACTGTCATAAATCAAAATCCGAATGTATTTGTTTTAAACTTTGAGTTTAACAAATATTAAAAATATAATATCCACTTTAAAAGAAATTTTGTATACTTTTAAATTCTACACACGGACTTTGTTACATTTAAAAATATTTCCATTTTTGTGTGGTGTGGTGCTTTCGGGAACTTAATGACGTCACTGAGTCCTTAAACTGCACTATATACATAAAAAGTGACGTCATCCGCAGACAAAATGTTATTAAGAGGTTAATATTTATTTATTATAGACCATAATTCAATTTTTTGATGATATTCTTCTCAAAATCTTGATACGAAACTAAGTTAAATTGTCACCCTTTATACATCGAGTCCCAAAAGTACCGGGACAGTCGAATATTTCGGACAATTTACATCCAATTAAAAAACTGAAAAACACGTATTTAATATTTTGAAATATCTAGCTAATTACATAAAATTTAAACCCCTATGTGGATGCCCGGTGGCTGGGGTTGGGGCAACTTTAAAATCTTAAATGGAAACGCCTATCTTTTTATTCTAATTCGGATTCCTCATAAAAATCTATATCTAGTTTATTTGATTTTTTTTTTATTTATAACATACAGTGTCTCCATAAATTACCTAATTCTAGTTTTTAATTTATTTCAATTTTTATATGGTGTGGTGCTTTCGGGGACTTCATGACGTCACAGAGTCCTCAAACTGTACTATGTACATAAAAAGTCACGGCATTCACAGATATAATTGTATTAAGAGATTAATATTTAAATAATAATATAAAGACTAAATTCAATATGTTTATAATAAATAATTAATGGTGTACTGACAAATTAAAAAAAATAATAATAAAAGAATAGTAATTTATGATACAAGGAAGAAAAGTATACCTTTTTCCAACGACTATGGAGTTTGCCGGCTGAGACTAAACGAAGGAGTCCGAAAAAGTAACTTCTGATTTGCTCTACTATACTTTTTATTCTAATATAAAAATGTTAAAAAAATTTTACATGAGCGAGTGCGAGTTATTTTCCAGCAGTCTAATTCTTCTTTATACTGCTCGAAATTAATTACAACCGCCTATGCAACAATGACGCACTTAATGAAACAAATAAAATGCCTAATCAGAAATATATTTAGTGACGACTTAAAACTATAATCGACCGTTGAGGAGTTCTTTGGTTTGAAGCCAACTCTGAAGGTGACATCAATTTCATGGTAAACTGTCATAAATCAAAATCCGAATGTATTTGTTTTAAACTTTGAGTTTAACAAATATTAAAAATATAATATCCACTTTAAAAGAAATTTTGTATACTTTTAAATTCTACACACGGACTTTGTTACATTTAAAAATATTTCCATTTTTGTGTGGTGTGGTGCTTTCGGGAACTTAATGACGTCACTGAGTCCTTAAACTGCACTATGTACATAAAAAGTGACGTCATCCGCAGACAAAATGTTATTAAGAGATTAATATTTATTTATTATAGACCATAATTCAATTTTTTGATGATATTCTTCTCAAAATCTTGATACGAAACTAAGTTAAATTGTCACCCTTTATACATCGAGTCCCAAAAGTACCGGGACAGTCGAATATTTCGGACAATTTACATCCAATTAAAAAACTGAAAAACACGTATTTAATATTTTGAAATATCTAGCTAATTACATAAAATTTAAACCCCTATGTGGATGCCCGGTGGCTGGGGTTGGGGCAACTTTAAAATCTTAAATGGAAACGCCTATCTTTTTATTCTAATTCGGATTCCTCATAAAAATCTATATCTAGTTTATTTGAATTTTTTTTTATTTATAACATACAGTGTCTCCATAAATTACCTAATTCTAGTTTTTAATATATTTTAATTTTTATATGGTGTGTTGCTTCTGGGGACTTTATGACGTCACAGAGTCCTCAAACTGTACTATGTACATAAAAAGTCACGGCATTCACAGATATAATTGTATTAAGAGATTAATAATTAAATAATAATATAAAGACTTAATTCAATATGATTATAATAAATAATTTATGGTGTACTGACAAATTAAAAAAAAAATAATAAAAGAATAGTAATTTATGATACAAGGAAGAAAAGTATACCTTTTTCCAACGACTATGTAGTTTGCCGGCTGAGACTAAACGAAGGAGTCCGAAAAAGTAACTTCTCATTTGCTCTACTATACTTTTTATTCTAATATAAAAATGTTAAGAAAATTTCCTTTATTGTACGCCTGTCAAATATTGTATTTGTCTGTGCAACATACCATACTTAAAGTAAATATATCAAAAGTTGACAACTGTCCGAGAAAAGTACTTTTAAATATATTCGAATAAAAATACTGTTACAGAACTAAAATGAAAAAAAAACAAATATAGTTAAAATGTATGGTTTGGAAAACTTAAAAAATAAAGTCCTCAAAACAACTAATAGACATATAAGTCAGTTGTGGTTTTGAGGACAGTCCTCAAAACTATCTACCCACAACAAATTACTATAAGGACGGTCCTCAAAGCCCCGAAATGTCCTCAAAGACACCATTAGGCCCGGGATTTTGTCCCCAAACCATACTTTAGACATATATATATATATATATATATATATATATATATATTTATATATATATTTATATAATCGACGTTATCAGACCTCGTACATTTAACAGACAACCTTAAACCACCTAGAAGGGAACAAAAATGTGGAGTATAAAACTAAAAAAAATAATATGCCCATATACTAACTTCTTAAGCAACCCTAGAGGGGTAAGATAATATTTCAAATTATATTTTTGACATATTTAATAAACGTCATGGATCCAGATAAATAATACCTACTTTTCAAACCATCTGATATACCAAATGAAAAACTCTATCAACGTTGCTAGACCATGCAACGTTGCCATGCCATGAGTCTTTTATAGGCTTGAAAACGTTGGAATAATGTGTTTATTCGTAACATTGTTAAATGTGCATTTATACGAACAAGGTTTAAAATGAATCGTGCCAGTAAAATAGTGAATTTAGCAAGAAAATCCAATAATGAAGGTAAACATATACCTATGTATATTTCTATTTATAAATTACTAACTTTTACCTAATAATTATTTCTAATGTTTCAAGTAAATTAAATTTGTTTATCTGTTAATTTACGATCTTTCGATCTTTGCCAAAGATTTTTATCGATTAATGGTTAATGAAAAACAACTAAACCTAACTCATAATCCCATTTTAACAATTGATTTTTAAGATATTTATTTTTTTAATTAGTAGTTAAAAATAAAAAAAAAATATTTATAAAATATTTTTTTGTATTGCATTTTGGCATTTACAGACGACTGATTCATTTTCAAAATAATGATTTTAGATTACGAATATTTACAATATACCAAAGTGGGCGAGACTTCCAACTTTTCAAGTTCAAATGAGCTTCGAAAAGGTTTGTATATTATCTTAATTAAACAAATTATAAATATATGAAATTTTTTAAAAGTTTTTTATGGGAAATAAAGTACTACTAGTTTTAATTGTTCATATGATGTTATGTTTCTTCTACTAAAATCATATGTTATACATTTATTTTATAGATTTATTAGACAAAGCACCTAAAATGAACTCAGAAGATAAAGTTTACCACTATCTTCAAAATCTTGAAAATGAAAAGACTAATTATGATCCGTACAAGTTTACCGAGACAAGTGAAATTAGTACTGAAAACTTTGATATTGAAAAAAGAAAAATTGCTTCAGCTACAAATGAAAATCAATTCTGCTTAAATGATGAGCAAGCTGACAATTTACAAATATCGAGTACAATAGGAATGCCTGTATATAAACCTGCATTTATTGCAAATAAAAAGAAAATTCATGTATTAGACCATAAAGTACTAACACCTATCGATGTTAATTACATACCAAACAACTCGTTTCATGAAGTCAAAAGCAATAACTAACTTAGTTATGGATATTGCCAAAAAGTGGAACAATACTCATTAACAAATGATCATACACGTCCATCAAAACGTTTTAGTGACGATGAATCGTCTTTTTCTAGTGATAATTCTCTTGATCCTGATTATGTTAAAAGTCACACGTCAGAAGAAGAAAGTAGCATAGATAGTAAAATAACCTTAATCGAGGTATGTAAAAATCAAGTTACTTCAGTTTAATAAATCAAAACATTCATTCTTAAATGTAATCCTTAATAAATTAATAACCAAATACTAAATATGGAATACAAATTAATGTTATGTTTTCTTAAATTCACTATTCAAAATATTTTGTTAATGCTTATAAAAATATGGGAAAGTATAAGAGAAGATAAAAATGAAGAATTTAAAACATATTCTATGTATATCAAAAATTCCCGTTGTTACATTTTTCATAAAAAAATATCCAATTTATGTAAAAAATGTTAACCTTAATTCATAAATAAGTAGATATTTTAGTAGAATTTTTTTACATTTCTTTCCTTCAGTTCTTTCTTTTTGTAATCTCCCATCGTTTATTTTTCACTATTTCTAGTTGGTCATTTAATATCTTTTTTATTACTCTCTTATGCTTATTCTCTTTCAATTATTAGTAATTAGTTTTTTAATCTACTCTGAAATCTCCATATACATTTTTTAAACCCGTATTTTGACTAGAGTTAACAAAAATACTATGGATGAAAGATTTAAAATATTTATAACTTTAATTTGTATTCAAAATCAACTAACGGTTTTAAATTTAGTTTTATGATTCAAGATAATCGTTATATCCCGAAAATAGTAGCCGACCGCATTTATGTATTCAACACCTCACACGTGGATTGATTAATGTTTTTTCTTGATGATTACTTGGGTTAATATTTATTTTAGGATTCCTTAACATCAGGGAAATCTCAACCACAACCGCAATTAAACAAAAGTTCATCATTGCCAGAAAAGTTAAGTCAAAAACAGAACGAGACAGAATTACAAGTCCAAACAGAAAACTTCACAGGTTTTGGGTCAAAATTAAAAAAAGATCTTTGCCCTTTTTGCTTTGAAAAAGTTGATCATTTTGCAAGACATCTCTTTAAAAAACATCCTGATGAAGAAGCAGTGGGAAAAATTTTAAAAATGCCCCTCAAGAGCAACGATACGAGGACTGCAATTATTTATGTCTATAAGAAAAAAAGGGAAACTTTATCCTGCATGAACAAAAAAACAAAATTAATGTTGTACGGTTGCCAAACAACTGTCAGAATATCGGAGAAAAAAATGGCGAATATTTTCCTTGTGTAAATTGTCTGGGATTTTATAAAAAAAGTTACCTATGGAGACACAATAAGGTTTGCAAATCAAGAGCTAATAATGCGGCAAGTGGATCTAAGAATCATCTTACAGAGTCTCAAACGTTTTTAGCTACAACTGGCATGCTTGGAAATGTTTTAAACAGAAGCCGAATTAAAAAGGAAGTGTTTAGTATTATGAGACCAGACGACATAAGTTATGCTGCTAAAACTGATTCTTTAATTTGTTTATTTGGGGAGTCATACATTAATAAGCACAAAAGAAAACAGATGAACATAGTTGTGTCTAATAAGATGAGGGAACTTGCAAGACTAAAAATTGTCATTAAAAATTCCTCAACAATAGAGAACTTAATTGATGTTCTAAAACCAGAATGTTACGAACTCATTGTAGCTGCAACTAAAATAATATCTGGCTATGATGTGGAAAAAAAGACATATAAATCATCTTCTTTGGCCTCTCACATGGGAACTACCTTAAAATTTTTATGTGATGTCGCTTCTAAAGCAATTTTAATAAAAAATCCCTTATTTGCACACTTTAATCGTGATAAAAAATGCAAGGACATTAAGGAATTACGCCATATGGTTAACATGCATTGGTGTAATGATGTATCTAGTTTGGCAAACAAAATTTTAAACGAACAAAAAGCCATGAAACCAAAATTATTACCATTTACGGAAGACATCAAGAAGCTTAATGAATATGTAAGAACTGCTGCAGAACAGGCATATGATAACCTAAGAGAAAACATTGATGTAAAAAGTAATTATAAGGTTCTTAGTGAATGCACATTAGTACTAGTTCTCATTTTCAACCGCAAACGGGTTGGAGAAGTCCAATTTTTAAATATTACGTGATATGAAAACAACATTATTTCTGCAAATCAGAAGGAATGTTTACTGTCTCTCACTGACCTAGAAAGAAATATGAGTGCCAGTTTTAAAAGGGTAGTAGTGTTTGGTAAAGGCAGTAAACCAGTACCTATTTTATTTACAAAACTTATGCAAAGATACATGCAAATGATATTAAATATTCGCAAAAATACGGAAGTAGTCCCAAGCTCAAATGTGTATGTATTTGCAAATCCCGATTCAAAAGATAAGTGGATGAGCGGTCCTTCTATTTTGAGAAAATATTCATTTAGATGTGGTGCAAAGAACCCAGAGCTGCTAACCAGTACCAGATTTAGAAAACAAATAGCAACAATCCTTCAACTTATGAATTTCGAGAATGATGAAATGGAACAATTAGCAAGGTTTATGGGTCACAACGAAAAAACCCATAAGGAGTTTTAGAGGTATTAAAAAATGTATTTAAAAATCACAACGATTAATAAGAATAATAAGCAACGAAACGTTTGAACTAAACTTCCACTTCTATTTAAAAAATAGCTTTGTTAATTCAATGCTGTGTTTCAATAAATGTGTCATAGCCAGATTGACATATTGAAGTTAAATTTAGGTTTTTTAAATTATCTTTCTGATGTTAATTAAGTAGTTTTAAGACTAGACCCAGTATTGAGTAAGACAACAATATTAAAGCCTAGATGTTATTAACCCTAAGGGATTATCCAGGATTATCCTCTAAGATCAGTAGGTATAACTTTGCAATGAAATAGATTCATACCTTGAAAAAACAAAATGTAACTTCAATATGTCAATCTGACAATGATACTTTTATCGAAACAGCTGTCATTGAATTAAAACAACTAATTATTTAAATAAAAGTGCAAACGTTTCGTTGCTTATTGTTCTTAGTAAGATGAACTTCCAGAAAGTAAGGGTTAGTAAAATAAATTTAATTATAAAGATTAATATTATTAAGGTTATAAAACGAAATTTAAATAGGTTTTTTAAAAATAAATTTCATTTTAAAAGTTTTCGTTTGCTTTTTCTAGTCAACGATTTCAAAAATGTTTATGCTTATTTATATCCAATTTTTTTACTTTACAATTATGTATATGTCCTTAAATTAAAAGACGATTTTAAGCAGTGGTATTTTAATTTTAAGGTTAACCGAAGATGTTTACCAAACTGCCAAGGTAGCAAAGGTACTCTTGCTTCTAAATGACGGAAAGGGTTCAGAATTTAAGGGTAAAAGTCTGAATGTTATTGAAGTAGCAAATGACATACTGGAGATTGAGATAAAAACTAATGAAAAAACTAGAGAAAGCGAAGAAGACGAGACCAGTGAAAGTGAAGAAGTAGAGAAAAAGACCATAGAGTTGGCAGATTTAGAGAAAGATAAAAAACTAAATGAAGTAAAGTATTTTGAAAATAAAAAAGAGAAAGATAAACACGAAAGCAAAGTATTTCAAACTAAAAAAGGTGGCCGCATGCAATGGTTAAAGAATGAGAAAAAATTAGTTTTAACACATTTTAAAAAACATATAAAAACAAAAATGGCTCCTAAAAAGAATGAATGCTTAGATTTTATTAATAATAATTTACAAATGTTTTCTTCTTCCGATTGGGTACGTATTAAAACTCTTGTATATAATACTTACCGTAACAAATAAAGTTATCTTTTTGTTAACACATTGGCTACCAATGAGCCCGTGATGATTCTGCGTTGTAATACCATATGTATCACCGGTGATCAACTTTCTTGGTTTACTTCTGGACAATGTGTATCACCCGTGATACCATGCAGAGTATAGTTTAAATGACGATTAATATTGTTGGTATATAAAATCGGGCAAACAGAGTATGCCGGTGGGATGTAAGTGAACCTAATAGCATGTCGGACAAGTGGGTATCACGGGTGATTCATCTTAGTCAAGTTACAAAGGTAATAAGAAAATAGCAAGATCTGACGGAAAAAGTTACTATTATTAAAACAATGACGCATTGTTTGCTGTTTTTTTTTTATAAGAAGTTAGAGAAAAAAAAGATATATTTTAACACATAAAAATATTAAGTATCTTAGTGTCTTGTTTGAAAACACTCTAAACATAGCGCCAGAGCATTTGGGCAACTATTGCAAATTGTCGAAACCAGTTTACCCTTTTTACTGCTACTTTAGACTTTTTATGAATTTCATACTCTTTCTCGTAACAACCAATACATCGTCTTCTCTTTTTTCGATTATTGTTTGTCTTTTCAGTCTTTCATAACTAAAAAACTATACTGTTTTAGTTCATTCATATACCATGTGAATCACCAGTGATCATAAGCAAATCCCGCCTAAAAGTTATTCCGGTATCATATTTAAGTCGTCCAGAGCGGCACCTATGAATCTGAAACTAAATTTATAGCCGCAGTGTGCTTGGTACCAGATAGAAGTCTATGCAAATTTTTGCCGGTATAATAGCGACTGAAGCTGGTGTATCACCGGTGATTCATATGGGAACCAACGTGTTAACCTTTTTTGTTTTGTTCATATTATTTCAAGAGTTTAAATGTTTTATTTTACTGTCTTTACATACAATAGTTAAGTTGGTACTTTAAGAAGAACTTTTTGTTAATTATTACTTATTTTAATTAATTATTTACTTTTTTAATAGGCAAAGCAGTCAAAAACAAGAACTGTGCAAAGTTTTATTTTTATATTTTTTATATATTTTTAAAATATAATAGAAAATAGGAACATTTTTATTTGTGTGCGAATTAATAAAACGATTTATTTGATTAAAAAGCTATTTTTTTACAAAAATCACTACCCACTATGCATTTTTAGCTCAATATACACTTTATTCATATTGATGTATGTAAGCATTAGATGTTCTTGTCGAAAAAGAGTTTGTAATAACTAGTTAAATATATTTAAAATCCTACATTTACCAGTTACAGTGTTGCCAAAAATTAGGTCGATCCCATATGGCTGTAAATTTTATTATTATATATAAAATGTGTCCTCGCATGGACGCCTCCTACACGTTAAACGCCTGAACTAAATCTATATAAAACAGATACATTATACCCATTTTTGAGACCAAGCTAAAATTACTTATATGGTATTCCACGTATTTCCCAAATCATAATACATGGCTTAACGTTACCAGACCAATAAGTTGGCCTGGGAACGTCAATTTTGGTCTGATAACGTTTATGTTATGTATTAAAGTTGGCTTGTGTAAACGGTTTTATAAATCTATATATATATATATATATATTTCTTTTCTGGTTAGTTCTTTTGCGGCGATTGAGATACCAGCCAGTTCTGTTTGAACCACGCTGGTATTTTTTCCCATTCCCCATTTAATCCTTAGGCTAAGTGATCTGGAGTAGACTCCACATCCTGATCCTTCCTTGGTTTTTGAGCCGTCTGCGTATATGCGTATTGCATTTGCAGCATCCGCCCCAGTGTTCTATTTGTATTTTGTAGGGTTTATTAAACACAAACCATGGGACTGAATCTATCTCTAAAAATTCTCGGTCGAAACACTCGTACAAATTCCAGAATTTCCTCATTTGATGATTCAGATGACGAATTAGATGCCATTGCTTTCTAATCCCAAACACCTATTATACAATAAGCTTTAAAACACTGTTGTAACGTTGTAACCTATATTATAAATAAAATCTGATTATTTCGAGTTTATTGCGCATGTTTCCTCTGTAACAGTATGGCAACTGTATAAAAATACGCCGTTAAATTTAAAGCCTCCGTGACAGGGGATTTACGCCAATTTTAGCGTAACAGACAGATATCTGTTAGTCGGTTGATACCATGCTGATATCTATGTTTCTAACACCCGGGTTTTGAATCTCTCTAAAAATTCTCGGTCGAAACACTTGTACAAATTCCAGAATTTCCTCATCTGATGATTCAGGTGACGAATTACATACCATTGCTTTCTGATCACAAACACTTTTACAATACATTTTAAAACATACTGTTGTAACGTTGTAACCTATATTATAAATAAAATCTTATTATTTAGAGTTTATTGCGCATGTTTCCTCCGTAACGGTATGGAAACTCTATAAAAATACGCTGTTAAATTTAAAGCCTCTGTAACAGAGGATTTACCAATAACTGCGATTGTAACACGCCAATTTTAGCGTAACAGAGGGATCTCTGTTAGTCGGTTGATACCATGCTGATATCTATGTTTCTAACACCCGGACCTAAATCTTAAAAAAGTGAAAGATCAATTTGGGAAACAAATATTAAAAATGAAACAAATCATCCATGTCTCGAATGTGACTCTTCTTAAATAAAGAAAGGAAAAACCAATGTCAATGTCACAGTATTTATTACTTAATAGTATAAAAGTTGAAAGTTGAAAATGTAAGGCAACTAGTTTCGGCCTACAATACGGCCATCATCAGGCTACAAAGAAAAACATACATTACAAACTAATATAAAGGTTAATAACAATTCCTTACCTATAAAATGAAATTTACAAGTAAAAGGTTAATATGCTCCTTGAAGATTGCAAGACAGCAGTATAGTTTGACATTGAAATTGTAGCAAAGTTATGTATATATACTTAAAAAATTGGTTGAAGACCAAGCAAGAGTTATGGTACTATGTTATAAGAAACGAAAGTAAGGATGAGAAAATAAAACAATATTTGGACATTGAAAAAAGGGGAGCCATGGGCTCAATGACTTTTAAATGTTTGGCATACAAAAATTATTTCAGGAGGTTGAAGTACCTCAAGTACCAAATTACCCGATAAGGGAATTAATTTTGGTTTAACAGAGGAATTCATGAATTTGTGAACCCATTTAAACCAGGTTCCCACAGTCAAGAACAACTTTATCAAGTTCTCTGAAACTAATGTAGCAGAGAATTGAGAGTCAAAGTGATAAACAGTAATCCTTGTAAGTAAGGAAAACTGAATTGGAAAAAGAAATAATAGTAAAATTGAAAAAATTGTAAAATAGTCACAAAACATATTGGAAAATTGTTTGTCGAACATTGTCCATATTAAGCAGAGCGACAAAAAACTTAATAACTGAATTACACCACACTAAGGTAGAGAATAACTATCTTCTACACGTGAGATTAAAAATGGCGATAGACACACAGAGATTGGGAAATCATAGAACTTATGATATGATAAATGAATTGACACAGATCATGGAACTGGAAATCGAAAACTATATATATCTTTGATCACATCGAAAATAGTAACAAAATATTTTCAGGAAAGAGGGCAACTAATGCTATACTGCAATCATTCAAGATACATTGAACATCAATTAGCAACAATATATGAGGATCCGTACAATATCAATTATTAATCAGAATGAAAAACAAACAATAAAATTCAAACTACCGAGAGACAAATCCTCATCAATGACTGTCAATATAAAAGAGAAGAAGAAAGATGTAATGACATATGTTATAGAGAGTGATCATATTGACAATCAAAATGATGGAAATGTTTACAACTCGATTAAATGAATACAAGAGAATAATAAAACAATAAAGTAATTAATCATCTGTGAAAAATAGCATACTAATAAATGATTTAAATCAAGACCAATGATGATGCAGAGACAAGAGACTTCATGGAGGAACAAAGTACCATCTGCTATGTTAAGGGTAAACAAAACTCAAAACGGAAGGTGAAGGAAGATGTATGGATCTTTGGGTTTAAGTTGTTCATTAAGGCATACTAATGAGTTATTTTTCGTGGCTTCATTAATCTCAAGCATTTCCAAAAGGTTCATTCTAGGTCCCTTAAAACATTTATGCAACCTGGAGCAGTTAGAAATGGAAAAACTATGGTTCTCTGAAATAATATGGTTGGCGAAAGCTGAGGGAGAGGTAGGTGGATTATAATGTTTAAATTTATCAACAAGCTTAATATGTTCTTTAATTCTAGTGTCTATGAGGCGACCAGATTGACCTATATAAACCGCATTGCAATCATCACAACAAAGTTTGTAAATACCTGGTGAGCGTAGGACAGGAATAGAATCCTTTACATTAATTAAAAAAGAGCCTAAGTTATTACTTGTCTTAAACCCAAAGTTTATGTTGTATTTATGTAGAATATGTCCAAACTTATATGAAATGGGTCCAAAGAAATGTAATGCACCAACAAAATTACCTGTTAAAGAAGATGGTTGGGAAAGTGTTACAGTGAAACTTAATCTAAATTTGTGAAAAAACTTGTTGTATAATTTATTAATTAACGAAATAGGATAATTATTATTAATTGCAATTTGTTTTATTATATTGATTTCTTGAGAAAAAGCATCAGACGATAAGGGGATCTTAAAAGCTCTATACAGGAAACTATTAAAGGCAGCCATCTTATGCGAGAAAGGATGGTTAGAGTTATAGTTAATCACTAAGTCAGTGGTAGTAGGTTTCCTATAAATAGAAAATTCAAGAAGATTTGTGTCGATATTTCTAGTAATAAGGAGGTCTAAAAAGGAATACTTTTATCAACTTCCATCTCTAGAGTAAAACGTATTCTAGGATGAAGAGTATTGATATAACTAAGAAAAGAATAAGCTTCTTGTTGACTACCTTCAAAAGAACTATACAATCGTCCACATAACGATGATAAAAAATAATATGTCCAACGAAAAGAGGGTTATTTAAAAATTCAGATTCTAGATTGTTCATGAAAATTTCTGCTAATAAGGGGCTCAAATTAGAACCCATGGCAAGGCCTTCTGTTTGTTTATAAAATTTATTATTGAATTGGAAAAAATTTTGATTAAGAGATAACTTAAGTAGAGAAATTATATCATTTGTGATAGAAAAACTTTGACCACTAGCAATGAGTAAACTATGAACCAGAGTTATACAATCAGATGGGGGAATGCTAGGGAAAAGGTTGGAAACATCTAGCGAAAAGAGAAAAGAATTATTTGGAACTATGACATGGGCAATCTTATTGCATAAATCTGTAGAATTTTGAATAGAATGAATATTATTGAAATTTGTGACTTTCTTAAGTAGAATGTTCAAAAAACAAGACAATTTAGAGGCAGGAGAATGAAGAAAGGAGACTACTGGCCTAATAGGTACATTATTTTTATGGATTTTAGGAAGTCCATAAAGAAGAGGGGTAATCGGAGCCATCTGGATCAATTGAAACACCTGAGTATCAAAAAAGGCCAAAGTATCAACAAAGGACCTAAGTTGTAACTTCAAATCATTATGGAATTTAAAAGTAGGGTCTGAAGGGAGGACGGAAAAAGACGGGTCTGAATTAATAAAGGTTTCGACCTTATTAACGTAATCAACTCTGTCTAATATTACCAAACAGTTGCCCTTATCAGCTTTAGTAACAACTAAATTCTCTTCGATGATTCTACGTCTTAGAGAAATCACCTCAGTAGTAATTCCTATCTTTTTGAAACCTAGAGAATTATAAGTAGAGGGGGTCTTACTCTTCAAATAGGTTTTCTGTATAAGAGATGAGACATCTGCTCTGATAGCCTCTTTGTTAACTAAATCCAGATTATACAAAATGTTCTCAGTATCCAAAGACAAAGTCTTCAACGAAGACTTTGTATTATTAGAGTAGGAATTGTACTTTAAGCCTAGTTCCAACAATTTAGTAGAGTTAGCATCAAAAAAAGAACTACTCAAGTTGAGAACTCGAGGATGAAATTTAAAATTTGAAAATTTAAAATTTGAAAAGGAAGAAGTAGTAGTGAGAGATGGTGTATGAGAAGAATCTTTTGCAAGCCTCAAACCATAAAGTTTATTTGAAAGTCTAACAAAATTGTGACTACCCTGATCCTCCACAAAATCCCTTATATCAGCATCCAAAATAACAAATTCAGAATGTGTTAACTTACTAGTTAGTAAAAAATAAATGTACTTGAGTTTAATGTTAATGAAATTTAAAAAATTATAATGTCTTTTTACTTCTTGAATGATCCAAGACCGCTTTGCTAATTTCATGACAAACCTTGATGTTCTAGAGTTAATTCTTGTGTGTAAGGAAGTATATATACATAACTTTGCTACAATTTCAATGTCAAACTATACTGCTGTCTTGCAATCTTCAAGGAGCATATTAACCTTTTACTTGTAAATTTCATTTTATAGGTAAGGAATTGTTATTAACCTTTATATTAGTTTGTAATGTATGTTTTTCTTTGTAGCCTGATGATGGCCGTATTGTAGGCCGAAACTAGTTGCCTTACATTTTCAACTTTCAACTTTTATACTATTAAGTAATAAATACTGTGACATTGACATTGGTTTTTCCTTTCTTTATTTAAGAAGAGTCACATTCGAGACATGGATGATTTGTTTCATTTGAAAGATGCCAGTCTGGTCTCAATCATCCGCCACTACAGAAAAGCGATGTGGGATAGGAAGAAGACATTGCAACTGATTTGGTTCCTCCAGAGATGTAAACATTTTGATGTTTATCCTAAGTCTATTTCAATGTCAAACTATACTGCTGTCTTGCAATCTTCAAGGAGCATATTAACCTTTTACTTGTAAATTTCATTTTATAGGTAAGGAATTGTTATTAACCTTTATATTAGTTTGTAATGTATGTTTTTCTTTGTAGCCTGATGATGGCCGTATTGTAGGCCGAAACTAGTTGCCTTACATTTTCAACTTTCAACTTTTATACTATTAAGTAATAAATACTGTGACATTGACATTGGTTTTTCCTTTCTTTATTTAAGAAGAGTCACATTCGAGACATGGATGATTTGTTTCATTTGAAAGATGCCAGTCTGGTCTCAATCATCCGCCACTACAGAAAAGCGATGTGGGATAGGAAGAAGACATTGCAACTGATTTGGTTCCTCCAGAGATGTAAACATTTTGATGTTTATCCTAAGTCTATTTCCTTACACACAAGAATTATCTCTAGAACATCAAGGTTTGTCATGAAATTAGCAAAGCGGTCTTGGATCATTCAAGAAGTAAAAAGACATTATAATTTTTTAAATTTCATTAACATTAAACTCAAGTACATTTATTTTTTACTAACTAGTAAGTTAACACATTCTGAATTGTTATTTTGGATGCTGATATAAGGGATTTTGTGGAGGATCAGGGTAGTCACAATTTTGTTAGACTTTCAAATAAACTTTATGGTTTGAGGCTTGCAAAAGATTCTTCTCATACACCATCTCTCACTACTACTTCTTCCTTTTCAAATTTTAAATTTTCAAATTTTAAATTTCATCCTCGAGTTCTCAACTTGAGTAGTTCTTTTTTTGATGCTAACTCTACTAAATTGTTGGAACTAGGCTTAAAGTACAATTCCTACTCTAATAATACAAAGTCTTCGTTGAAGACTTTGTCTTTGGATACTGAGAACATTTTGTATAATCTGGATTTAGTTAACAAAGAGGCTATCAGAGCAGATGTCTCATCTCTTATACAGAAAACCTCTTTGAAGAGTAAGACCCCTCTACTTATAATTCTCTAGGTTTCAAAAGATAGGAATTACTACTGAGGTGATTTCTCTAAGACGTAGAATCATCGAAGAGAATTTAGTTGTTACTAAAGCTGATAAGGGCAACTGTTTGGTAATATTAGACAGAGTTGATTACGTTAATAAGGTCGAAACCTTTATTAATTCAGACCCGTCTTTTTCCGTCCTCCCTTCAGACCCTACTTTTAAATTCCATAATGATTTGAAGTTACAACTTAGGTCCTTTGTTGATACTTTGGCCTTTTTTGATACTCAGGTGTTTCAATTGATCCAGATGGCTCCGATTACCCCTCTTCTTTATGGACTTCCTAAAATCCATAAAAATAATGTACCTATTAGGCCAGTAGTCTCCTTTCTTCATTCTCCTGCCTCTAAATTGTCTTGTTTTTTGAACATTCTACTTAAGAAAGTCACAAATTTCAATAATATTCATTCTATTCAAAATTCTACAGATTTATGCAATAAGATTGCCCATGTCATAGTTCCAAATAATTCTTTTCTCTTTTCGCTAGATGTTTCCAACCTTTTCCCTAGCATTCCCCCATCTGATTGTATAACTCTGGTTCATAGTTTACTCATTGCTAGTGGTCAAAGTTTTTCTATCACAAATGATATAATTTCTCTACTTAAGTTATCTCTTAATCAAAATTTTTTCCAATTCAATAATAAATTTTATAAACAAACAGAAGGCCTTGCCATGGGTTCTAATTTGAGCCCCTTATTAGCAGAAATTTTCATGAACAATCTAGAATCTGAATTTTTAAATAACCCTCTTTTCGTTGGACATATTATTTTTTATCATCGTTATGTGGACGATTGTATAGTTCTTTTTGAAGGTAGTCAACAAGAAGCTTATTCTTTTCTTAGTTATATCAATACTCTTCATCCTAGAATACGTTTTACTCTAGAGATGGAAGTTGATAAAAGTATTCCTTTTTTAGACCTCCTTATTACTAGAAATATCGACACAAATCTTCTTGAATTTTCTATTTATAGGAAACCTACTACCACTGACTTAGTGATTAACTATAACTCTAACCATCCTTTCTCGCATAAGATGGCTGCCTTTAATAGTTTCCTGTATAGAGCTTTTAAGATCCCCTTATCGTCTGATGCTTTTTCTCAAGAAATCAATATAATAAAACAAATTGCAATTAATAATAATTATCCTATTTCGTTAATTAATAAATTATACAACAAGTTTTTTCACAAATTTAGATTAAGTTTCACTGTAACACTTTCCCAACCATCTTCTTTAACAGGTAATTTTGTTGGTGCATTACATTTCTTTGGACCCATTTCATATAAGTTTGGACATATTCTACATAAATACAACATAAACTTTGGGTTTAAGACAAGTAATAACTTAGGCTCTTTTTTAATTAATGTAAAGGATTCTATTCCTGTCCTACGCTCACCAGGTATTTACAAACTTTGTTGTGATGATTGCAATGCGGTTTATATAGGTCAATCTGGTCGCCTCATAGACACTAGAATTAAAGAACATATTAAGCTTGTTGATAAATTTAAACATTATAATCCACCTACCTCTCCCTCAGCTTTCGCCAACCATATTATTTCAGAGAACCATAGTTTTTCCATTTCTAACTGCTCCAGGTTGCATAAATGTTTTAAGGGACCTAGAATGAACCTTTTGGAAATGCTTGAGATTAATGAAGCCACGAAAAATAACTCATTAGTATGCCTTAATGAACAACTTAAACCCAAAGATCCATACATCTTCCTTCACCTTCCGTTTTGAGTTTTGTTTACCCTTAACATAGCAGATGGTACTTTGTTCCTCCATGAAGTCTCTTGTCTCTGCATCATCATTGGTCTTGATTTAAATCATTTATTAGTATGCTATTTTTCACAGATGATTAATTACTTTATTGTTTTATTATTCTCTTGTATTCATTTAATCGAGTTGTAAACATTTCCATCATTTTGATTGTCAATATGATCACCCTCTATAACATATGTCATTACATCTTTCTTCTTCTCTTTTATATTGACAGTCATTGATGAGGATTTGTCTCTCGGTAGTTTGAATTTTATTGTTTGTTTTTCATTCTGATTAATAATTGATATTGTACGGATCCTCATATATTGTTGCTAATTGATGTTCAATGTATCTTGAATGATTGCAGTATAGCATTAGTTGCCCTCTTTCCTGAAAATATTTTGTTACTATTTTCGATGTGATCAAAGATATATATAGTTTTCGATTTCCAGTTCCATGATCTGTGTCAATTCATTTATCATATCATAAGTTCTATGATTTCCCAATCTCTGTGTGTCTATCGCCATTTTTAATCTCACGTGTAGAAGATAGTTATTCTCTACCTTAGTGTGGTGTAATTCAGTTATTAAGTTTTTGTCGCTCTGCTTAATATGGACAATGTTCGACAAACAATTTTCCAATATGTTTTGTGACTATTTTACAATTTTTTCAATTTTACTATTATTTCTTTTTCCAATTCAGTTTTCCTTACTTACAAGGATTACTGTTTATCACTTTGACTCTCAATTCTCTGCTACATTAGTTTCAGAGAACTTGATAAAGTTGTTCTTGACTGTGGGAACCTGGTTTAAATGGGTTCACAAATTCATGAATTCCTCTGTTAAACCAAAATTAATTCCCTTATCGGGTAATTTGGTACTTGAGGTACTTCAACCTCCTGAAATAATTTTTGTATGCCAAACATTTAAAAGTCATTGAGCCCATGGCTCCCCTTTTTTCAATGTCCAAATATTGTTTTATTTTCTCATCCTTACTTTCGTTTCTTATAACATAGTACCATAACTCTTGCTTGGTCTTCAACCAATTTTTTAAGTATATATACATAACTTTGCTACAATTTCAATGTCAAACTATACTGCTGTCTTGCAATCTTCAAGGAGCATATTAACCTTTTACTTGTAAATTTCATTTTATAGGTAAGGAATTGTTATTAACCTTTATATTAGTTTGTAATGTATGTTTTTCTTTGTAGCCTGATGATGGCCGTATTGTAGGCCGAAACTAGTTGCCTTACATTTTCAACTTTCAACTTTTATACTATTAAGTAATAAATACTGTGACATTGACATTGGTTTTTCCTTTCTTTAAACAAATATTAGTTACTAGAAACAGACATAGTATTCCTTCCAAATAGAGTTACAAAAATATTTTCTCCGCATGTTACAAAATTCGAGGAGGGGAAGTATTCAATAATATTTACGGGGCTTCCTACTCTTTTTGAAGGTTGTCCTCCTAGGTCACTTTTTAAAATTGTAGAGAACTAATAATGTAAGTATTATTTGTTGATGTATCATTAACTTATTTTATGATATATACTTTTATTATATTGTTTTTTATATTTTTAGAATCTAGCAGCATCATCACCATCATCTTCTTCTTCAACGGTGGATATACAAAAGTCCTCCAAGCACCACTTTTAACAACAATAATCTAAAGTTAATAGTTTTATATGTAGTAAGTTTTTATTTTTTTTGTAATAAAAACTGAATTCCGATGAAATAGGTCTTCTCACTGACAATATTATAAAAAAATTTAAAGAAGTTCAAAACGTTTTACTAAATAAAAAATCTTATTCTGTACAGCAAATAGAAAAATGGTTAAAGCAAGCGAAATCTCACATTAGACTTTGTAACGTTGCAATAAATAAAGGGGATTTAACTATGGGAACTTTTAAAAAACTGCAAACCAATTTAGGACATTTAAAGCGATTTAAATTAGTTATTCAAAATTTAGATAAAATTGGAATGGGAATACCTAATTATAAAAAAAAACGAAGTAGTAAAGTAAAATTCAATTTTTAAAGGTAGAATTCGAACCGGGGTTATTATAAATAAATCACATAAAGATTTACTGGAAGATTCGTTTTTCTTGTTTAAGATTAGAATTAAAAATGCTTTAAGAAAGTGTAAGATTCTAAAAGTAAATACTTGTTTTTGTGCAGAGTTTATTAAAAAATCATTAGATGATAACGAAATAAAGGAAGATAAATATTTTAATACCAAAAATAAATTTATTGATACAATAACCAACCTACAAGAATGGTTTGAAATTAATGTAAAGGATGTTATTTTAAGAAAACTTTCGGAATTTTCTAAAGAAGGGTCAGGGTGGGCATTAAGTAGAATTTAATTTTTAAGAGTTTACCTAAATTATTATGAATTACCTAGTGGAACATCGTATATTAAATTACCAAAACCAATTGCCAGAAAACAAGCATGCATTAATGTTCAGAACAATGATGATGCATGCTTTGCCTGGGCGATTGTTTCAGCTTTGTATCCATGCAAAAACCAAATCGAACTTCTTCATATCCTCATTATAATGATTTAACGTTTCCTGTGCACACCAATAAAATTACTGTCTTTGAAAAAAATAACCCAAAAATATCTGTTTTGAATTGGAACTTGGATATAAACTAAGAGATCACTATACTGTTGTACCCGTACGTTTAACGAAACAAAAGCGGGAAAACCATATTAATTTATTAATTTTTCAAAAATACATATTTTCTTAAAAAATATGATTGTAAACCGGATTCTGATGATGTTATTGATAATATAAAATATCATTATATTTGGATTAAAGATTTGTCAAAACTTATATTCAAACAACTTTCTAAACATAAAGCTAAAAAATATTTGTGTGATAGATGTTTAAATTATTTTTATTCCCAAGAAAAGTTGGATGAACATTTTAAATATTGTGAGAATATTCATGATTGTAGAATGGAGTTTTCTAAAGATCCCTACGTTAAATTTAAAAATTTTTTATAAACTTATGAATAACGCTGTATTTGGAAAAACTATGCAGAATTTGCGTAAACATAGAATAGTTAAATTGGGTCGAAAATGGAATGGAAAACGAGGAGCTAGAAATTAGATTGCTAGCCCTTCCTTTCATAGTCGTACTATTTTAAATGATGATTATAATAATCCACTTTTAGCTATAAAACTTAAGAAAACTAAAATTGTGTTTGATAATCCCTTATATATAGGATTGGCTATTTTAGATATTTCAAAAACTTGTCTATATGTCTGATAGTTTAGTATACGAAATTCAATGTAATGATATATATATGAAGAAGTAATAAAATCAGATATACACCGGTTTGATACTAGTGATTATCCTGTTAATAATATTTGGAATATTCCCCTTACTAATAAAAAAATTCCTGGTCTTATGAAAGATGAGAACAACTCCAAAATAATCACTCATTTTGTAGGTTTACGCTCTAAACAGTACTCCTATAAAATATTGGGTGAGAAAATAGAAGTTAAAAAAGCTAAAGGTATAAAATATAATGTAGTCAAGAACAAAATTACTTTTGATGATCATTTAAACTGCTTACAGAAATTTGTAGAAAATCCTCATGAAGAGTGTTATATGCATGCAACTCAACGTTGTATACAATCAAAATTACATGAAGTATATACAGTATTGAACAAACTAAAATTGCTTTGAATCCATCCGATGATAAAAGATATTTGATTTCGGGCTCATATGACACTCTTCTGCGGGGACATTATAGAATTATGGAGACATTATAATCGGAATTCGTTTTTTTACAGATGCATAGCCTGGAAAATCTATGTATAGCTGTTATTTGTACTCACGTTAGCAAATTATCAAGTTTTCTTGTTGAAACAAGTATTCCTGAACTATTGAAAATAAAAATTTCTCAACGATTTAGTACAAACAAATGGTTACAATTAAAAGAGAGTTATAAGTCTAATTATTGTGATGTTATATCAACTGAGCTATACTGTCTAGAAATGAAATGTTACACAATTTTAACTTTAAACCTTAATGCTTGTAAAGATTGTTTTCAAGACATATTAAAGGTTATGCCTGACCGTTCCACTCCAATTGTAATACATATGGCACAATTTGTATGTAAGCATTTGAAGTCTATCTGGTGGTAGTCCCATGTTGTCGGATATTACGTTGTAGCTCGTGGGAGAGACGGTACCTTGTCTCACGCATTGGCTAACAATAAAGAAGTCGTACCTTTCCGGTAATGTAATGATGTCGTCGACGACAATTCCAGGAGAAGGATTTCCCCTTGTCGATGAAAATCATCGTGTTTATCCTGTTTGATACGACGACGAATGCCATTTTCAAGTCGTTATTCTTGTATATTTCTTGTATTAATTTCTTTTTAATATTTTCTACCTCTAATACATATGGCACAATTTCCCAGGTAGCAGAGTGACGTCAAATTGACGTCATTTTGAGTACAATATACGTCATTGACGTCAGTTGTCCTGAAACTGACGTCCATATGACATCATATATATGCCTAATTAATGACTTCTTATGTGTGACGTCCCAAGTACGTCATGAATGGGTGATAAGTACGACCAAACAATTTTTGCTATTGCTTTTCAGGAAGAATTAGTAGAGGTACTTTGTTAAGTAGATTCCCAAACTTATAAATTTTTTTCCGTGCCTTGAAATAATTTTCTTACTATAATTTATATCTCATTTTTTTGCAAGTATATGGATAGATTCAGTAACAGGTAAAATTTAATCATCGAGTGGGACAGAAAACTTGACTGTTATGGACATTTTGTATGAAATTATAGGAATGGTACTTTCAAAAACGCCGCGTTCACTGAGCGTCACTTGCTCAAGCTTGCCATCCTTATTTTTCACGTACAAAAGTAAAGGATGTCCACAAGACAGAAAAAAACGTTCTTTCTGCAGATTATTTCCTCTGTAAACTAAGAGATAGAATAATAGCAATATTTCTGTTGCAGACAGAGACACAATAGTAAGAGCTTCGATCTTTGATCGTGCCCAATCGTGCCCAACGCCACTTTTCATTTGTCTGATTATCAGCTGTCAGTTTGAGTAGGTTATGTTTATGTCTCCATGAGGATAATTATATTCTTTTATCTGATTTACCTCCATTTCCATTTACTATTTAGTATTATTAGTTATTTTTCTGAATTGGTGGAAAGTGATACACTTATTTATTATACCAGTGTAACCCAGTGGTTCCTCCAAGTCGAAGGTGAGATTTTTTTTATAACAGCATGTGGTATACTCGATTATTATTCCTAATAAAAATTGAATATCACGTATTTTTAGAACAAAAATTATTTGAGTTTATTTTTTATAAATATTTTAAAGATATGTTTGCAGTTGTAGAGTTTTGTGACTCACAGGGAGGTGGTTTAGCGGTAATAAATTCCCAATGGCTAACTCCTCGAAAGCACGAGGTTTACTGGCCACCCATAAAGGACTCTGTCCAGTTTAATAAAGCTGTTCGATCTCTTGATCAGTATATAGATGGTGATACATGGATTCCATATAAAATTTCCAAAATCTTCTATACAACGGGTAAGATTTCTATGAGGTTCATGGTTCATTACTTCTGTTTAAAATGATATACCTACAGATTTTTCATAAATGATGCTTTTTAGTTAAGGTAAAGTTTTTCCTTTTGCATATGAAATACTGTATATTATAATAACTATAGATATTTGTCAATTAATAGAAATAAGTATTTAATACAAGTGAAAAACAATTATTTCACTTATATATCAAACCACTTTTTTTTAAGTCAGTTGAATAACATGTTTAAAGCAAAACTCTTCTAAATAAATATCTAAAAATATAGATACTGTTCAGTGGTCAAGTCTTGGGTCAAGTACAGAAATGTTTGTACATTCTTAACCATTTGTACTTGGTGTACAATTAGTCACTTCATCCTTGCATTTTTAGATGACTATGATAAAGCAAGGCACAAATTGAAACAGGCCGAATTAACAAGTGACCTGAACACAGATAATGATGATAGTAAAAATAGGAAAAGGTTACGTCCTAGAAAATTATTAGAGAGTAGCAGTGATGAGGAAGAAGTCTCCAAATTTCAGAGACCACCAAAAGTTAAATTGAATGTGCTAGAAAATTTAGGTTTGTTATTTATTTGTGGCTTTGAAAAATATTTTGAGTATAAAATTGCATATTGTATATTGTAACTTTCTGTAGTGATAATTTATCAAAATTAGATACTGTTACAGATATTTTTTTTAATATTACCTCAAATTCTGGAAAAACTTATTAAACTTGAAGTTCAAAATGAACAAATTTTAAACATTTTAAACAAACGAGATACAAATAATGCAAAGACCAATATTTCTACACATTTGCCTTTACTCCCTGTAAATTTGCCATTGCAAACCATAGAAGATATTCAACAACTAGAAGAATTCCTGGTGAATAAAGAACAGTTCAATTTATTGGTAAGATAATATAGTAAAAATTATGTGTTATTTCAAGCTTAACTTGATTTCTTCTTTTTAGAAATCTTATCTTGCGTCTATGGGAGGCAACAGTATTACCACTCGAACAAACCGAATACTGAGAAACCTACTGACAGATAATAACAGTTTAACAAATGATTGGTTACAGAGATAACATCCGAACACAACAGGAAGTAACTCGCCTATTTCATGAGAAATTTTCTAATTTACCGCCTATATCCCAAGGAACAATAAGTAAAATAGAAAAGCAGTTTCGCGAGTTTGGTCATGTAAGGCAGATAAAAAAAGCTGTTGCCAATGCACTGAGTGATGAACTCAAATTAGATGTGTTGCTTGAGTTTCAGGAAAACCCACATACATCGAGTAGACAGGCATCCACTACATTCAATGCTAGCCATACATCGATAACAAACATATTAAAAGAAAATAAATTGCATCCGTATAAGATGATACCTACTCAGGAGTTCATGGAAGACGATTTTCTTTCCGTTTTTTTTTGTGTTTGGATTTTTTGGAATGTTACCCGGTTGCGGTTGATACACATCCTATTTTGTAGATAGGATAAACCATCTTTTTTCCGCTCTTTTAACAGAAACAATTTACCAAGATTATTGAAAAAATATTATACACACATCATTTGATAAAAAGAAATTATTTTTGTTAACAAAATCTTGAGGACCCACATGGCAAAACTTTCCATATTAAGATGGTAAACCATCTTTTCCAATCGAAAAAAAAATTTAATTATTTACCAAGTTTATTTAAAAAGTAATATACACATCATTTATAAAGAGAAATTATTTTTGTTAATAAAATCTTGAGGTTATTTAAAAAACTCTCCCATTAGGACATGGAATATCAAACAAGTTCCGTCTTTTTTACATTCCTTACACCCTGTTAGCCTAAAAACGAGGAGCACATTTAGCGAAAACAAGTTCCGTCTCTGCTTACATTCCTTACACCCTCGATGTTCTTGTAAAGCCTCTGTACTTACCATGCGGATTCAGTAGCTTCGCTACTCCGGCTAATTTTTTTTTGACGTCTTTTTGTCGTCGCGTTGACTTGTTGCCCCTTGTATATACGACAATGTACTTGTACAGCCTCTGTACTTACCATTACATTCTTGCGACTTTTCTGTTTAACGTGTTGGTTGTGGTTTTTCTTATTGGGGGATTGAAAAACAATTGCAAATCATTTTAAGAGATATCTTATCGATACAATTGATATTTCTAACATACCCTACCGTATCTAGGGCCTTTGACCCTGTATATACGACAATGTACTTGTACAGCCTCTGTACTTACCATTGCATTCTTGCGACTTTTCTGTTATACTCTGTGGCCATAGCCAGCTGAACCGAAAGATCCTATTATGAATGTTAGCAACAAGTCCTTCAATCTTCTTATACCTCTAAAACATATTTTTTAACATTTTCAACGATTATCTGATGATTACATGTGACTGACAAACAATACAACTAGTTCGAGCACGAAATGATTGTATATGCATTACGGACAAGTCTGGTACGCTTTCTAGTACAACTGCTAAAATTAATATTACAAGTATTGAACTAAAAATTAAGCATTTGTTTCCAAATGATGATATCAAGATAAATCTCATGCAATCTATTCAAAAAGATCGACCTATAGTTATTCCATTTAGGAAGTGGAAGCACCTCAATTACTAAAGGTACAAGACATGAAGTTTGGATTGTTAAAACTAGTACTTCAGTTGAAAGACCTCGTTTTGTTATTGTTTTCTTTCAAACAGATAAACGAAACTCCACCCTCTGCTGGATTATTCTTCTTTAAAGAAACGAGCATTATTCATTATCGATTGTTCTAAACAGGAGGAAAGCATGAAGGCGTCTACAGTCGATGTGAAACTTGATATTGAAGCAAACATAGGTTTTCCCGAAAATACCAAAGTCTATTGCATCATAATTCATGACTGAATTGTTAAAAGTTTAAACTAGACGTTCGAGCAGACGTTAACATGAGAGTAGCTTTTGTAGACATTCAAGGCTTTGTCGTAGACGGACAATTGATTGTCAAAGAACTCACCATAGAAATTGGCTTTAAACGTTCACATTACATATTTTTACCTCCACAACCGTATTCCACATTAAGTAGCGCTGATAAAAAGACCGCATCTTATTTAGAAAAGAATGTGCATGGAATTAGATACTCTTCAGGAGATGTGGAATATTGTAAAGTAAATGAAATATTGGAAAGCAAGCTATTGTATACTGCAGACTACATTTACGTTCGAGGACAACAAAAAGTAGAATTTTTTCTCAAGAAATGCCACGTTTTCAGTGTTTTTCCACACATTATTGATGTTACCAAATTTG
Organism: Ophraella communa; assembly: GCA_035357415.1. Classification (NCBI taxonomy): domain Eukaryota; kingdom Metazoa; phylum Arthropoda; class Insecta; order Coleoptera; family Chrysomelidae; genus Ophraella; species Ophraella communa. The sequence goes on from CM068979.1 coordinate 26,212,591, forward strand.
ATAGCACCTCTTGTGAAACTGGAAACTTTACCCAAGATCCGAACCCCTGCCACGCCCTATCTGAATCATATAATATGTGTACCGAAAGAAACGTACAACATCTAAGTCAGTGGTTTTCTAATGTTATATTACCATAGATAAAATAAATAAACCTTATAACCACAAATGCGTATTTTTTACCTTATCATTCTCGCTTATTTGTAAAACAGTTTGTTTATTCACCAACTTTTATATATTACATGAAGATTGAAATTTCCGTCTTACAATTTTTAAGATAATTTTTATAATTAAAACAAAAATAGATACTAATATATTATACATGTCATAGTGAAAACATTATTGACTTCCATTTTTCATGTGTTATTCTTCTTCTGTTCTATTGGACACGATTGAATACGTCTCAATGGATACGTGGTAATTGTCTAAAGACCTCTTTAGGTATCCAGTTGATATGAGGATTGATTACCCTCTTTGTTTTTTCTTCTTACCCAACAAGGAAAGACTCTGCTTACACCCTCGACGTTCTTGTAAAGCCTCTGTACTTACCATTGCATTCTTACGACTTTTCTCTATATACACGTCCCGGTTGTGGTTTTTCTTTTAGGAGGTTTGCAAATAATTTTTGTTATTCTAACATTCTTATCGGGTCTCGATAATTTTTAATTTGCTAGTAGGGTCAGTTGTTCAACAGTGAACCAGACAGGTACAGTGAACCAACCCCTCTACTGCTACAAATGTACTCCCTACTAATCCCCACCACCAGTAACAAACGCTAAATATGCATCTAAAGTTACCCACCAGTTGATGAGACGGTGCCGCGAAGAGTTCATGTGTCGTAGTTGTTTATGGTTAATTAGTTTTTGTATTAAATATGAACGTTTTTTTAAATGTTTAAGTTTTATTATTTTTTTTCTCTAATGGCGGCCTGGGGTACACCGTGAACCACTTAGTAGTGTGGTACAGTGAACCACTGGTTCACTGTGTACACCTATACAGAAACAATGAGCCATTATTTTTTTTTTGTTTTCAGAGATGGGACGGGTTAGAAAACATGTTCGAAAAATAGGTGCTCATAAGCCAGAAGATATGCAAGCTGCCTTAGATCTAATATCGCAAGGTATGAAAATAAGGAGGGCCGCAAAAGAAAAAAATATTCCGTATCCCACACTCAGGCGTTACGCTGAGAAAAAACGAAATTTTCCGACACAAATATTTCGCTGGTACCTAATTATGAGGTTAATAAGATATTTACTCAAGATCAAGAACTTATTTTAAAAGACTACTTGAAAAAATGTGCTTTAATGTTTTACGGCCTTACAATAAAAGACTCTAGAAAAGTGGAATATGATATGGCTGTGATTAATAATATTAAAATTCCCGAATCTTGGCGCCGAGAAAAACTAGGAGGTAGAGAATGGCTTCGCTCATTTAGACAAAGGCATAGCGACTTATCATTGAGAAAACCTGAGGCCTGTAGCATAGCTCGAGCGACATCATTTAATAGGGGAATAGATTTTTTGATAATCTTGAAAATGCACTTCGTCGTAGTCCCGCATTTGCAGACGAAACACGTATCTTTAATTTGGATGAGACTGCGACAACAACAGTCCAAAAACCGCAAAATGTAATAGCTCCTATGGGTAGAAAATGTTTAGGCAAAGTAACAAGTGGTGAAAAGGGCACATTGGTAACCACGTGCTGTATTATAGGAGCCAGTGGAATAGCACTGCCGCCGGTTATAAGAAAAAATTATAAGGATCACATGCTAAAGGGGGCTCCACCTGGATCCTTGGGTCTTGCAGCGCCATCGGGATGGATGAATTCAGAACTTTTTTTTGGAAGTCATGGGACATTTTATCAAACATTAAAATAGTTCTCTCGAGAATCCTTCACTTCTCATCTTTGACAACCATGAATCGCATCTGTCTCTAGAAGCCCTAAATTTGGCAAAAAGTTCCGGTGTTACTATTCTTACATTACATCCACATACCTCTGCTAAACTTCAGCCTCTTGATGTCGGCGTCTTTGGCCCATTTAAAACTTCTTATAATAGTGCAATAGATTCATGGCTTTTAAGAAATCCAGGCAAACCAATCACCATCTACGACCTTGCTGAATGCATCGGAACTGCCTATAATCGTGCCATGACTCCAATAGATATTATAAAATCCTTTAAAGCCTGTGGCATTTTTCCCTTTGACCGAAATATGTTTACTGATATAGATTATTTCCCCAGTGAAGTAACTAACCGACCTGTTGCTGAGAAGCTACATGCAAGATATGATATGGAAGCAGGACCTTCAAATTCGGAAGCAAATATGGAACCAAGTCATTTAAATGATGCGAAAGAAAATATTGCACCAGCTTCCCCTGAACAGAATAATTTTATACATCCAGAACAGTTTAGACCACCACTGCGAGCAGGTCCTAGAAAAAATACTCGAAAGCAAAGAAAAACTAAAAAAAGTATCATCGCGACAGATACACCAGAAATGGATATGATTAAGGATGAGAAAAGCTTTGTCAATAGAAAAAAGTCACTGAAGAATAACAAGAACGTTATTAGAAAAGTTTTGCAGGAAGAAAGCGAAATAGAATCAAATGAAAGTTTTTCCAGCCATTCCAGTAGTGTCGGAAATTGGTATGAATCAGAAGACGAGGTTGATGGTCCTATTCTACTTACACCCGATTCGTTCGAACCACTATCACGAAGACCCAATGAAGGAGAATACGTTCTAGTTGAATTATCAACGAAAAAGACTTCAGTGTTTTATGTTGGAAAAGTAGTTGAACACAATGTTAATACCGAAGAATATTATATAAACTTCTTAAGAATAAAGTCTAAAGAGCTGGAGCAGTTTGTGAAACCACAAATTAAAGACGCATCTTATGTTAAGGAGCAGGATATTAAATATATACTTCCAAAGCCGGAATAAAGTGGGGGTACAATAAGGCAACAAGCCTTTTTCAAATTTAATATTTCATTTAATGCCCTAAACATGCGTTAATCAAATTTCTTTTTTCAAAAATATTTAGTTCAACGTTTTTTTTTAAATTTGTTTTTATAAATAAATATTATTGTGTAAAATATGATTTTTATTCAATATTCTCATACAAACGGTAATATGGTTTACTGTGTACACAGCATTGGTTCACTGTAGAATACTAGGGTCCCACAGTGAACCAATGTGCATGTAAATATAAAAACTTATAAAACATTAAAAATATTAATTATATATGTATATTTGTGTACCTTGCCAGTTAAAAAAACTTAAAATATATTTTTCACAAAAAAATTATTTATTTTGGTCGTGTCGTCACGTCACAAATTGATTTAGTAAAAAATATGGTTCACTGTTGAACAACTGACCCTACCTAAAAATGGTGTGGTGTGCAGTATACCTAAACGCGTCTTTTTCATACATCCACTATTGAAAATTATGCGAATAGGGTGGATTCAGTAGCTTCGCTACTCCGGCTAATGCCTTTTGATCATAGTTATCATAGAAAGTGTCTTTGCTTGCCCGTTCTTTTGTCGTCGCGTTGGTTTGTTGCCACCCGTTAATGCTCTTTGATGTTGGAAAGGGAGTTAAGTCATCGGTTGTTAAAAATAATATTACCTTTGAGGATTATGATGAATGCTTAGCTGGCACCGTTGCACATCATAGTCTGGCTTGTGTTCGTTGATCATCCTAATGTCTTTTGGTCTTTGTATGCTGGTGGTCCATAAGGATGCTGAGAATTACCCTTTGACTCGTACCATACCCTAACATACCCTGTATATCTAGGACCCGTACCATACCCTATGTATCTAGAGCCCGTACCATTGATATTTATAACATACCCTACCGTAACAGGATCCGTACCGTACCATAACATACCCTGTATTCATGATAATGTACTTGTACAGCCTCTGTACTTACCATTGCATTCTTGCGACTTTTCTGTTATACTCTGTATACACCTTTTAACGTGTTGATTGTGGTTTTTCTAATAGGGGGATTAAAAAACAATTGCAAATCATTTTAAGAGATATCTTATCAAGTCTCTAGAGAGTGCCTTATTGGTTTGGTGTGCAGTATACCCAAACGCGTCTTTTTCATATATCCACTATTGAAAATTATGCTTAAAGGGCGGATTCAGTAGCTTCGCTACTTCGGCTCTCTCGCTGGTAATGCCTTTTTTGACTAGTGAGTGACGTCATAGGTGTCCCACCCGTTCTTTTGTCGTTGTCGTCCGCCTTTTGGTGGTCCATAAGGATTCTGGGAATAATGATGATGATATCTTAAAGGGCGGGTAGCTAATACCTTTTTGCGTCGCGCTGAAGGCCTTTGCTTGTGTGTGTTGTAACATGCTTGTCGCCTGTTACGTACTCATTACTATATAATACCAATCACCGTACCAATAGCCACTCCCAATACACCCTTATATACAGTAATACCCCGACTTACGCTACCTCGACTTACGCGAATTCGGAGTTACGCGATTTAATTTTCTCGTCTATTCGTTTTCTGTTTGAACGTCGCGTAGTCAAGGTCAAGCGTCGGCGTTTGTTTCTGACTCCCCCCGCCTGCATTATTATTCGTTCAGTTTACAACAGGCACAGACGTGTAGTGCGGAATCGGCGCGTAGGTACATAAGTTACGATTTTGTGTTTTTTTGTGCGTTGTGCGACGACCTGAGATATTTACTAAGTACTATGGCATCCAAACGAAGTAGAACCGACTCTTTTGCTTTAAACAAGAAGAGAAAAACATTATCTTTGGAGTGTAAACTTAACATTATTAAAGACTACGATGCAAAAATAAAAATTTGTGATTTAGCGAAGAAGTATGATCTACCGGAATCGACAGTCAGATCAATTACGAAAAGTAAAGAAAAATTCTCGAAGCTGTGAAAAACGCTCAGTCTTTGAATTCAAGCATCATTCGTAAACGGCATGGTATTATCGCTGAAATGGAAACATTGTTAAAATTATGGTGTGATAATCAAGTAAGTGTGAAAAATTGTCCTATTGATCAGAACACGGTGTGCTTTCAAGCTAAACAAATTTTTGAGAAATTAAAAGAAGAAGCTGGGAGATGGCTAAAGATGAAACGTTTAAAGCCAGTAACGGTTGGTTCAGCCGGTTCAAAAGTCGCTGTAACTGGCATAGCATTGCAGAAAGTGGAGAGGCGGCAAGTGCAGATAAAGAGGCTGCATCTCTCTATCCAGAGAAACTCAAAGCTATGATAAATGAAGGTGGCTATACCAGCCAAACCATATTCAACGTAGATGAAACTGGCCTGTTTTGGAAGAAGATGCCTAAAAGAACTTTTATTGCGCGTGAAGAGAAAACTTTTCCAGGTTTTAAGGCCGCCAAAGATCGATTGACAGTGATGCTTGGCGCGAATGCAGCTGGTGACTTTAAATTAAAACCTCTCTTAGTTTATCGCTCAGAAAATCCAAGAGCATTGAAAAGCAAATCTAAAGCTGGTTTGCCCGTGATTTGGAAGTCGAATCGTAAAGCTTGGGTGACGGCCTCCCTTTTTGAAGACTGGTTTGGTCATCACTTCATACATGAAGTCGAACGTTATTGCGAGTCTAAACAAATTCCGTTTAAAGTGATGCTATTAATCGACAACGCGCCAGGTCATCCTCCTGCTACTTTAACTAGTTTCGACCCACGTGTGAAAGTTGAATTTTTGCCACCAAATACAACCAGCTTGCTTCAGCCGATGGACCAGGGAGTTATCAAAACATTCAAAGCTTATTACACGAGACGATCGTTTGCACATCTGCATGAAGCTATGAGACAAAACAACGAGCTCTCTGTTAAAGAATTTTGGAAACAATTTAACGTTTTAGAAGCAGTGAGAATCATTGGAGAATCTTGGGATGAAATTTCACAAAAAACTTTAAATGGCGTCTGGAAAAAACTATGTCCATTTTTTTCTCCACTGAGACTCAGGCGGAATCAGTGCCAGGGCCTGATGAAATTTGCAATGTGATCAAAGACGTTGTCGAACTTGGTAGAAAAATAAATTTAGAAGTGGATAGTGATGATGTTCAAGAGCTGTTGGATTCACACAATGAGGAGCTTACAATTGATGAGCTCATGACAATGCGTGAACAAGAGGAAGAAATTGATAATCATGATTCTTTGGATCCAGTTCAATTAGAAGATCAAATGACAGTTGGAAACTTGACAGAAGCCCTCAGTTCGATTGAAAAAGGGTTAACAATTTTAGAAAACATAGACTCCAATGAAGAGCGCATTTTTGTTACAAAACATGGAATAAAAAAATTACTAGGATGCTACGAGGAGATATTACGGGAGAAGAAAAAATCATTGACTCGTCAGACGACTTTGTTACAATTTATGAAACCTTCTACATCAAAATAACTTCGGATTGTGTTTATACACTCTATTAATATAGTTTGTCATATTATCTAAAATTAGATACTAATTATTTCCTAAATTATTGTTTTATTTAGTCTCCAGTCCCAATTAAATATACTTTGTATGTCTTTATATGCAAAATTGTACCCCGACTTACGCGAATTCGACTTACGCGGATAGCGCTCAGTCCCACCTATCGCGTAAGTCCGAGGTAACTGTATTACAGTTAACTACATATTATAGAAACCTTTTTTACCGACTCATATTTGCGCACAATACACCAAAACTTGACTAGCGAGTCAAATTATGGATTGGTACCCTTGTGACAGCACAATCCCCGCCCTGTCAAAAAAAGTTAATAAATACGCTGAATATTCTTGTTTCGTTCCTTTTGTCGTATTCGTCCAGTTGAAAGAAACGCTTTGACGCCTCATAAGCGCCCATGTGCTTTGCGGCCATATTTTTTCGACATTGGTTGACGTTGTAAGTACAAATTTCAATTATTATGTCTCACTGTTTATTAATACGATTTACTTGGCACAAAGGATTACTTTGTATAATAATTTTACAATTTCTATCGTTTAAAAATTTATGTAATGTAGCAATCTGTCTCAAGGACAAATTCTTTTTATAATCCACACCCCAGGTAAGAATGTTATTTTTAGATAAAAATACCCACTAAATTGATACCTAGCTTGGCAATCTTTTCTGTACACAAAAAACACATTTTTTTGCTAAACTCTAAGCTCACAAGCTTTAGCACGTGGTTTCAGTCATTAGTTTTAGTTATACAATTAAATAAAAATATTATAGAGACACAAAACACTTTAAAAACACCTTTTAACAGAATTAATACACTTTTTTAACAGAATAAATCCAAACCATAAAGAATTAAGTTTGCACAAAATCCATTTAGAGACAAATGTATGATTGTTTCAAAACTCTAGTAATTAAAAGTAGTGTTAAACCTCTTGTTAGTCTATAACAATTAATTATACATGTTTTTATTCAGAAACACATTAGTCAAATGTTAATTTTTTGCATTATTAAGAACAGGACCGGCTTCACCGTCCTGTGCATAAATAAATTTGAACATTTTTTTATTTCATTTGTTTCAAAACTCATGGACGTTGTACCGGGAGACTTGAAGATAAGATAATTTATTTATTTATTAAAACAGTAATTTACTGTCCATCTTAAGTCTACCCAGTGCCAACGCCCTACCTTTTTAATCCTGTCTCATACCTTTCTTCACTTTTAGTTAAGACGCAACCCTCTAAGTCGGAGCTAAAACTCTAAGTCGGAGCTAAAACTCTAAGTTGGAGCTTAAATAAAATTTCAAGTTGGAGATAAATCAAATACAATCCCTGATGCTAGAACCTATGCTGTGTTAGAGCCATCCCACATCACCATAGTCAAGCCGAACTGAAACCGAAGCCATCCCTGATGCTAGAACCCACTCCATAGACCGAACTACATCACCACTCATCTGCAAGACCCCCAGGCTGAAGCCAACCATCTGGATAAGCGCAACAAACAAAGTTAAGTCCTTTTTTATGATTCCTACCGTTCAACAAAAGTAATTACAGTTTAAATAAATACCAATATTTTTAAATAACCGTTTTATTTGTGTACCTTAGACTGCAAGTCTTAAGGGCGTAACGTGTTCGGTTTCTGTTAATGTAGTTTCTCTGTTTATTTAGTTTCCGTAAATTAATTACAAGGTGTTTCTATCTTTCTCACCTTAGTTTTGATATAGTCTGTTATTTAATCGCAAACGTATAAAAAGATAGTGGCGCCCTCTTTTCTTGTATATTTCCTTTTCCTTCTACTATAAGCACTAACATGGACTCGATCCACCCCCTGTAGAGAGTGTCTCTTAGCCGGGAACTCTTCTCTGGGAGAGATATTGTCTTTTACAAACTGGCGCCCTTGTTAGTGGTCTATATAGTTGGACTGGAAAGGTATACAAATTTTGTTCTATCTGTTTTTGATTTACTAATTTTTGCTATAGATTTTTGATAACGTCCATATAATTTTTTGCTTGCTGAGTGATAATTTTTTTTCGAACACTTTTTGAGTATTGTCAAGTAAAGCTCTATTGAAATGAATCTTTTTACTGCCTAAAGAAATATAGTTACTTAGCCTTAAATATCTATTAACATTTAGTACATTTTTTTTTTTTTTAAATTTGAAAATATTTCTGAGTTGAAACAATTACATGTTTGAATTTTTAAATAACAATTATTGACAATTTAAGAAGTAATTTTGAAATATTTTTGAGTATTAGTTTACTATTTTATTTTTGAGTTTTATACATGCTAATACAGTATTACACATACATTTTATTGCTCGATACCTGTGTTGTCCTGGTTTTGGACTTTTGATATTTGACTTTTATGTTTATTTGAGTATTAAACTTCTATGGATTTTTGATTCCTATGCTGTTTATTTAGTTTTGAGTACCTGTTCGTTGACTTTTAGGTCCATTTAAGATTTAGCTGTCTGTTAGTTATCCCTATGCTTAGTTGGAATCATTATTTTGGATTTTAGGTTTCTATTATTAGATTTTAGAGTTCATTTGGAGTTTGGATACTTGCCTGCTTTTGTTACTATCGATTGTTGTGGATGTTGTTGTTGTATTCAGATACTTACCTTTTGTCTTTGTCGTTTAAGTATTGAGTACTTTGAGTTTAAGTATTATTTTCAAAATGCAGGCTAATCATTTAAAATCATTTGAGCTTTCTTATGAAATCAAAATAAGAAACTTTCCTGTCCCTGATACCGTTGAACAAAAGCGTAGAGTTCTAACAGGTCTCCTTGCTAGGGAAAACGCTAATAGAAGTTTTTCGTCTCCAGTTAATACATATACCTTTGAAGAAGACATAGCGGAAATTACAATTACAATTGAGGAATTAACAGACATAATTAATCAATTTAATGGAAACAAAACTGAACCAGTATTTTCTAGAATTAATTCTAGACTGACACATGTTACTAACAGACTTAACAGACTAAACGCTGAATCTAACGAAGAATTACAGACAAGAGACACCCTAACAAACAGACTTATACTTCTGGAAGCCGACCTTGACACAAAAACAACACCAACATTCAGCAATAGAACAGAACACAACACATATTCAAACACACATTCAAACTTCTCACCTTCACAATCAAATACTCCCAATCAATCAGAAGCCCCTTATCATAAACATGACCCTGTTTACAAATGGAATGTTTCCTTCACAGGTAAAAATGAATCTCTTCATTTGTTTTTAGAAAAAGTTGAAGTCTTTAGAGTTTCTAGAGGTGTCACTGAAAACGAGCTTTTCTTGCAGTCATGTGAACTTTTCAAAGATAATGCTTTTACATGGTACCTGAATAATCGTAGTAAGTTCCAATCTTGGAAAGACATTGTTACAAAATTAAAAGCCGACTTTTTGCCTTATAGTTATGAGACTGATTTAGAGTTAGAGATTTCTAATCGCACCATGGGTGCTAATGAACCCGTTGCAGTATATATTTCCTCGATGATAGGACTCTTTAATCGCTTATCGAATGCAGTTGATGAACGTACCCGTGTTGCAAAGATTCGTCGTAATCTTTTACCGTCTTTTATCTCATCTTTGGCACTTCATGATCCGCAAACAGTGGATGAACTTACTGAGTTGTGCAAAAGAATTGAGGAATCCCGTGTTTGGTCTGACAGATATAGATCCCCGTCTTCTAGCAATCCCAGATTACTTGAACCAGACTTGTCTTGCCTTTATGTTTCATCACCTTCGAATATTAGACAAAGAGTCCCTGCTAATGTAGCCACACTAACTTCCTTGGTTTGTTGGAATTGTGACAAAACTGGTCACTCCCATTCACAGTGTTTTTCCCCCAAAAATATCTTTTGTTATGGCTGTGGTGCTAAAAACACCACAAAACCCAAATGTCGCAATTGTGCACAAAAAAACTCGAGACTGACTGGCCCACCGAATCTGGCCGCTGTGTCCAGTCAACCCCAACCAACCACGCCCCAGCCAAGCAACTCCAGAAGACAGAACAGACCAAACAGGCCTTCAAACACAACCCCAAACAACACACCGACAAACCAAAACTAACTTTTTCCACCCCCGCTTCTGATTGGAACAATTACCTAGCATTTGTTAAAGAGTTTCTATCGTCAAACCATTCAGACACAAATAAAACAAATAAACCACTGCCCTTACTGACAGAACAAACCTCAAACACAACACCACATACTGCAGACAACAAAACTTCCATATCTACCTGTAACATGCCAATTGCCTCACCTTCATTACAACAAAACATTGCCCCATTTACTAGCAACACATGTCCTCTGTTTGCTAAAAAACCCAATGATAATAGACCGTACCTTAGTGTCAAAATTTTAGACAAAACTGTTTTAGCTATGGTTGACACAGGCAGTAACTCTACTGTCCTTGGAAATCAAGGTTTTGCTCTGTTACATTCTTTGCATTTACCTATTGAGTATGACCCTAATTTTAGTATTACCACTGCTGATGGAGTACCTCAACAGTATATGGGATACATTTCCGCACCTGTAACTGTAAACAATATCACTAAAACAATTAAAATAATAATAATACCGTCAATAACACATAATCTTATTTTAGGCATGGATTTTTTAAGTTTATTCCAAATTGATATGAGTTTTCATGATCTGTCATATACAATATTATCTTCTAACTGCGTTATTAATACAATACAATCTGCTTCTACACTCACTACTGACGAAAAAGACAAACTTGACAAAATTATTGAATTATTTTCTTCTCTCGCTCCTTCCGACCGAATTGGTAGAACTCATCTTGTACAACATGACATAGACACTGGTAATGCAAAACCAATTGCACAACGTCAATATCCTTTATCCCCAGCCATGCAAGAACTTTTAGTCAAAGAAGTTGAGGAATTGCAACGTTTGGATGTTATCCAACCCTCAAACTCACCTTGGTGTTCACCTCTTTGGGTAGTCCCGAAGAAATCTGGAGAATCTCGTTTATGTTTTGATGGTAGAAAATTAAATAAAGTAACCACTCCGGATTCTTACCCCATGGCCCAAGTAGACGTTATTCTTAGCAAACTCCGAGATGCAAAATTCCTCACTTCCATAGATTTAAAAAAAAGCTTTCTTACAGATACCTCTTACTGAATCTTCTCGCCCCAAAACTGCTTTCGCCGTGTATGGTTTAGGTTTATTTGAGTTTAAGACAACTCCTTATGGATTAATTAATGCACCCAAAACCATGGCACGACTAATGGATATCGTCATAGACCCTTCCTTAAGGCCATACTGTTTTTGCTATTTAGATGACATTATTATCGCTACCCCCACTTTTGAACTTCATTTAGAAATCCTTAGTAAATTATATCTTCGCCTTAAAGAGGCAAACCTTACTGTAAATTTTAAGAAATGTGAATTCTGTAGAGACTCCCTTAAATTTCTTGGCTTTGTAGTCGACAAGGCTGGTCTTCGAACTGATGAACACAATGTTTCTGCTATCTTAAAGTATCCCACACCTAAAAACACTACGGAGATTAAAAGACTTATTGGATTAATTGGCTGGTACCGCCGTTTCATTAAAGACTTTTCTACTGTTTGTTCCCCAATTACTGATCTTCTTCATGGCAGAAAAAAAGGCCAACCTATTTCTTGGACCCCTGAAGCTGAAACAGCTTTCCAGGAAGTCAAAAAACGCCTCACTTCTAGTCCCATTCTTGCAAGCCCTGACTTTTCCAAGACATTTATAATTCAGACTGACGCTAGTGACACTGGACTTGGTGCAATACTTTATCAACAATGTGACGGTATCGAGCACCCTATCGCATACGCAAGCCGCACTTTAAATAAAACTGAAAGAAAATATAGCACGACAGAGAAAGAACTTTTAGGTGTTATCTTTGGTGTAGAAAAATTTAGGGGCTATGTTGAAGGAACCCATTTTATTCTTGAGACCGATCATTCTTCTTTGCAGTACTTGTCGAAACTTTCGAATCCTTCTGGACGCTTAGCTCGCCTCTCCCTTAGACTATCCCAATTTGATTTTGAAATTAAACACAGAAAAGGAACCACAATGGTCGTTAGTGACGCACTGTCCCGTTCAGTCCCAGAAATTTCCGTTATTGACACCACCACCTTCAAACCAGACGCCTGGTACACTACCATGATCAACAAAGTAAACAATAATCCTGAATCATTTCCAACTTTCAAAGTAGAAAATAACATTCTGTACAAACACGTCTTTTCTTCAAACCCCCTATCTAGCAACCTGTCTAATTGGAAAATTGTAGTCCCTACCCCAAACAGGGTTGATGTCCTAAAAACTTTCCATGATAATGAAACCAGTGCACATCTTGGCATTTCCAAAACTATTGCCCGAATTTCAGAAGTCTATTACTGGCCAAAACTCAGAAGCACTGTATCGCGTTATGTAAATAAATGCTCCGTTTGTTCTTCCTGTAAAACCCAAAATTTACCTAAGGCAGGTGTAATGGGTCAATACAAAGATATCAATTTTCCTTGGCAATGGATTTCAGCTGATTTAATAGGTCCATACCCCCGATCCAAAAGTGGCAATAGATTCGTTCTAGTTATTACTGATTGGTTTACAAAATTTTGTCTCGTTCATCCCATGCAGAATGCTACAGCTGCCGGCATCGTCAAGTTTATTGAAAATCAAGTTTTTCTTATATTTGGAGTACCACAAATATTTTCCGTTGACAATGGCACAGTCTTTACGTCCTCTCTGTTTAAAAATTTAATGGATCAGTATAAAGTACAAAAAATTTTCTATAATGCACGCTATCATCCAAACCACACCGAAAGAACCAATAAGACAATAGTTACTGCCTTACGTTGTTACATTCATGACAATTCTTCACACAAAAATTGGGACGCATCATTACACAAAGTTGCTCAAGCCATAAGAACCGCAAAACATGACGTTACAGGCTATTCTCCTGCCTTCTTAAACTTTGCTAGAAACGTACCGTTAAGCGGAGACTTTTATGGCGCAATTTCCGATAATGCTACCAATTCCATTCACACAGCAGACAAACTCCAACTAATTGACGACCTACAGACCCTTCCTAAACTTTACATTGACGTACGCAAAAAACTTAAACAAGCTTATGATAGAAACGCAAAATATTACAATTTACGAAAAAGAGATGTAGAATACCATGTTGGCGACCGATTGTGGAAAAAGAATTATGTACTCTCATCAAAAAACGATAATTTTGCAGCCAAATTTGCCCCTAAATTCATACCCTGTATTGTTCATAAAGTAATTTCCAAACTTGTCTATAATCTCAAAGATCTCTCTGGCAACAACCTTGGAAACTGGCATGTTACAGATTTAAAAACCCAGTTTATTGACGTTGACGAGAACCTACCTGACGATTTTGACGAAACACAAAACAACTAAGACAACATAAAGACAACCTAGTTTAGTGTATTATTATTTTAGCCCTTTCGGTTTATTAACATTTTAGTTTCAGTTCATAACCATTAGTTTTAGTTCTTTCTCTTCTCCCACCATTTTACTGTTATTTTGTTTACCCATACTCAACTTGGTTCACCAATGATTACCCTCCGCGTAGAAAAGGAAGTAGACCAAGCTACATGGAGTTTATACCGTTCTCCGGACAAAACGGCTCCTTTTCTTATCCCGCATAAATTTCATTCTGTTGAACCACATTAGAATACCGAATAATTTGATATCACAACCGTGAAGCTCTACATTGCTAAAAATGTATTTTACTGTCCCTTCAATTTTTGGCCCCCATTTTTTGTTTTATATATTCCCCCACCGAGTTTTCTTACCGTTTCTCAAACAAAAAACATGGTATTTTGTTAACTTAGAGTCTACGATTGACGTGTCACGAAAGGCGTCAGGCCCCAATTGGATCGGGTTGGCCTCTGCTGGGTGGCGGCTTGCGCCCAGTATATAAACATAATAGGTCCAAAAAAAAAACGACTGCTTAGTCTCTTTACCTTCATTCTTCACTTTCGTTTCTGTACCTTTCTTTTCGCCTTCATAGTAATTTCTTTATTTGTCCCACACTATCTTCCCTTCTATCTGCCAGAATGTTGCTGTCAGTTATTCCCACCCAATCCAATATTGGTGAGATACGTGCCGACGGATGAATGGCAAGAGGGTGATAAAAAAATGTGTCTTGTTGCCAGCGTTCACCTTAAACTCAAGGTATCTGACCTCTGAGTCTTTTGCCGATAAATACCCTAGTATTTATCCTTTTTTTCTTGAAACCTTTTTTTTTCCCCTTTCTGTTTCATTTTTGCTTCTGACATTCTTCTGTGCCTCTGTTGCCACATTCAAACCCCTGCTGTCACATTTAAACTCCTGTTATCGCATTCAAACTCCTGTCGCGTCCAAACCCACATTGTCGGTAAAAATTCTCGTATTTATCCTTTTCGAGACGACTACAAATGCCATCTTCAGATCATTATTTTTGTAAATTTCTTGGGTCAATTTTTTTTATGTTTTCTACCACATGTTCTATCACATAAGGTAGATCCATCTCCTACACCACCTCTATAGATTTAAAACCCTCTCTCGCTACTATCTGACTTTGATCAATCTTCACGTTCAGCCATTATTTGCCGCTTTTATCGTCATTTTTTTTTAGCTCAATATCGCCCATATCTATGTATAATTTTTGCCCTACCTTACCTTTTTGCGTTGCCGCACTGTGACTTTTGTTTTTGCCATTATGAGGTTGTCGTATGTTCCGTGTGGAACACTGTAAATGTTGCCGCTTTGCCAAACAACTGTTGACCGGTGAATAGTGATTCACCTTTGGTGATGTCTTGTGACAAATTTTTTGCTTTTCACTGGGAGACATTTGGGCTGGACATTCTTTGTCAAATTCAGGCTGGCAGCACTTATCGTGTTTCAAATTAATGTCTCTTCTCAGAGACATTTCGTTTCACACTCTCGGGAATTACTGCGTTCTGCAAATTTACAATTCCAGTGTTGCTGTGAAACACCCTCTTATTCTGTCGTTGGCTTGCGCTGAGAAATTTTCGTTTTTAGTACTGTTGTTGTTGCCGATCTCAGTGTGCGCTTTATCCGTTTCGAAACTGCCTGGAACTACTCGCTTGGAGTATTTATGGTTCCAGCATCTCATCGAAACCTATCGCTATGTTTTTACGCTGACTCATGAGCACAAACGTCACAAACCTTACCTTTTAATACCCTAAAGACATAGATAAAGACGACACCTTTCTTTTAGTTATCAGACCATTATCTTTTTCTTTTGCTGCCGTTTCTTCCACACTTCTTTACTCAGAAAAAATGATTCTTCGAACCATTTTTTTTCCGGAGGAGAGGGGGTGTAACATGCTTGTCGCCTGTTACGTACTCATTACTATATAATACCAATCACCGTACCAATAGCCACTCCCAATACACCCTTATATATTACAGTTAACTACATATTATAGAAACCTTTTTTACCGACTCATATTTGCGCACAATACACCAAAACTTGACTAGCGAGTCAAATTATGGATTGGTACCCTTGTGACAGCACAATCCCCGCCCTGTCAAAAAAAGTTAATAAATACGCTGAATATTCTTGTTTCGTTCCTTTTGTCGTATTCGTCCAGTTGAAAGAAACGCTTTGACGCCTCATAAGCGCCCATGTGCTTTGCGGCCATATTTTTTCGACATTGGTTGACGTTGTAAGTACAAATTTCAATTATTATGTCTCACTGTTTATTAATACGATTTACTTGGCACAAAGGAGTACTTTGTATAATAATTTTACAATTTCTATCGTTTAAAAATTTATGTAATGTAGCAATCTGTCTCAAGGACAAATTCTTTTTATAATCCACACCCCAGGTAAGAATGTTATTTTTAGATAAAAATACCCACTAAATTGATACCTAGCTAGGCAATCTTTTCTGTACACAAAAAACACATTTTTTTGCTAAACTCTAAGCTCACAAGCTTTAGCACGTGGTTTCAGTCATTAGTTTTAGTTATACAATTAAATAAAAATATTATAGAGACACAAAACACTTTAAAAACACCTTTTAACAGAATTAATACACTTTTTTAACAGAATAAATCCAAACCATAAAGAATTAAGTTTGCACAAAATCCATTTAGAGACAAATGTATGATTGTTTCAAAACTCTAGTAATTAAAAGTAGTGTTAAACCTCTTGTTAGTCTATTACAATTAATTATACATGTTTTTATTCAGAAACACATTAGTCAAATGTTAATTTTTTGCATTATTAAGAACAGGACCGGCTTCACCGTCCTGGGCATAAATAAATTTGAACATTTTTTTATTTCATTTGTTTCAAAACTCATGGACGTTGTACCAGGAGACTTGAAGATAAGATAATTTATTTATTTATTAAAACAGTAATTTACTGTCCATCTTAAGTCTACCCAGTGCCAACGCCCTACCTTTTTAATCCTGTCTCATACCTTTCTTCACTTTTAGTTAAGACGCAACCCTCTAAGTCGGAGCTAAAACTCTAAGTCGGAGCTAAAACTCTAAGTTGGAGCTAAAACACTATGTTGGAGCTAAAACTCTAAGCTGGAGCTTAAATAAAATTTCAAGTTGGAGATAAATCAAATACAATCCCTGATGCTAGAACCTATGCTGTGTTAGAGCCATCCCACATCACCATAGTCAAGCCGAACTGAAACCGAAGCCATCCCTGATGCTAGAACCCACTCCATAGACCGAACTACATCACCACTCATCTGCAAGACCCCCCAGGCTGAAGCCAACCATCTGGATAAGCGCAACAAACAAAGTTAAGTCCTTTTTTATGATTCCTACCGTTCAACAAAAGTAATTACAGTTTAAATAAATACCAATATTTTTAAACAACCGTTTTATTTGTGTACCTTAGACTGCAAGTCTTAAGGGCGTAACGTGTTCGGTTTCTGTTAATGTAGTTTCTCTGTTTATTTAGTTTCCGTAAATTAATTACAAGGTGTTTCTATCTTTCTCACCTTAGTTTTGATATAGTCTGTTATTTAATCGCAAACGTATAAAAAGATAGTGGCGCCCTCTTTTCTTGTATATTTCCTTTTCCTTCTACTATAGGCACTAACATGGAGTCGATCCACCCCCTGTAGAGAGTGTCTCTTAGCCGGGAACTCTTCTCTGGGAGAGATATTGTCTTTTACAGTGTGAAGACCGTTAATGCCTTTTTGACTTGTAGTGAGTCACGTCATAGAAGGTTCCCAACAGTTCTTTTGTCGTTGTCGTCCGCCATAAGGGGGTATCCCAATATGCACGAAGGGCGGTCGCTAATGCCTTTTTGCGTCGCGCAAAAACCAAAACATAATATGGAACCATTGGATATGGGTAAATTTGATATTAAATTTAAACGATTATCATTTGGAAATGTAAGAATTTACAAAGGTGATTCTAATGTTTGTCTAAGAGCTGATACTACTTCAACGTTATGGAAAATGTTACAACTTATTGAAAATATATTAACAGTATTAAAAAGTTTACAATTTGCTAGTTCATTAAAGATTTTACAAATGGGAATAAACGATTCTATTATTACTGCTAATCTAGTTAATACAGCTTTAAATATCATTGAACCATTAAAACATTTAAATAACGAAACATACGCTATTGTTCTAGAAATAATTTACAGATATCCACACCTGCTACTCAAAACTGAAGATTTACAACTATAAAATAACTACTACTACTATTAAAGTATATTAAAGTTAATATTAATTAATAATTAATAATATTAATTAATTAATAATAAAATTAATAAAATATTAAACTTCGTGCAATGGTGTTTTTATTTATCCACGATTTGGACTCCATGCCAAGCCAAATAGGTCGAAAAAAATCAAGAAACGTATAATTAAAACACCAAGAAAAGGTGGGTTGTTACCTCTACTATTACCACTAATAATTGGGGGCTTTGGAAGGAGGTGCGGCTGGCATAGCAAAGGCAGTAAATGATGCTAAATATAAGAAGCAACAGTTGGCTGAACAAAAGCGGCATGATATAGCAATGGAATCAGTGAAACAGGGAAAAGGATTACGCAAACGAAGAAAAGGAAAAGGTCTTTATGTGAGACCATACAAAGGACAAGGGACAAAAAACTGAAATTGCCCCATCGTGGGCTTACCGATAAAGATCTGTGGAAATGTGTTAAAAAACTAAAAATACCTTTTTTTAGAGGAGTTTTTATGAGAGATAATCTACCGACAATAAAAATGAATGTGGTATTTTAAATACAGATTCAGTAAGAGGGGAAGGAACTCACTGCACACACACACACACTTTAAGTTAAAATGTCATTTTCTGTAACATTAAGTGGTCGATCATCTATTCTTAATTACAATTTCAATCCACCTATTTACTTAGATGAAAAATATGACTATGAGGTTGGATTAGTTAATTTTAATAGTTTTAACACAATACCAAACATTGATGAAACCAATAACAGATTCATATTTGGAGGTCCCGTATATCATACAATAATTGGACCCCGTTATGCAATAAGGAACCAACCGCCAAATCTTCAAAATCCGAGATTTTACAACTACGCGAACCCAAAGATGTTCATCTAACAATTCGCAATAAAGATCCGAAGTTTAGTCCTTTCAGCGCCATCTGTGAAACAGTGGAACCAACTTGCAAAATTAAAACTATTTAAATTAAATTTTGCTGTAAGGTACCAAACCTGTTTGGATCCTTTTAACAGTAATCTGTATTCTATTTGTAGCACATGTTCGAAGCAGGGTTATTTGGGTCTCTTTTGCAAATTTAACAAAGTGACTTCCGTACAACGAGTTATTGTTACTTAGTTTAGTGCTGGTATAGATTAACTTGCAACAAAAAATTAAGAAAAATATAGTGTCTCAACGTGTTGAAAAGATATTAGACAACACACACTTATTGTCACAGTCATCTTCAGCTGCAATAACTTTAAATCAGGTAGGTTTACGTTTATTTTAAAAGTTATTAGTTTTTAACCTAAAACTATGATTTTTATTGAACTAAAAAATGCAAACATACCTACATGTGGTTCCTTATTGCGAATTTATTTTCAGAATATTATTAGTAATCTGGTAAGCACCCCACCAGCGACGAAACTGGAAATTGCCTGTTACGAAGAACTTTCAAAATGTGCTACGAACCAGGTAGGTGTATTAATACTTTTACCATTTTTAAACCCCAAATTTAATCTCTTCTATAATGGCTTCTTTTTTACGAAAATGTAATTGGTTCCTTATTGTATATATTTATTTTCAGGATACCATTTTAAACGCATATGAAGACGACAACGTGGCCCCTATGGAGGGGATTCCTCCAACTAATACTCTTTTAAGTTTGGAAAAGGACCAAATAGATGAAGGGAATAATGGTATCAACTATGGAGAACCTACAGCAGATATTAAAGTGGTGAAAACGAATAAAGGGGCTAATAGCGTTTTTGAAGAAGATTCTGATGATTCCTTAAAGGATAAAACTTACCATCCCGATTCTAATGAAGAATCATCACACGACAATACTGACGGCGAGTCCGAACATGAGCCAATGTTGAATAAAAGCGAAAGACGTCCTAGAAGAGGAAGGAAAAGAAAATTTCCAGAACAAGATAGACTTTTAAGAAAGATAAATACCAATAGCAATAAGCAGCATTATACGGCGAAAGGAAAACTTGTAAAACCATAGGAATTTGTTGAATTTCTTTGCAAATGTCATATGAAATGTCACGAAAAAATTTCGATAGAACAGCAACGTAATTTTTTTAAACATTATTGGAATCTGGCAGACTACAACGTACAAACTACCTTTCTGTCGACACACGTAAGGGAGTCTTCTGTGAAGAAAAAACTTGTGACTGCACAGAATCCTAATGTGCGACAGTTTTCTAGACAATATTTCCTTAACAAGGGAAATGTTTATTAACATTTTACGTGTATCCACTAAACGCATAAATACGGCGCTTCGCAAAGTGCGAATGTTAGCAATACCAGATCGGCGTGGTTTAAGCAGTGGCGGACACAACAGAATGTCAGTTGAGCAAGAAGCTGCTGTACTTGCTCACATCAACCAGTTCCCACGCTACAAATCCCATTATTGCAGAGCTACAAAAAAGAATCAAGAGTTTTTACAGGAAGGAACGACATTGCCAATAATGTACAGACTTAACAAAATAGCAAATTCAAATCCAATTAGTTTCTCTTCCTGCAAAAAAATATTTCTGACCAAATTTAATTTAAAACAAAAAAAAAACCAAAAAAAGACACTTGCAACAAATGCGATTTTTTTAGTGCAAAAATAAAAAGTTTGACCGATGAAGATGAAAAAACGAGAGTTCAAATCGAACACAATCTTCACTTGGAAGAAGCAGAAACAGCCAGAAACGAAATGAAATTAGACCTTATGATGGCGTAAACTAACGAACATAGAGAGACCATAACATTCGATATGCAGAAGACGCTACCTCTTCCTCGACTAAGTACAAATATTTTGTTTTACAAAAGGCAGCTTTGGCTCTATAATTGCGGCATTTATGCTGGAAAGCAGAAGAAATCCACGTTCAACATTTGGATCGAGGGGGAAGCTGGCAGGGGAGCGCAAGAGGTAGGCTCGTGTTTAAGGAAATATATTAGCATGAATAACATATCGGAAGATGTTAAAAATCTTATAGTTTGGAGCGATTCATGTGGGGGGCAGAACCGCAACATTAAAATGGTGCTCTTACTGAAATGTATTTTAGAGGAGTCGTCACATTTGAAAAGTATTAGAATGAGGTTCTTGGTCTCTGGTCACAGTTTTCTGCCGAACGACAGTGACTTTGGAGATGTGGAATGTGCAATTAAAAAACAAAATAAGATATTTTCCCCGCAAGACTATATAAACATCATGAAAACATGTAGAAGAAAACGCCCCATCAATATAAATAAAATGGTAAAAGAGGATTTCGTTAGCACAAATAAATTAGAAAAAGCCATTGTCAATAGAAAAAAAACTGGTGATGCAGAGAAAATAAATTGGCTACATATTAAGGAAATCAAACTTCTGAAAGAAAAAAATAACAGTATTTTTATAAAGACAGGATACAATGGTGAGACCGAATATAAGGAAATTAATATTAAAAAAGGCAAGGGACCAAATATAAACTTTTCTCAACTCTTAGAGCCTCTATGGCCAAATGGCAAACCAGTAGCCGAGCCAAAGCTGAAGGATATAAAAAGCTATTTGCATCTTATTCCTGAAGAGGATCATGTTTTTTATAAAAATCTTGTCGGAGATCCGAACATAGTAGAAGATATAGATGGATATAACGTTGACTTGGACTTTGAACCAGATGAACAATCTAAGATAATATAATTTTTTGTTTTTGAAAATATTTGTTTAAATAAATTTTGATTTTGGTAACATAATGTTATTTTGGTTTAGCATTAGATTCCCAATGTTATATTTTTCATTAAACAATAGGGAACCAGGTGTTTTTTTGTATACTTAGAACGCACTTAAGAAAGTTTTTTTGTTTTAAAATTCTTGATTTATTTAAATATAATAAGGTGTTTTCCGTTTTTTCACCTAAATGTGTTTTACTTACTGATTAAAATTGAAATAAGACTTCCAACCGTTTTTCGCGATTTTCTCAAAACAACAAAGAAGTTGGTTGGTTCCTTATTGCATAACGCGGTCCAATTGTTCCTAAAGGTGCATATGAGCTCAATGAAATTATTCAATTTATCAAACAAGAAATGATCAAACTAAAGTCAGATTCAACAATTGAAATAATACCAAATCTAAACACGTCTCACGTATCGATTCGATGCAACAAAACAATTTCATTTATGACTGATGATACCATTGGTGAAGTATTTGGATTTAAAAACGTTTTGTTACCCCCAAATGTTACACGTACATCCACAAATCCTATAAACATTTTACAAATTAATTCTATTGGAATTGATTGCAACATTGCGTTTGGTTCATATCTCAATGGTCATCCCGTTCACATTATCCATCAATTTTTTCCTACTGTTCCAAGTGGCTATAAAATAGTCGAATCGCCTCAAAATATCTTGTATTATCCTTAAGTGCTAAGACAATTAACAACGAAACAATTAAAATTATCGATCAGCGTGGTGATATTATTAATTTTCAAGAAGAGGAGATTACCGTTACTCTACATATTCGACAAAAAAATGGTTTTAAACTTTTTCCATCCGTATAGTGTAAAAAACTATGAAAGATTGCAGAATCAACGAACGAGTACTAGTTTGTGTAAAAGAATAGCCGTCATTACTCCTAAAAACAAACGTTTTTTAAAATCACTCGGTTTCAAGTTATTATTAAAATGGACATATTAGAAGTTAATCATGAGCCCTTCAATGATTTGGCTGTAGAGGATTATGAATATCACACGTATCAACCATATATTACGGGAAAGTTAAATTATAAGGATGAGATTCGTTTAGTAGTGCAAGATTTAGACTGTATAACATATCCGGCTGACAGTTATCTTGAGATTGTGGGAAAACTTCAAACCGACACTGGCACAGTACCGACAAAATTAAAATTCATTAATAATGCAATAGCTTTCTTATTTCGTGAAATTCGATATGAACTAAATGGGGTAGGAATTGATTCCGTCAGAGATGTTGTTCCAGTTTCAACAATAAAAAATTATTTATCTTACAATTCAAATGAAAGTATTTGTTTAAACAACTCAGGCTGGTTTCCCAAGGGAGAGGTTAAGTTGACGGACAATCATGGAAATTTTAACGTATACATACCGTTGAAATTATGGTCAGGATTCTTTGAAGACTTCAATAAAATAATTTTAAACATGAAAAATAAGCTAATATTGTTGAGGTCTAGTGACGATAAAGACTCGGACACACATACAGATGATACAGAAAAACCTCACGTTGAATTAACTCACGTTTATTGGAAAATTCCACACGTAAAACCGAGCATTAAACATGAATTACATCTAAACAAAATTATACAAAATAACAAAGATTTGCCAATAAAATTCAGATCTTGGCAATTGATCGAATATCCTAGCTTACCAAAAAACCTCTCGCCATAATTGGGCTGTAAAAATTAGTACAAAAGTGGAGACACCTAGACATGTTGTAATTGCATTTCAAAATAATGCTAGAAGTAATATAACAGCCAATATGAGTCAGTTTAAACATCTTAATTAACAAAATATCAAGATATTTCTTAATTCTGAGAAATATCCATATAATGACTTAAATTTAGATTTTACTAACAATAATTTTGCTGCGTTATATAAAATGGTTGCTGCTTTTCAGACTTGTTATTATGGTGAACGTTCAAACAGCGAACCTGTTTTTCCTCCTAACGAATTTAAAGATATAGCACCCTTAATTCACATAAATTGTTCCAAACAAAAGGAGGTTATACAATCTGGATCTGTAGTTCTTCGTATAGAATTTGAATTAGATACTCCAATTACAAGTGATATTTCAGCTTATTGTTTAACTTTACATGAAAAACATTTTTCATACAATCCATTAACTAAAATTGTTAAACAATGGTAGAACATTGATTGTGGTAACCTCTACTTTTTGGAAGTTCATCTTACTAAGAACAATTAATAACTGCCCAGTTAAACTAAACTTCCACTATTTATTTGAAAAATTCGCTTTAAAATCAATTACAGCTGTTTCGCTATCTGACGATGCTAGTGATAGCGAAACAGCTGTACTTGATTTTAAAGCGAATTTTTCAAATAAATAGTGGAAGTTTAGTTTAACTGTGCAGTTATTAATTGTTCTTAGTAATGGTAGAACACATCACGTCTTAATGCGCATGATTAACATTGAATATAAAAGTATTTTCCCTACCTACTTATTGTACATTAAATATGAATATCTTTGAGAATCAAACTGCTATTACTCGGTTTCTTTTTAAATTAACACGTCTCAAACGAGACATAGAATATTACAAAAAATATAAAAACACTGATTAAATTGCAAGAATTACAAATATGAAAGTTGTTATAGTTGTTGAAGGATTTAAAATTAAAAATAATAAATTTATCGTTAAAGAATTTGCAGCTTATAATGGATGTCAAGTAAGTCATTATATTTTTAAATCTCCATTTCGTCTACATTTGTAACCTTCAGACTTGCATAGACAAGCAATTTGATGAATAAAAAATCATCATGGAATTCATTGGAATAGCGGTCATACACATTAACACAAATTTGGACACATTCTAAAGGAAATTACTGAAAATGCAGAGACGGTTTTCGTGAAGGTAAAAGAAAAGGCTAATTTCATACAAAAATATACCACAAGACTAGTATACGAATTTGATGAAAATCCACCATTAGCAGCCTCGACACCAAAATGTTTTTATCATGATATTAATACATGTGTATGTGCGTTGACAAATGTTTTTTTTCTTATATGAATATTTTATAATGGATGATGACAAATAAAACAGTATTTAATTAACTTGTTATTTATTTACAAACCGTTGAGTAATGCTTGCAATGCATTATAACCTTAATCATTTTTAATAATATATATTGTGGGGTTATATTTTGTTATTTCTATAAAATTATATTTTGTCAAGGTATTTTGTATTTTCAAATTATTTATGGCTTATGTGAAACGTGTTGCCTATAGCAGTACGCCTAAGACAACAATATGACCTCCCACAATATTTTCTTAAAAACAAATATGACGCTGCTCAAAGCAATGAGACTCTTAAAATTTTTTATGATAAAAAAAAACAAATAACGAAAGAGATACTTAATGTAGTTCCTCCGGTCCCTGTATGACGTCACCTGCTCAGGTTACGTGTGTAGGTTCGAGTTCTATGATTATTACCTCCGGTCAAATGCTGTGTTTTGTGAGGTTAAAGTTCTGACAGTCACAGCTGATGAGAGCAAATTTGGAAGTGGTTATTTTCTTTAAACAAATTTCCCGAATTAATTTATGTTTAAAATAAACAGAAATTTAAAAGAGACATTTATTATTCAATGTCGCTGAAAAAGATGCATTAGAAAGATTCCAAAATGAATTGATGTTACAAGTGAGTAAAATTTTTTATAATTTTTTTATTCCTATGGAATGTACCTTAAATTAAGATATAGCGTGTTCTTAGTTATAAAACAGTATTCTTCAATTGAACTGTATGAATGTGAAAATTCCTGAATATCCTGTTCTCTCTTCTTTGACAATAATTATGGATCTCGTACAAATGAATTAGTGACAATAAAAATCAGTGTGAAATTCTAGAGTTCATCAAAAATGTCAAATATTAAAATAGAACGATAATAATTGATATCACCTTAAAAATGTTCCAAATGTTTCATGGACCAAGCATGTATGTTGTAGAGTCCTGGTACTTAATTCTTGCTAAATATGTGTTGGAGCAAAGCCCCAAATACCTCAGATTTAGAAACCTTACAACTGTTGTCACCTTCTAATGGACAGGAATATGTTCCTTGAGGCTTAAATAACTTGCCTGTCCTCCTGGAACTGCTAGTATTGGATGCCAATACACTTTGGCCCCAATTTCTTGTCAGGTAGGTTGAATTTTTATGAAAATACACTTCTACACACACACTTTATCGTTTTAAGCATTTATCTTACATGATTATGCGTTAATTGTTTAATTTCACATACAAAATTTTAATTTTATCAGGACAAATTTTCTTACCCTCCTTTCGCTTTCAAAACAAAAGAGAGACTCAAGATTCAACAAAACCCTGGTTAACAATAATTCTTTTGTTTTCCCAGCTTTCCTTTTTGAACAAAAAAATTTAATTTATGTTGGCAGTAAAAGCAAAGTTACTAAAAAAATCAGTTTTTATGTTGGTGACTGGTAAGCTTAAATGATGTTTGTTGGAATTTTGTTGTACAGGGTGATTTTATTTTAGTGAAATTTAGAATACTGAAATTATTCCTCCTGTTTTTTGGAGTGTTTTTTGGAAACTAATCAATTATTTTCAAGGTACAATTTAAGAAATTTATAAAATTTATAGAATAATTATCTGGGATAAATTAAACTCATCTTGTAGTTTTTCTATTATCTTTCTATCTATTAATTTATTTTCATAAAAAAAATCGAACAAAGATTTATAATGATTTTTAATCATTGTTTCCCCCGAGTGTTGTACACCAATTTAGTATCTCTTTTGTAATATTTATAAATAAACATGCTCACTTGTATACTACTCCTAATGCAACCGTAACAATATGTCCAGGAACTTAATGCCAAAAATTAGGGAGCAAATAGAAGAGGTCAAAATAATGTTAGAAGTTCAAATAAATTTTTGTCATACGAGCCTTCGTTTCCGAGTTATAGACCTCTAAAGTTTCGAAATAAAAACCTTTGTTTTGTTATAATTTCTAAACTATACATTGGAATACTATAAAATTCCAGTGCCGGATTGCATACATCCATGTCCTGTGTTTGACGGTATAAATGAATCTACATTACGTACAGATAAGCAGAGACGGATTGTGCCCATTGGTTAATAATCCGTAATTTTAATAGGGACCATCTGAATAATATTTAAATTTCAAAAATAAATTTTCCAATCCATTTACTAATGAAAATGTACTCTTGTTTGAACTCGATAAAATTAAGGGTTTAGGAGAAATTTGAACTTTTAGATCTGATCGCCATATTTTGTAAAGACAGACATTCTGAAATCTGTAATCATATTTTGCCATTGCGCTTGATCACCTTCAGAATTGTCATTAAATATTATTTTCTAAAATACTTTAAATTCGTTTCTGGAATCTGAATATGATATGCAGAGAGATGACCATTATTTTCTTTTGTTAAACTTTCATAATTTAACCATCATTTTTCATCTACACACGCTATTACTTTCACTAAAAGTAGAATTACTTTGAGCGGGAAGGGATTCGGCATATACTGAATGTGGTTTAACTCACATTTTGCCATTTTATTCAAAAATTATGCATATTTTTATTAATCTTAATTACATAATAAGCGAATATGAATATGATTCATAATTTGATCCAATGTTACTACGTTACTTTCTACCGGTCGGGCGATCGGGAGGGGACACTAAAGGTCATTTAACGTAGAACATACATTGTTAACCACGACGCTTTGTAACATCTTTAGCGAGGTCCATTCTGAAATTGCTAGACAAGGATTCATTTCATTGGCTTTTGTTTGGGAACGCCGGAGTCAAATCAATACAATCCATTTGTAATAGATTTGTAATATATCATAATATTACCGGTAGTTATAATATATATATCTTTTTTTAAAACTTTTAAGATTAGTTACTAAGTATTGTGCGAAAAAAAATTAACTAGGGTTAATTTTTTTCGGAGGGAAGGATGATGTGTAACGATAACTCGTTACATTTTATTGTTTATTTTATTAAACATAATTTTATAATTTGTGATAACCCATAGTGACGATAGCTAGTTGAAGGTAAGCTATAAATAATATAATGTAGGTACTTATTTTGTTCTAACAGGTGTTATGTGTGTTGTATATCTCTTGTTCGATTTATCAATGCAGAATTGTTCTAGTTCAATAACATCGAACGCTAGATCGGAAATCGAACGTAGCAAGAGATTTGAACAATGCAGAGGCTCGCTGAGGTCGCTCTCTTGACCGGGACGCCGGTTGGAAAGGTTGACTTTGACTGACGAGGAGAAGGGTTGGTTATGAAAAGATTGGCTTTTTAACAAAAATGTCGGTATCGTATTAAATCGCTATTTATTTATTGAATCATTATAGATTTGAATTATTTTGTTGGCAATTTAAAATAATATATATTCAATTTATCGAATTCAATACATATTTTTGTAATCAGATGGGTTGCTAACCTTTGATTAATATCTAAGTTTTGTCTAAACAGTTATCTTATTTAAATGTGATTTAATTACCGACCTTCTCAGTTTTTTTAAATCTTTTGTTAGATTGATTGGAAGATGTGCCTCAGCTACGACCTTTTGGAAGTGATATAGAACTTCAGATAACTTTTACATTACCACGAGGTGATCATCTCAGGATTTCTTTGGCTGCCGGATTGTTCATTGGAAGTTTCAGGATGAGACAGGTATGTACATCTCTTTATTATTTTAATAATATATGTTAATTGCATTTTTGCAATTTCTTTTTGGAGAGAATTACATACCTTGCTCGTTATTTTCAATCCGAGAGTTTAGGAAATCATCTGAGTTTTCCTTTACTGAGGTTAACTTATTCCTTTTCTTTTTATTGATTGTCTGTAAAGCCAATTTGACAATAACTGTACCTGAATCTAAGTGTCAGCACTACCATTACTATGTTTTATATTTTGATTTCTGTTCATTTTTAGTATGTGAATATCAGAGTTTGGTATTAAACAATATCTTGTTTGGTAACTATTGTTTGAATTTATCATTTGTGTTTGATAACCACCTCTGGATATTCAATTTCAATAGTTAGTATAACTTAGGTTCATTTTTTTTGTAATTTTTACATTGGATTTAGTAATAATATCTAGTTAAGCATTATTGTTTAGCGTTTAGTTTCTGAACATGTTTAGCTCATGTTGAGCTGTTTTCCTTTTGTATTCAAAAATTATAGATACATTAATTTTTTATGATCATTACTAGTTATATACTAGAGTTTGCTGGGATATCATATCCCTAGTAGCTGTTGTACTTAAGAAATTACTTAAAAGTAAAATCAAAAATCTAGATTTCATAGTGCTGGTGCTTATTAGCTCTATTCACGATTCTAATTACTTTAATCATATTTTCATGATATGGTCCGAACTTGAGTCCCAAGACCAGTGACGTTGAAACTCCTGAGTGGACACAAAGGGCTGAAGAAACCTGTCATCCCCAGGGATTAAACGGTACAACCAGTGCCCTAGTACCGTCAGGAGCTGGTGAATAATCAGTCGGAACAATCAATGTGATTAAAATAAGGGTTTTTAATAAACGTAGAGTCACAACTAACTTGTAAGTAATCCACTTTAACTTTTGAGTAATTTCTATTAACTTTATTTATATCATCATTATATATATATACATACATTTAATTTCACATAATTTTATTTCAATAACTAGTTGTTATCAATTCATTATTTCAATATTAATATACAATCTATGTCATAATATCAATTCATTATTTCAATATCAACATACAACCTTTGTCAAAATATCAATTCAAGATTGTTCATTATTTTTTTGTAATTATTAAATTATATAAAAATTATTTCTGTCTTTTAGTGTCACTGTACAATACCTTATCGAACATTATATCTTAACATTTGGTAGGATTGCACCTATTGTTGTTCCATTGTTTTCCTTGTTTTGTTAGGAGTAAAAATCAAAACATAGGTGGCGCTCAAATATTAAGATAAAGTGTGGTGTAACCTTCCCTAACCTACCCTTAGTAACACCAGCAGCGATCCCATCCCTGAGATTAGCCTGGAAGTGCTGGTTAAATTAATTTTTATTGCATCTGTTTCATTTAGCCAGTGTCAATAGTTCGCCACTTCACCTTTTTTGTGCTTGCATAAAAGGGGTTAAGTGTTGTTACACTTTTGGCAAACTTATCATTACGCTTTTGGCGCCCAACTAATATTTTGGTGTTTTTTAAGGGCTTCAACAGCAAATACATTTTGTTACATCCTTACTTTGTCTACCCTTCCTTTATCTCTCCTTACAGTGACACATATTGGTATAATTTTAAAATTTAAAATTTTTTGTATTACATTTATCGTTAAAATAGTTGGTTTAAAAATTGCAACATTTACTTTCATTTCTGATTAACGTTTTTACATACTGTGTTCAATATATCTTATCGTATATTTTTGGTACAATTTTAGTTATTAATTAGTTAGTATACATATATATTTTCTTAAGGAGTTTTGTGGAATTTATATAAAATGGAGCCAAATCATTTAAAATCTCATGAGTTAGCATACGAAATAAATATTAGGGGTTTAGAACCTTCTGGTAATGTAGACAATAACCGGAAAATTTTGCGAGGAGCATTGAGTCAGGAAAAAGCTAATCGTAGTTTTATAATGTCTGTACCTAATGTAATGCCTTTTGCTGAATAGGTTGCAGAAATAAAAATTACAATTTCAGATTTAACTAAAGTGATTAAAGAGTTCAATGGGGTACCTTCTGATATTGGATTTAAAAGAATTTCTTCTAGATTAACTCATTTATCGAATCGTGTTAGTAAGTTAAAGCCATGTGATGATGAGGAACAATCAGTTATTAAAGATTTATTTACTCAAGTTTTAACTTTAGAGGGAGATTTTGCACTCAAAACGACACTTGATACGTCTACTCCTAATGATTCTAATGATCAACATTTCTTTAGTAATCGTAAATCAATTCCTCCTTGTAAATGGAACATTTATTTCACCGGGGTTAATGATAAGGAATCAGTTCATTCTTTTTTAGAAAAGGTTAATATATTGTCAATTGCTAGAGGAGTTTCTAAAGATGAGTTATATTATTCGGCTTGTGATTTGTTTAAAGACTCTGCTTTCACTTTTTTACCATGTTACTATGATGATGATTTAGAAACTGAAATTAATAATAGAACTCAGGGTTCAAATGAGAGGGTAGCTTTATACATAGCTTCAATGGAAGGACTTTTTAATAGATTAAGTTATAAATTAGATGAAGTAACTAGAGTAAAAAAGATCCGGAGAAATCTTTTACCTTTTTATATTTCAAGTTTAGCATTACAAAATCCTTTGACTGTTGCCGAGTTAACAGATCTTTGCAGGAAACTTGAGGAGTCCAATTCTTGGTCTCAAAGGTATAAACCACCATCTAGTTCAAGTGTAGGATTGTTAGAACCCGATTTAAGTAGACCATTTGAAAGTAGAAATGTCAATAAACCTTCTTTTCAATCTAAACATAATGTTTCTAAAATTGACGTTTTGAAATGTTGGAATTGTGATTTACTAGGTCATACATTCAGTAAATGCTACAAAAGCAAACAAGTATTTTGTTTTGGTTGTGGTAATAAAAATGTAACGAAAAGGAACTGTTTTAATTGTTCAAAAAACGGGAAAGGTACTGGAAATCAAACCAGGGTTTCCAGTCTAAACGTAAATTTAAACGCAAGCACATCCTCCGCTCCACAAACCGAAAACCAAAGTACATCACAAGCTCAACAAACTCAAAGCAAGAGAAACAAATTTCACAAAACACAATAAAAACTTCGTTGTCAGAATGGAACGAATATTTGTTGTTTGTTAAACAGTTTTTAACTACAAATATTTCTAAAAATGATAGTAGTGGTAGTGTCTTATCTAATAATAAGGTTGTCAGATCAGGTAATAATGATATGTCAAACAAAAATAACTTAAATGTTATCCACCTTAGTCCAGTTTTTGTTCAAAAACCCAACGATAATAGGTTTTATCTTAACGTCACATTTTTAAACGAATCAGTCTTAGGATTCATTGATACAGGTAGCATATCAACGATTTTAGGATCTGATGGGTTTTATCTTTTAAAGAAACTAAATTTACCTATTCAATATGATAATGTTGTCAGTGTTACAACTGCGGATGGTACTTTTCAGGATTTGTTAGGCCATGTTTTTGTTCCTATTTCATTAAATAATGTAACTTTTACAATGAAAATTTTGATTGTGCCTTCTATAAGGCAAACATTAATTTTGGGGATGGATTTTCATAAACTTTTTGGGCTTAAAATTGATTATAAACAGTTAAATTTTGAATTAAGTTCTGAAATTTGTATTGTTAATACAATTCAACCATTTGATAGTTTATTAGACAGTCAAAAAGCAGAATTAAATAAGGTTATACAATGTTTTAAGGATATAGCTCCTCCAGACAAGTTAGGTCGAACACATATCTTATCTCATACTATTGATACTGGTAATACTAAGCCAATAGCACAAAGGCAGTATCCTCTTTCACCAGCAATGCAGGAGCATCTTAACAAGAATATTGATGAGATGTTAGAACTTGGGGTTATTCAACCGTCCAAGAGCTCATGGTGTAGTCCGCTATGGTTAGTTCCGAAGAAAGATGGAAAATATCGAGTATGTTTTGATGGCAGGAAGTTAAACCAGGTTACAGTTCCAGACCCATATCCAATGCCTTTAATAGACAGTATTTTGAATAAACTGAGAGATGCTAGATATTTGTCGTCGATTGACTTGAAGAGTGCATTTTTTCAGATACCGTTAGAACAATCATCACGTCCAAAAACCGAATTTGCAGTATACGGTAGAGGTCTCTTTGAATTTAATGTCATGCCTTTTGGTTTAGCAAACGCACCCAAAACAATGTGTAGATTAATGGATTCAGTTCTTGGACCATCCCTATGGCCTTATGCTTTTGTTTATCTTGATGATATGGTTATTGCAACTCCTAGTTTTGAGAAACATATTGAAATTTTAAAAGAAGTATACCATAGACTTAAAGAAGCAGGATTAACTGTAAATTTGGAAAAGTGTGAATTTTGCGTTCCTTCTCTAACTTATTTAGGTTTTGTCGTTGATCATAATGGGCTCAAAACAGATCCAGGAAAAGTTGAAGCTATAATGGAGTATCCAGTTCCGAAAAATACCACTGAAATAAAGAGGTTAGTTGGTCTTGTTAGCTGGTATAGGAGATTCATCAAAGATTTCGCTACAGTTTGTGCCTCCAATTAATGATCTTCTGCATGGCAAGAAGAAAGGTCAGTCTATCACTTGGACACCACAGGCAGATGAAGCTTTCAAAGAAATTAAAACTAGGTTAACTTCAGCTCCTATCTTGGCGTCACCTGATTTTACTAAAACTTTCACAATACAATGTGATGCAAGCAACACAGGAGTCGGTGCAGTTCTTTACCAGGAGAATGATGGAATTGATCACCCAGTAGCCTATGCAAGCAAAACTTTGACATCTAGCCAAAGGAAATATTCAACAACAGAAAAGGAATTATGGGCTGTCGTTTTTGCCGTAGAGAAATTTAGATCTTTTATAGAAGGTACTCGCTTCATTATCGAGACGGACCATTCAAGTCTTTTGTTTCTACACAAGTTATCTAACCCTTCCGGAAGATTGGCACGTTGGTCTTTGAGATTATCGCAGTTTAACTTTGAAATCAAACATCGTAAAGGTGCTTTAAATGTAGTTGCAGATGCTTTGAGTAGATCTTTGCCGGAAATTTCTGTTATTGACGTAAGTTCTTTTATTCCTGATAATTGGTATAAATCTATGCTAACAAAGGTAGAGACTTATCCTGAAAAATACCCTTCTTTTAAAGTAGAAAATGGCATTTTATATAAACATGTGTTTTCGAAAGTACCTATTGAAAGTAATGTATCTAATTGGAAATTTGTAGTACCGCGGAAAAATCGTCAAGAAATTTTCAAGCTATATCATGATAATCCTACAGCAGCTCATTTTGGCATTTCCAAAACGTTGTCTAGAATTTTAGAGCTTTATTATTGGCCAAAAATTAGGAAAGATGTTTATAAATATGTAAAAAGCTGTGAAGTTTGCGCTGCTTGTAAAAGTTCAAATTTACCACAGGCTGGTTTAATGGGTTCTTTTAGAAATATTAATTTTCCTTTTCAAATGATTTCGTGTGATTTAATAGGCCCTTATACCAGATCCAAAAATAGGAATCGATATTGTCTTGTTGTAGTAGATTATTTTACTAAATATACGGTCGTTCATCCTATGCCTAACGCTACCGCAAAAAGCATTGTTAGATTCATGGAAAATCAAGTTTTTCTTATTTATGGTGTACCTCAAATAGTAGCTACTGATAACGGATCTCAATTTGTTAGTAGAGATTTTAAAAACCTAATGAATAATTATAACGTTCAAAAAATCTTTTATAATGCTTCCTATACACCTCAAGTAAACCATACCGAGCGGGTTAATAAAGTCATTGTTACAGCTATTCGATGTTACATACACGAAAACCATAAAACGTGGGATACTAATATTCATAAAATAGCACAAGCAATCAGAGTAGTTAAACATGATGTAACCGAGTATTCTCCAGCATTTTTGACTTTTGGTAGAAATATTCCTTTATCGGTGGATTACTATGGGAAAATCGCGGATAATGCTAATAATAAAGTTACTATTGGTGATAAGTTACAGTTACTTGAGGATATTCAAAAATACCCAACATTATATGAAGATGATAGGAATAAATTAAAAGAAGCTTATGCTAGATACTCAAAACACTATAACAAGGGAACGGGATCTTAAATTTCATGTAGGAGACAGGGTATGGAAAAAGAATTTTGTTCAGTCTTCTAAAGCAAATGATTTCACAGCAAAATTAGCTCCAAAATTTGTACCGTGTATAGTTACTAAAGTTTTATCCAATTTAGTTTACAGTTTGCAGGACATGGATGGTAATGACTTGGGCAATTTCCATATTAAAGATTTAAAAGAACATTTTTACAGTAATGATGAAAATTTACCTGATGGTGACGTATCGGATTCCGAAACAGTTGTTAGTGATATTTAGCTTGAGTTACAGTAGTAGTTACCTGTCAGTAAAAACAACAGAATTTCTTGATATACCTTTTATATTTGAAGTGTAGAATTATTTTATTTATTGGGGAAATATTTACGCAAATGCATATTATTTTCAAACATGTAAAGTAATTAATGGCGTCTAGTTTAAGGACCGGGTTAATACAGATATTAGCTTTTGTTTAGTTTTGCATGTTCTTGAAAATTATGAAGAATTATTATTGTATTTGTCTCGCTATTGAGAGTTACATTTCTTCATAATGTTTTTTATGATTTGTGTTAAATAATATTTATCCATGTGGTTAATGACACAGTAATGTTGCTGTGTGACTTACCGTATTACAGTATCGTATATTACAGTATCGTATCGTATCGTATTGCAGTGTCGTATCGTTCTTCAGTATCGTATAGTGCAAATTTATCGTATCTTATCTGATAAAATAGTTTATCGAATTTCTACACTTCCATATGTTATTAAACAGGAAATCTTCTGTTTATCGGAAATTTTGTTCCTTATCGATGGTAACAAGCTTGTTTGCAGGTTTTAGTTCAGGAAGTTATCTGTTAAATTTTTCAACAGGATTTTTGTGACATTTTTGGGAATTTGTTGGGTATATCGCTACTGCTGTATCAAGGTTCATGTATTGCTACATTTTTCTATATTTTTTTTATATTCCGTATATCGCTGGATAACATTAAAGTATTTAAATTTCATAATTTTCGTAACGTTAGGTGTGAAAACCTTTTCAGCTTTGTAGTGGCAACATACTAGTCATTTTTGTCTTGCTTTTGCGTATTTGTTTTATAGGGCCGTTCATTAGTGGGTGCGAGAGGGTTAAGAAATGACTATCTTAAATGGTAATAGTAATTCCAGCATAGATTCATGGGGGGTTTTAGGTCTTCGGGCAAAGTTATTCCCAAGGGATGTTGTCAATTATGGGGGCTTTCTACTACTGTGTTTATATGAACATGGCTTTACTTGTCATTTCTCAAGATTTCTCGCAGTACTTTTGAAGGAGCACCCTCTTAAAGTTAAGTCGAATATAGAGTCAATTTTAGTTTGGGACATACTATAATGTTCTAGGGTATTGCTTGGTGACCTTTTTTTTTCTAACAAACAAATTCTATTAAAAGAATTTTGTCAAACTGACCAAGAAAATGGGATGTATTGGTTTGGTGATGGTTTTTCATCATTACCTTTGGGATGAGCACTTGTCAGGCAAGTATGGTGTGAGGTTTCAGATATGGTTAACCACGACGCTTTGTAACATCTTTAGCGAGGTCCATTCTGAAATTGCTTGACAAGGATTCATTTCATTGGCTTTTGTTTGGGAACGCCGGAGTCAAATCAATACAATCCATTTGTAATAGATTTGTAATATATCATCTATAAACTGACACATTTTAACTGCTTATAAGTCGAGAACGAAAAATGACAACAATGTGCGGTTTTCACAGAACTTCATCAATATCTTTAAAGTTTTTTTTTGACAGTGTTGCCAAGTTTCAAAATTTACCTGAAATAGGAGAGAAAAAATTGATGATTTTCAAAGGCCGATTTCTCAAAAATTTTAAATGTAACACCCTGTACGTTTTAATTGCACATGAAAGCCTGTTAAATCCCCTTTCCGAAAATGTATAAATTGTCTTAAATTCATTATTTTTTTTTACAAAGCCAATTTTAGTAAATGACACCTTTTTGAAAATTTTCCTAGAATTAATACTAATTAAATAACATTCTCGGTATCAAGTGACAACAATAACAATTGTAGCTTGTCAAGGAGGCTGTGAGTTGCACAATTTGTTGTGTGGGCTTCAACTACTGTCAAATCTTTTTAACGTCATTCGTTGGGCAGTCCCAATAATTTGATTTCTATATGTATTTTTGCATTTTTTAAAAATTTTTAAAGGTTTAAATATGTTTACCACCCGGGAAAAGTCACGTTGCGTGTTATTATTTAGTGAATGCAAATCAGTTACGCAGACGAGAAGAAAATTTAGGCTGATTTTTGAAAGGGCTCCACCTTCACGCAATTCTATACTTCATTGGGTACGCCAATTTTCCCAGGAGGGAACAGTTAAAAGAAAAGTTAGAACAAACCTAAATGCACAAGATAATCTGTTGGATGATATTTTGCTGGTAAAAGAAGTGTTGTCCTTAAACAATAACCAAATATCTATTAGGAAGATAGCTCAAACGACAAATATGTCAAAAAGTAAAGTACATAAAATTCTAAAAATAATTAAGTTTAAACCCTACAAAATTCAAACTTTCCAAAAAATAGAAAATCTCGCCCTTGAAAAAAGATATTTAATGTGCGAAACACTACTAGATCTTTTTAGACATGAGCCGGATACCAATTTAATAATGTCTGATGAGGCAACATTTCACATCAGTGGTCGAGTAAATAAGCATAACTGCCGAATTTGGGGAGATGAAAATCCTCGAGTGTATAACGAATATGAAAGAGATTCTCCTAAGCTGAACGTTTGGTGTGCAGTATCGAAATCTAAAATTTATGGGCCATTTTTTTTTCAAGAAGCAACAGTGAATGGAAACAATTACACCGATATGTTGGAAACATTTTTTTATCCTCAACTTCAGCGGGATGGAATTTTAGACATGATCTACTTCCAGCAAGACGGTGCACCACCACACTTCTCCAGGGTCGCAAGGGATTCCTTAGATATTACTTTTGGAAACAGATGGATAGGGCGAGCAGGTCCAATCGAGTGGGCACCTTATTCTCCCGATCTAACCATTCTACATTTTTGTATATGGGGATATGTAAAATACCGTTGCTACAATCCAACCCCAAGAAATTTGGATGAACTGCGCAACAACATAGTAAACGTTTTCAACCAAATTACACCGCGAATGCTACAAAACGCCTTCGGCAACTTATTTCTCCGTCTACATTTATGTTCCGAGCAAAATGGGGGTCATATTCAGCAGCTAATTTATTAGTTATAAATTAAAATTAATCTCTTCAATTGTTTGTTGTTAAAATTGTTGTAAATAGTTGTAATTTAATACATAGAATAAATACTTTTTATAGACATGGCAATAGCGCAAATTATTTAATTATGATCATGCTATAGCGATACATAGGCAATTACCAGAAAATGTTTGTCAATCACCGAATATGTATTCTAGGAAAATTTTCAAAAAGGTGTCATTTACTAAAATTGGCTTTGTAAAAAAAATAATGAATTTAAGACAATTTATACATTTTCGGAAAGGGGATTTAACAGGCTTTCATGTGCAATTAAAACGTACAGGGTGTTACATTTAAAATTTTTGAGAAATCGGCCTTTGAAAATCATCAATTTTTTCTCTCCTATTTCAGGTAAATTTTGAAACTTGGCAACACTGTCAAAAAAAACTTTAAAGATATTGATGAAGTTCTGTGAAAACCGCACATTGTTGTCATTTTTCGTTCTCGACTTATAAGCAGTTAAAATGTGTCAGTTTATAGATGGACACCCTTTATTACGGGTAGTTATAATATATATATCTTTTTTTTAAACTTTTAAGATTAGTTACTAAGTATTGTGCGAAAAAAAATTAACTAGGGTTAATTTTTTTCGGAGGGAAGGATGATGTGTAACGATAACTCGTTACATTTTATTGTTTATTTTATTAAACATAATTTTATAATTTGTGATAACCCATAGTGACGATAGCTAGTTGAAGGTAAGCTATAAATAATATAATGTAGGTACTTATTTTGTTCTAACAGGTGTTATGTGTGTTGTATATCTCTTGTTTGATTTATCAATGCAGAATTGTTCTAGTTCAATAACATCGAACGCTAGATCGGAAATCGAACGTAGCAAGAGATTTGAACAATGCAGAGGCTCGCTGAGGTCGCTCTCTTGACCGGGACGCCGGTTGGAAAGGTTGACTTTGACTGACGAGGAGAAGGGTTGGTTATGAAAAGATTGGCTTTTTAACAAAAATGTCGGTATCGTATTAAATCGCTATTTATTTATTGAATCATTATAGATTTGAATTGTTTTGTTGGCAATTTAAAATAATATATATTCAATTTATCGAATTCAATACATATTTTTGTAATCAGATGGGTTGCTAACCTTTGATTAATATCTTAGTTTTGTCTAAACAGTTATCTTATTTAAATGTGATTTAATTACCGACCTTCTCAGTTTTTTTAAATCTTTTGTTAGATTGATTGGAAGATGTGCCTCAGCTACGACCTTTTGGAAGTGATATAGAACTTCAGATAACTTTTACATTACCACGAGGTGATCATCTCAGGATTTCTTTGGCTGCCGGATTGTTCATTGGAAGTTTCAGGATGAGACAGGTATGTACATCTCTTTATTATTTTAATAATATATCTGTACCTGGGAGGTAAAGGGCACTATGTCCATTTTTTTCAAAATCGGGGTATTAGCACCAAGTTGTTCTAATTGTTTGTTTCTTTATGGGGTAGAGAGCACTATGTCCAATGTTTATTAATAAGGGAGATAGCCAGTGGAAAAGGGCATTATGTCACTGAGTGATTGAGAGGTAAAAAGCACCAGCTAGATATAGTGCTTTATACCTCTTATTAAAATAAAAATCCATAGAGGAAAAAGGCACCATTTGGACATAGTGCTGTTTACCTTTAAACATTTAGAAAACATCTGGTATTAATACCATGTGTTTTTGTTTTGGTGCCAGAGATGTTGACTGAAAATAACCTCAAATTTGCATAATTTTAATCATTGTTGTGAAATGAAACACAAACTGATCTGTCATAGTATTTAGTGTTATATTAACTATTTCTTGATGGAAAATTCAAGAGGATGGCAAATGATGAACATGGCTAGGCAATCAACTAATTCTTCAAATAAAGGTAAGTCAAAACATTTTGTTAAATGCCTACTTGTGAAAAGGTGTATTAAGTAGATTACTACATTATTGTAGTTTGTATATCATTGAAAAATAAAATATTACAGCGAGATTGAGGTACTTTTGTAGTACATCCACGCATTTTCAATTTTTTCTATGGCCACTAAGCGTTAGTATAAATTACAAAGGTAATTGTTAGGGGTAATATAAATGAGGTTAAAGGTAGTTTTTCAGTAATAATATTATCAAAAAGTTGAACAACGAGTTCATTAAATTTGTATATAACACAATTATTTCTAATATCATTTTTGAGACATAGATGATGGTTTACTATTGTAGTGGCCAACCGTTTCAACCTAAGCTATAATAATCTAATCTAACTGTAGGTATAGGATAACATTGGGTGGTGCAATTGTAAAACTGGCCATAAATACTTTTACCGCCTCAATTAATACCAATTGATAGTTACATTCAATAAAATATGAATTAAAAAAAACTTGATAGCAATTAATAAAAATTGAAAATGTGGGGATGTAGATGATTCAGCAAATTACCTAAACATCAATTTAAAAAAATGTAAATATGTTTAAACTGAGTCAATTATGAAAAAAAAAACATGGAGTACTCCACCGCACATTGGACAGACATGCACTCAAGTGGCGTTTGGAATAAAAGCCAACAGATATGTTAAATTGCAAACAAGATTTTCCTAGATTGGAATGATATGCTTACTTTTAAATTTGAACAGCTCATTTTAATATTATAGGCCTAACCTATTTTAGTTAAAATAATTTTTTTTTTCAGCAGACAATCCAGACGAAGATGATTCCGATGCTAGTTCTCTGGGGTTTTACGACTCGGATGCCGACAAAGAATTCTTCCCCGATGATGAGTCAACATCTGATACCAGCTCTGATGAAGTACTCCCTGCCAACAGTACTCGTAATCAAACATGTATGAGTAACAAGGTAAGAGGGGAAATAAGTATTTCTCAGTCAGATCAAGACAACACGGATGTTGCCAATGAACAAAACTCCCAGATTGCCAGTTCAAGCACTTCAGGTTTAACAGAAAACCCCCCGCCAATTAACCCCCCTCCTAGTAATGAAGAGGAGCAGGTTGTTGATCAAATCAGACCAAGTAACAAAAGAAAAGTAAAGACTAAAACCATGATCAAAC
Source organism: Ophraella communa (assembly GCA_035357415.1). Classification (NCBI taxonomy): domain Eukaryota; kingdom Metazoa; phylum Arthropoda; class Insecta; order Coleoptera; family Chrysomelidae; genus Ophraella; species Ophraella communa. Next base: position 26,253,578 of record CM068979.1, read on the forward strand.
AGCCAGGAAGAAAGCGAGTGCGACATGAAGAAAGCTGGTTGAGCAATATTCGCAAGGAGAAACATTCGAAAGGAGAAGCATATACTAATAAAAAAGGGAAGGAAATTCCAGCTAAAATTATAAAGCCACCTTGTGCTTGTAAAATGAAATGCTACGAGAAAATGTCTGAAGAATGTCGGCAGCAGATTTTCAAATCCTATTGGTGTAAACAAAGTACATCAGATGTCAAAAGGCAATTTATTATTTCCTGTGTTCATCGCCACCAAATTGAACGAGAAAGAAAAAGGGTTTTAAATTCCAGTCGAGGCAAAGAGTATACTCTTTCTTATTATTTAAATCCTAATGGTAATAATAGAATCAAAGTATGCAAGGTTATGTTCTTGAATACTTTATGCATATCCAACAAAGTTGTTATCAATGCATTTAAAAACCTTCAAGCTGGTGGGATTATTAAACCAGACCATAGAGGAAAACATGTACCTCCCAACAAGACCCCTGATGCTGTCATTGATACTGTTGTAAACCACATATCATCAATCCCTTATTACGAATGTCATTATTCTAGAGAGAAAACCACAAGAAAGTATCTAGGGACTGACCTCAGCATCGAAAAAATGTATGAGATATACCTTGAGTTCTGTAAATCGAATAACATCCCTAAAGAAAATATCGCCAAAAAGTGGGTGTACCGTGACGTATTCAACAAAAGGTTCAATCTTTCCTTTAAACCACCTGAAGTGGACACATGCGATACATGTGATTCCTACCAAGCTAAACTCAAAGGTAATTTGAGTCAGTTCGAAAAGAGAGGCAGTCCAAGCTGAGTACAATAATCACATAGATGAATCAAAGAAGCGTTACGATTTGAAAGCCGCAGACTCAAAAATTGCCAAGGAGGATCCTTCTCATAAAGTTTTGACTGGTGATTTACAGAAGTGTTTACCAACACCTTTAATTACAAGTGGGCTGAGCTTCTACAAAAGAAAACTGTGGACACTTGATTTTACTATACATGATGCCTGTGACTCAACAGTTCACTGCATGATGTGGGATGAAACGAAAGGAGCAAGAGGAGGGAATGAAATTGCTTCAGCTTTCATGAAGTGGGCTGACAATGTAATTCCAGATTCAACTGTTCAAGAAATCACTTTATGGACTGACAACTGTTATGGTCAAAACAAAAACAAATCTATGATTATGTGTTTCTTCTGGATATTGAAAAAATATCCGCAAATTAAAACCATTAATCAAAAGTTTTTGCTCAAAGGACACACACACATGGAAGCGGACACTGTTCACGCTCTCATAGAGAGAAAAAGAAAGAAAGCTAACAGTATGAGCATATTGACTCCTTGGGACTGGCAACAATTAGTTCGGCAAACGTCTTCAAAATACTCTGTATTTAACATGGAATTAGAAGATTTTAAAAACTTCGAGTCCCTGCTAAAAGGCAAAGACTCTCCGTTTGTGTCCAGGAAATATGATATTGACAAGAACCCTGTTCTCATGTCAAATTTTGTACACATACAAGTCAGACAAGAAAACATGGGTCATACTTTCTTCAAAACTTCATTTGACGGAGATTTCTCAGATGTGAGTTATGTGCGATCCCGTAGAGGACAAGAACTACCTTTTCCGGAAACTCTTCAACTAGTATCAAATCAGAGACTATCAATAAATATAGCAAAATACAATGATCTGATAGCACTACTACCATTGCTCCCATCTGTGTGCCATGATTACTTCAAAAATCTGCCGAGAAGCAACAACGCCTCCATGTACCCAGAAGAAGACCCCGAACAAGACTATGATTAGTTGGCACTATTTGGAAATACTATGTTTATTATTTATTTTTGAGTTGATATGGTAACTAGTTAAGTACTACAAAGTATTAAAATATAAAACATTCACAGAGCTAAACTCTACTCGTATGTCCTTTTTATTTCAAACTACCCACTACTTTCTCAGAGGTAAAAAGCACCAAGTCCAACATGTTTTTTTAAAAAAAAATTTAAAATAGTTAAATGGCCGTTTTTTGGTTTTAAACCCGTTAGTTTAAATTGACAATAAGTTGAAATATCAAATATAAAAATATCAATTTAATAATGAATATCATTGATAAGGTATAACATTTTATATTGAAAAAATATTTTCAAACCGCTCTCCTGAAAAGTTACAGTTTTGTGACATGGTGCCCTTTACCTCCCAGGTACAGATATGTTAATTGCATTTTTGCAATTTCTTTTTGGAGAGAATTACATACCTTGCTCGTTATTTTCAATCCGAGAGTTTAGGAAATCATCTGAGTTTTCCTTTACTGAGGTTAACTTATTCCTTTTCTTTTTATTGATTGTCTGTAAAGCCAATTTGACAATAACTGTACCTGAATCTAAGTGTCAGCACTACCATTACTATGTTTTATATTTTGATTTCTGTTCATTTTTAGTATGTGAATATCAGAGTTTGGTATTAAACAATATCTTGTTTGGTAACTATTGTTTGAATTTATCATTTGTGTTTGATAACCACCTCTGGATATTCAATTTCAATAGTTAGTATAACTTAGGTTCATTTTTTTTGTAATTTTTACATTGGATTTAGTAATAATATCTAGTTAAGCATTATTGTTTAGCGTTTAGTTTCTGAACATGTTTAGCTCATGTTGAGCTGTTTTCCTTTTGTATTCAAAAATTATAGATACATTAATTTTTTATGATCATTACTAGTTATATACTAGAGTTTGCTGGGATATCATATCCCTAGTAGCTGTTGTACTTAAGAAATTACTTAAAAGTAAAATCAAAAATCTAGATTTCATAGTGCTGGTGCTTATTAGCTCTATTCACGATTCTAATTACTTTAATCATATTTTCATGATATGGTCCGAACTTGAGTCCCAAGACCAGTGACGTTGAAACTCCTGAGTGGACACAAAGGGCTGAAGAAACCTGTCATCCCCAGGGATTAAACGGTACAACCAGTGCCCTATTACCGTCAGGAGCTGGTGAATAATCAGTCGGAACAATCAATGTGATTAAAATAAGGGTTTTTAATAAACGTAGAGTCACAACTAACTTGTAAGTAATCCACTTTAACTTTTGAGTAATTTCTATTAACTTTATTTATATCATCATTATATATATATACATACATTTAATTTCACATAATTTTATTTCAATAACTAGTTGTTATCAATTCATTATTTCAATATTAATATACAATCTATGTCATAATATCAATTCATTATTTCAATATCAATATACAACCTTTGTCAAAATATCAATTCAAGATTGTTCATTATTTTTTTGTAATTATTAAATTATATAAAAATTATTTCTGTCTTTTAGTGTCACTGTACAATACCTTATCGAACATTATATCTTAACATTTGGTAGGATTGCACCTATTGTCGTTCCATTGTTTTCCTTGTTTTGTTAGGAGTAAAAATCAAAACATAGGTGGCGCTCAAATATTAAGATAAAGTGTGGTGTAACCTTCCCTAACCTACCCTTAGTAACACCAGCAGCGATCCCATCCCTGAGATTAGCCTGGAAGTGCTGGTTAAATTAATTTTTATTGCATCTGTTTCATTTAGCCAGTGTCAATAGTTCGCCACTTCACCTTTTTTGTGCTTGCATAAAAGGGGTTAAGTGTTGTTACACTTTTGGCAAACTTATCATTACAATGCACAAAAGAAACTGGAAGAAGACGTACGTCATAATAAGTTTGTAACGTGTAGGATCTGGTTTATATTTGAAAAAGTACCCAAAAGGCGGTTTCAGATTTTATTTAAAAAAAACATCAAAAAACTAATAAAGCTACCCAATCACGCACTATCCGACTTTGACATAACGCTTAGATATCTCTAAGAATAGCGGAAGTCATTGGGTAGCTTACAAAAAGACAGACAACAATGTAGAGTATTTTGATTCATTTGGTAATTTGAAGCCGCCGAAAGAAGTTGTTAAATATCTCGGTGGAAAGAGTGTGCGAATTTTCTACAACAATACTTAAAATCAAAAGTACAATCAAATCAATTGTGGTCATTTGTGTTTAAAATTTCTATGTCAATGACACATGTAAGTAGTTTTACGGTTGAAGAACTGAAACACATTTCCATTGAACATTTAATCGGGTGTGTTAGACCGAAAGAGTTGTTGAATATATGGCATAAACTTCCCGAAGAATATAAAGGAAATTTTGAGTTGCAAACACGTCTACCATGTTTCGTTCATTACAACCAACCCGACTGGACCACGCATTGGGATGGACCTTCTACCTCTCAAGCTAATTGCTTTCTTTGTAAACAAATAATATAAAAATGATATTTAAATTCTAATCTGTCTCGAATTTCATTAGTCATCATGTCACACTTGCTGAAAGTTAACAGCACCAATCACGTGTTTACCTTTCAACCTCCTACTCCTATTGTGCTCGATCCAAATAATACTTATGAAATAGCTCTACGATCTTTTCATTCGTATCACAATATACCAAATATTGAAAACTGTACGTTTTACTATTATGACAACGCAGACAAGCTTCAAAGTTTTAATTGTCCCACAGGATGTTATGAAATTGCCGATCTTGAAACGTTAATCAGTAATAAATTAAGTGCAAGCAATTCAACTAGACCGGAGAGTATATTTTCACTAAAACCCAATCACAATACCTTAAAATTGACGAAATTTCTCATAATTTGGTCTACTTACTCGTTATACCGCCAAGTGAAATAACCAACATTACTGTCGTTGCCTTAAATCAAGACGGTCGACCTGTAAACTTTAGAGGCGAATCAAGTTGGAGCTTAGAGCTCGTAGATGGGACTAATAATTAATCATAAGAATCAGTCTGCAGAGCTAATAACAACTTTATTAGCTAAAAAGCCACCATCAAAGAAGCTAAAAAAGCTTACGTTCCTAAACAAATTGATTTTGCAATCGCAGGGTTTTAAATTGAAAAGAAAATTACGACAATGTATGGAAAACGTCTTTGTCAAAACGACAACATACCTTCAATGTTTGATATCTACCGTAAACCATTGTTCGATGATTCAATTCCTAAGGCTGAATACAGAACATACGCTTCATTCATAAAATCATTCAATTGCAGTGACAATGTGGAGTTTAGCATTAATCAAGTTGATTCGTTTTTTGCAATGAAAGAAACTTTGTTGTGCATTAAAGGTTCGCTTGCAACAGATGGAGCTGGTGACGTAAAATTAGCAAATAATTTTGGAGCCTTTCTATTCGATTCATGTACGTACAGCGAAAGTGCCAGAGAAATGGAAATAGTTAGTGATCCTGGAATTGTAAGTGCCGTACGTGCCATGATTTGTTATAACCAAGAAGATTCCAATCATATGGCTATAGCCGGATGGAATTGTAAGTGCCGTACGTGCCATGATTTGTTATAACCAAGAAGATTCCAATCATATGGCTATAGCCGGATGGAATTACCCGAAAGATCCTATTATAAATGTTAGCGACAAGTCCTTCAACCTTCAAATACCACTTTAACATATTTTCAACGATTATCCCATGATTATATGTGGACGACAAACAATACAACTAGTTCGAGCACGAAATGATAATGATTGCATATATATTACAGAAAAAAATGTCTCTGGTACGCTCTCTAGTACAACTGCAAAAATTAACATTACCAACATTGAACTAAAAGTTAAACATATCTTTCCCAATGATGATATAAAAATAAATCTCATAAATCCATTCAAAAAGATCAACCCATAGTTATTCCATTTAGAAAGTGGAAGTTACACGAATTGCCCTCGATTACCAAAGGTAATTGTTATTGTTTTATTTCAAACCAACAAACGTAACGTGTGTACCGCCGATCCTACTTTATTTGACAATTTTGACGTACAAAGTATAAGACTGTCACTTAATGGTGATTATTGGCCAATGAAAAAATGCAATTGAATTTTGGTAAAACTGACTACAATGAGACATATTTTAACTATACCGAATTGTATCCTAACTACGCAAACTCCACTCAGAAGCGCCCCCTTCTGGATTATTTTTCTTTCAAGAAACAAGCAATGTTTGTTATCGATTGTTCAAAACAGGAAGAAAGCATGAAGGCGTCTACAGTCGATATGAAACTTGATATTGAAGCAAACATAGATTTTCCAGAAAATACCAAAGTCTATTGCATCATAATTCACGACTGCGTGATGGAATACTATCCCCTCACTGAAATTGTTACAAGCTTGAACTAGATATTGTTGCACCGTAGTAGTCTTCGAGCAGACGTCAACATGAGAGTAGCTTTTGTAGACATTCAAGGCTTTGTCGTATACGGACAATTCATTGTCAAAGAACTCACCATAGAAATTGGTTTTAAATGTTCCATTACATATTTTTACCTCCACAACCATATTCCACATTAAGTAGCGCTTATAAAAAGACCGCATCTTATTTGGAAAAGAATGTGCATGGAATTAGATACTCTTCAGGAGATGTGGAATATTGTAAAGTAAATTAAATATTGGAAAGCAAGCTATTGTATGCCGCAGACTACATTTACGTTCGAGGACAACAAAAAGCAGAATTTCTTCTCAAGAAATGCCACATCTTTAATGTTTTTCCACACATTATTGACGTTACCAAATTTGACAGTACCTATTGTGAAACTGGAAACTTTACCCAATATCCGAACCCTTGCCACGCCCTATCTGGACCATATATGTGCACTGAACGAAACGTACAACATCTGTCAGTGGTTTTGTAATGTTGTATTACCATTATAATTATTATTAATAAATGTTTAATGGATTTTTTTCTTTTTTATTAAAACACCCTATGTATTCATCGACATAAATTCCCGTTTTATAATTTTTAATAAAATTTTTAAAATTAAAACAAGAATAGACACTAATATTATACTTGTCATTGCGAAAACATAATTGACTTCATTTTTCATGTTTTTCATGGATACGTTATTTGTGGTATTTGTCTAAAGACATAAGCTACCTCTTTAGGTATCCAGTTGACATGAGGATTGATTGCCCTCTTTTTTTTCTTCCTTTTTCTTCTTATCCAACAAGTAAAGATTTTGATTCACAACCCTACTTTTTATTCATAAATGTCTTTATTTAATTTACCGAAAAGACTAATCCTTAACTTCGCTAATATTACCATATATAAGCGTCCCCCTCCATCAAGGACGCGAGGTGGCACGACGTGTGATGACGTTGGAAGTGAAACGCTACGACCTCGTTACATTCGCGACGTGTGGTTGACATACCCCAGAAGCCTCCCCCAACGTTCGAATTTCTTTGTTAGTATATGTGGTGAAGATAAAACCCAAAATAGCAGTGCCTCTGCTGAAGTTGTCATGTCACTGATGAATAATCTCGTTGACTCTGGGCGCATTCTATATACCGACAATTATTACACCAGTGTTCATTTGGCTACTCGGTTGTTATAACGTCGAGCACATCTTGTTGGTACGTTACGATCGAATCGTAAACTAAACTCACAAATAGTTGTCAAGCAAAAGTTAAAAAAATATGAGTGTGCCGAAGAAAGTAATTCTGGCATAGTTAGGCTTATTTTCAATAAATAAACAATAGTTTTAACCAACAGTTTCATTTGTATACCTTAGACTATAAGTCTTAAGGGTGTAGCGTGGTCGGTATTTTATTTCAAGTAGCTTCTTTATTTGTTTAATTAAAGTAATTACAAGGTGTTTCTATCTTTTTCACCTTAGTTTTTGTGTAGTTTGTTTACTTAATCGTTAGCGTTCAAAAGATAGTGGCGCCCTTTTTACTTATACATCACAATCCTTCCTATAGTGAGCATTAACTTGGAGTCGAACCACCCCCTGGAGAGTGTCTCTTAGCCGGGATCTCTTTTGAGGAGTAATAGTGTTGCAAATTGGCGCCCTGCCTCTTTGGAAGATTATTGCTGCCTCTTTGGAAGAATATGGTTACAAATTGGCTTCCTGCCTTTTTGGGACCAATTATGGTTGCAAAGTTAGCTACATTACTACTTTTTGGTCGAACAACTAGAAAATCATTTATTGGAAATAGCTGATAAGAAAAACCATTCCGTTGTTTGCTACGCAGAAATAAAGAAAATTCAAGGAAGGATTATTGCTACCAATAAATATCCTCTAACAAAGTGGTACTTTCCTGGATGCAAAAAAAGTTATTGTGTTACATTTTTTTTAGTGCACACAATGTTAGCAAAGCAACATGAGTTGCTGTATTGCTACTCTTTCCTTTTTACTTTGTAATATAATTAAATGTCTGATTTTTATTTTTTCTATTTTTTTTTATTCCCGTGCGGCTACTGCAAGCTGGTCGCCAGAACGGCGCTTTTTAACTTCTCGTTTGTTTAGTATTGTAGCATGGTGTTGTACGATGTACACGCCATCCTGAACACAAGTATGTTGTGTGGCATTACATTGATGACACGCCGGCCCAGTGACCATAAGAGCGCGGCATCCGCATGAAGCCACGCCGTCGTTAACGTGTAAAAAAGATATGCAGGAATGGAAATAATCAGGTCACTCCAAAACCTATTCTACTTTATCTTATTGACGACTTCAAGAAAAGGACACTTCCTTGAGAATTGGTATACAAGTTTGCCATTGGCAGAAAAAATGCTGGATTCTAATGCGCATTTAGTAGGAACACTAAACATGGAAATGACATGCAAGAGGTGTCATGTAATCGGCAAACTAAAATGAAGCCAAAAGTGGTATTAAACCATAATAAGACAAAGCAGCAGTTGATTTATCCTAACAACTAGGGGCGTACTCTAATCCTCTAAGAAAAAGCGTGAAGAGGTTTAGGAAAGTGGCTTTCGAACTTTTATTAACGACATCTATGGTAAATTCATATATTTTGTACAAGCTACGAAGAAATATGTGCAAAAACTGTTATAAGAACAGTGAATAACATTGACGCCAATATGCAAAGAACAAAACTAAAAAGGTAAATACCTTTTGTAAAAGTTGTGCGAACGAGCCATTGTTGTGCATACCTTGTTTTAATGAACTTCATAAGATTTAACTAGGATACGATGTTTATTATTTTATTCAGGCAAACATGTTTATTTGTTAATTAAATAAAATTCCTTTTAAAGCCACAACCCTCCTTGTATTATGTTTTCATAGGGATCATGTTCCAATAGGGACCACATTTCTCAATATGGAAAATTATACGAAATTGTATGTGCAGCATATAGCTTCTAGGCCATATTGGTCCATTTCTGCAGTCATACATAATTAAATATGCACCAACGGCCCGGCAGCTATTAGAAAATGTGTTGACCCCATGGGACCAACATAGCCTGGTAAGGTAAAATATATGTTGGCCCCTTCGTACCAATGTGACTTGCTGAGCTGGCATCAGTGTTGGTCCTATAGGACCAACGTAGCAGTGAACGTGTTAACTACCTTTTTTGATATCTCACTATTATATTTCATTTTCCAATAAACGTTAGAAATTTGTGTAATTTATTTATTTTTCAATTTACTTTTTGGCACTTAGATCATTTTGCCCAGACACGCTTTAATTGTATTTCGCTACATACCGAAAGGGAACATTTTTTCTGTCGAAAGATTGGTGTCTTTACAGCGACTGAAGTCAACTAATGCAGAAATAATAATATGTAAATCTATAAACTATGTGCTATCTGAAATGGGTCTGCTATGGGAAGATTTAGTTTGTGTGTGTGTTTGACGGGACTTCGTCAATGGCTGGCGAATTTACCGGAGTACAAGCTAGATGTAAGGAAGTCAATGGTTTAATAATGTACGTACACTATTATGCAGACTGCTTGCCTTGGTAAGTGCCTACACACATCATAAGGAAAATTCACTTACTTTTGACTTCTTTGGAATTGTCCAGCTAGTTTACAACTTTATCGAAAGTAGCCCAAAGAGGTACGCAGTCTTTAAGGATGATATTAAACAAACCACAATGAAACTTAAGACTCTGAAATCCCTTTCAGACACTCGATGCCGCTCAGAAGCGGTGTCAGTCATTTACGTTCAATTGAAGATTGCACTGAATCTCGTTCTTATTCCAATGTTCGGGCAAAAGGTAAAGGTATTTTGCTGCAAGTAAAGCCATTAAATCTTATTGCGTCTTTGCACATTAAGCATCCAGTACTGCAGCTTTACAAACTCCCAAAAGAGATTTGTGCCAGGCAATTGAAGAAATTAAAAGCCTAGCTCTTGCTTTGGTTGAGACGAGGAACAATGAAAAAGAGTTTGAAGATATATTTAAGAAAACGAGAGAAATGTGCGGGTGCATAAGATATTAAAATACCTGATGTTCGTAAAAGAAAAATATCAATACTCTTAGAAAATAGTAGTTGCACTTCTTCTGTTTTCTACGCAGACACGAAAAAACGCGAATTAAGAATTTTCACTTACAATCCTACCTTCGACCGGCTAATAGAGAACGTTAACACTCGTTTTTCTCAGGAAACAAAAGAAGTGATCCCTGCCACAGGAAAACTTCTTAAATTAAACATAGACGATTACTAGGAATGTGGATCAAATAACTTCCAAATTCTTGGAAAAATATTCAATGTTAATCCTGCTGAACTAGAAAAATAATTTAAGCTGCTAAAAGCAAAGACAAGAGGGAAAAGTGATCCAGCCTTTGCGCTATTAAACCTATCCGACTGGATTAACTGGTTATCAAAATTCGAGAGAAGTTCCACATTTGAAAACTTCAGGACCATAATCTGCAAATTTTGTCCAATGCCTGTCACCAGCTGTACAAGCGAAATGACATTATTTTCAAAGCTAAGCATAAATCAATCCAAGCTGAGGTCGACGATTTGTCAAGAACGTTTGGAAAACCTGATGACATAACGACAAGCGATGTAATTGACCACTTTAAAAACAGTGTTGACTTCGAACGTTGCTTGACCTAAAACTAGTTTTAAAACTAATATGTAAAACGGTTTCACAAACCTTTGATTTTTAATAATAAAAAGTTGCTTTAACTTCAAGGCTTTTTATTTGTTTTGGTAACCGAGTCGTATTTTTACCATTTCCTCATAATAAAAAACACTACTTCTTATCTTCCTAAAAATTCTTACTAAGGTCGATTTTCACTATCCAATTTCGTAATATTATATGTGCAAAGGCTAAATTAATACCCCAACTTCAACAGTCTGTAAAGTTCGTATTTCCAGTGTTCAAATGGTGGCACATTAGAATTATCACTCTGTGTTATTGATTCACTGTTTTACTGAAGATGACCAAATATAAATATACATGGCTTTATTGTTTTATGATAAGGATGGAAAAGAAAGAACTGTGTGCTTGATGTGATCTTATATTATGCTTTTACCTAATATATTAAATCGCAATTTAATACCGACACAAATTAAACATGTTTTAAGATATGTTGTAAAGATTCAAAATTAAGCTCAACTCCTTCTAAAACTGCTCTAAAATACACCTTTTAGTAATATTAATTACAAATTTTCCCGGACCCCCCTTAGTCTATTACCCCCTCACAAAAAGCCTAGATCCTCTGCTGGCACCATCACTTTTGGAGTTCTGGACACGCCTAAGCTACGGATGCCTTTAACACAGGGTGCTCAGCGATACTAAATCAAAATTACGACGGATTAGATATGCCTATAGCGTATGAATCAAGGAATTTTATAAAAAGCGAATTAAATAAAACAATTATTTTAAATGAATTATTACAAATTGATTGGGCAATAAATAATTTTAAATATTATTTGAACGGAACACCAAAATTCATAGTTAAAACGGACCACAAACTATTGACACATTTTGGGATGTCACAAAATATTAGGTATATCAAGTACGAACAGTCAATAATTAACTTTAAAGTTTTAAGTTAGTGCATAACGCAAATTTGATTGTTCGATTATTAAGTATTTCATATTATAATTAAAAGTTTGGAGAAAACTTTCAATAACCATGACTATACGATCCATCCCACCCTTTCATCAACAGATTTACCCTATATATTACTTTATGTATAACATTTCCAAGAAGTTAGCAGCCATTATTACAGAATTAAAAACAAATCATGGAGCGTACCCCGAACATCTGGCCTGATTAACCATCATACCACCGAGTAAGTGTCCATGTTTGAGGGTAAAAAAATAAAAACCATGCAGCTACTTTTTATTAAAATCTAAGTAAGTTTAGTGTACCATTATCAGTTAATATAACCCACCTTCTCGCACTCAATCGGAAACTGATATATTAGCTGGGATGTAATTGCTTGTATGAATCCGGGTATTTAACACATACATTTTTACAATTGCTAAATTGTTTTGCCAATTGTTAAATAATTATTATTTATCCAAATATCTCCGGCAAATGGACTAGTTTCCATGCCAAAATCATTACCACGCAACGCAAGTGCAATACTAACATAATGGATGAAGAATAAATTTATGGTACTGAATAGGATGAAGAATAAGTAATTTTGGATGATTTGTTGAAACTAGGATCGTTGGAACTTTAAAGTGAAGAAGAAGCAACAACTGTTAATAGAAGGGTACCTTGCATCTACAAGCTAGATGGTTTCAGGCTGTGTAGAGTTTTTTTAAGAACTCTTGATGTGTCCAATAAACTAGTACAGAATGTTCTTAAAAAACGAAGTGTCTATCTTCTGCGGTAGCTCTTCTTAACCAGCTTTAAAAAAGAACCCAAAACTAAAATTGCACAGGGAAAATTATTACAAATATATTATTTCATCTTCCCGTCACTAGTCGTTATTCAAGGGTAAAGCATGCAAATATAAGATATCTACATTAAATATTTAACCTGTTACTTGTAACAAATTGCAAATTAAGATCGAGAAGGACATTAATCCAAAAACTAAGGAACCACTAGAAGTTCGGAAAGAATTACATCGCTGTCAGTAAAGCTAAGGAGTAATGGTTCCACAATAAAGACAATGAAATAGTTGTGATATGTTTTGACTTACAGAAAACAATGTCTACAAATTCTAACGCATACTCGATTTTTATATCGCTGATCTATCAGAATATTTTTTTATTTATTGCACCGGGTTGTTCCGGGTCACTCTCGGTTAAATGTGGAAGATCGTTGCGATATTACTTATTCAACAGATAAAGATTTGTACTTATTAAGATTATTTTAATTTTGTGTTTAGTTTTGTACTACTTAATATAGTTGAATTAATCAATCTCTTATTAGAATTACATTAGAATTACATTGTAAGTTTAATTACTGTGGTTGCCAGAATTTGAACTGCATTTTCTCATAAACATTTTTTATATACTTATACACTTTAGTGATGCAGCCGAGACAGCCTTTCATCTGAGAAGTGCACCACTACAGCTACGCGGCCCGAAGGACACCGGCTTATTTCTGTTCTCAGTATTGTTTTGTGCTTGGTGTTATCTGAATGGTCCTCGTGCTTGTAAGTTTACCGCTACACACAAATAAAAAAAGAGTGTAAGAAAATTTCAACTATTTCTTATAATAGTTCGATGCTTACAAACTGAAACATTAGAAAAACTTTCATCCACTTCAGAATCAGAATACTGATTTGGCTAGAAAATAAAATTGTGATCTTTGTCATTTATCTCAAGCGATAAATTTAAAACTACTTTAAGTAAATTTCAAAGATGAGAAAAATTACTTTTTTTAGGTGCCTCTTAACCCTGCCTTTTGACGCAATTGTTTAATTTTTATTTACAGTATTTATTGTAGTCAATAAAAGCATTTATTATTATGGTAATAATGTAGAAAAGCTACTTCTGGCCAATTTCCGAAATTTTTAAGAAATAGTTCAATTATTGTCTAAAAACTACGACATGAGTATTCAATTAGTGCGCTTATGCATATTTTTCTTAAAATTAATTTTTAAAATTAGTACTATTTTTCGATCGCCTTCCACGTTTATAAATATGGCGTCTGCAAATACGCGTCTAATAAAAAAATAAAGTAAACGATTTTGATAATTAACATATTAAATATTATTAAAAAAACGTCGAATCAGTAATCTTAATTAAATTTCTTCTTGGCTTTCTATTAATAATACTGCCGTCCTAAGCCCAAAGGGCGTATCTCAATTTTCGCCATATTTTGGATTTTACTCTTACTGTCTCCCCAATGACCTAGTCGTTCACTTTAATAACAAATTTGGCCGGATCTCATCGTTCTAGGCCTTCTAAAACACTAGTAAAAAAAGACGTATATCCAAAATATAGCGTAACTCAGTCATGCTAAGAAAAAACGACGCATCTCTGACATACATCCTTTTTTCTTAGGATGACGTATATTCTAAACACACCAAAATCCTAAGCTACACAGGCATAACTCAGTCACACTAAGCGATATCGACGTATCTCCGACATATCGCATCCGTAGTAATTTAAAGGCACATCTCAAAATTTTAGGTATTTTTGTTTACGTGATAGATAGGCTCATTTACGAAAGACCTACCGCATGACAGAGAAAAAGGACATCTACGAATGAAATATTATATATGTGTCTCTTTTACACTTTCTACTCCCGCCCGCGCCCCTTCCTGTTAGAGGGGCCGATTTAGTTTGGTGCCGATATTTGACAAGGTAACACCGCGCGCGTGTTGTCCGTGTTGGAGTTGTGCCCCTCTATTACAAATTTTAAGGTAAGTTTTGCAATTTGTTTTACAATTTTAAAGGCCGATTATGATTTAGATCCCGTTTTATAAAAAGTTGTTAGTAAATACATGATTTCAATTTGAGTTAAGTCCTTATAATTCGTATATTTTAACATTTATTTGTATTAATTTGGCTTTATTTCTGTATAGCGCGGATGGAATCCGTATTTATTGTGATCATTAATAGTTAGACCTATCTAAGATGAAATTTTAGGTTATAAAATTAGACTTATGTTTATTCATTATTACTATTAAGTTGCAGCTTTATAATTTGATTTAATTATTTATAGAATTATTATTATAAAACTCTTTCAATTATTAATTTATAATATAATAATTTAATTCTTGTGTTTATCGAACCATATTTATTAATTCAATTCAATTATCAATTCATATTTATTCATTTAATTTAATCATAATTTAAATAGATAGGTAGCTACTTACCTTTTAAGTATTGTTGGATAGGTAGGTACCTAGGTACTTACCTTTTAAATACTACATAAAATATTTTATTTTTACAGAATGGCATCAAGAAAGATCCGAAAAAATTTTAAATTTGCTTAATCGAGATGACGACCCGCCCGTAATTGATAAAACTTTAGCTGTAGGATGGAGTGAAATTCAAAAACTAAAATAATAATTACCTACCTATATTTACCTATGTTAAGTACCATTTGAATTTAAGTTTTTTATGACAAGTTGTATCTTAAGTTATTGTTTTCAGGATTGTGATCAACGGCGTCAAGAAAAAGAATATATTCCTTTGGAGATGTTTAAACCAGATGTTTTAACAGTGGATACCAATATAGTAATAGAACTTCAAGAAGAGCCAAATCAAGATTCACAATCGTCACATCAAATGTCTACTTCACCTTCAATTTTTACACTTCAGAACGTTGAACCAATAATGATAACTAGGAGTGCTGTTGTGGATTATCAGATCTCTCCAGTTAACAAAGACGAAAGTGATGCCGATCTCAGTGATAATGATCCAACCTACAGTACTTCGCAGCCGCGACGACGTGCACTATCTTGTTCATCAACTGAGAGTGATGATACTCCTACTACTAATACAACAATTGCGGAACCATTGTTGGAGACTGATAACTCTTCTAGAGACAAGGGTAGAAAACGTAAGACAGATCCAACCAAATGGAAGCAAAACATGCGAAAAATAAAACGAAACTTAGGGCAGGGATACTATTCAACTTTTGCTAGAAAACAAGTTAATGCACGGGAGATGAAGCCACCTTGTACTCAAAAATGTAGATTAAAATGTAGTGAAAAGTTTAGTCAAGAGGAGAGAGCGGAACAATTTAAGTCTTTTTGGGCGCTTGGAGATCTACAACTGCAAAGATTGTTTGTACTGTCTTGTATGACTACAGTTACACCTAAAATAAATACTCAAATGCAGAAAAACCACGAGAACCTAACAATGCCTACTATATTACAAAAAACGATGATAAAATAAAAGTCTGTAAAACATTTTTTATTAACACATTTGATATTTCAGCAAAAATTATACGAACAGTAAGATCTATTACCAAAAATGGCAACTTAACACGTTGAATGCTGATGACGGGTGTACCCGTCAAGGTTGCAGTTTGCGCATGGCTGGTGACGGGCACACCCGTCACGTCTGAATTTGTGTTTCAAGCAGTCGTTTGCAGGCAGCGTTGCTAGTGTGTCGTGGATATTTATTCAGCTTCTCGCAAATAGTGTATAGTGACTAATAAAAACCGACTTTTGACTTAATCATGAGTGACGCTGAAGCAGGGCCCTCTACAAGTAGGAAGGGTCAAAAGCCTTCAAAAAAGTTACATAAAGCCCCATTAACAGACAAAGAGTTAGAAGAACTGCTGTATAATTCTGATAATGACGTAAACGACTTGGAGGATGTTGAAGACTCGGAAAATTCGGACATCGATGACGAGGACGCAATTGATCCACTTCCGGTTGACCAAGATGTTACACTTCCGGTTGATCAAGATGCTGTGATTTACGAAAAACTTTCTCGTCGTTTTAGGGTAGAAACGCGAGCAGATATATACGCGGAAGAACAGGTAGAAGATCCAGGTATGTACATTGTTGTTTGTGTTACCCGTTTATGTCCAACACTATTGATTTTCTAGTTTTACAAATTCTAAGAATTACATTGCAGGTACAAATAGTGACCAAGAGAGCAGGGGTGAATTACAATCCCAGGTAACTCGTTCTCGGTCTCCAAGGGTGCGTGCTCGCCAGATCCCGCCAACATCAGCGACGTTTGACTGGGATGAAGAACTCACGCCTTTTGTTGCAATAGACTTTGAAAAAAATAATGAATTACTTGCCATACCTGAAGGTAATTTTATATTTATATTATTTTACGAAAATACATTAGACTTTTATAATGGACAATCGAATTGAATAGAGTTTTTTTTCAGGCGCCCGCCCTATAGATTATTTTAATTTATTGGTAACCGAAAATTTTTACCAATTGATTGCAGAGCAAACAAATAGCTATGCAATAGAAGTTTTTCAAAATTCTGCTACGACGGAACACTCACGGATCACGCGGTGGCATGATGTAACAGTGGAAGAGTTAAAGACTTTTGTGGGGTTGCTTTTGCACATGGGCACTATAAGTATACCTCGTATACAAGATTACTGGAAGAAAGATCGTTTCTTCAACCTTCCATTTTTCTCCACCCACATGAGTCGTGACCGCTTCATGTTAATTTTTCGTTGTCTTCATTTTAATAAAAATCCCTCCGACGATGAACCGCGGCCAACCGATAGATTGTTGAAAATTCGACCACTTATCGATTATTTCAACAATACAATGCTACAAACTTATTATCCAGGAAAGAATTTGAGTTTAGATGAATCGATGGTCTTATGGCGGGGGCGCTTAGCCTTTCGGCAGTATATCAAGAACAAGGCTCACAAATATGGACTCAAATTGTACGTACTGGCGGAACCCAATGGAGTGATTTTGAAGTTTGCAGTATATACCGGGGTTCTCGACGATATGGGGGGCAAAGGGCATGCAGCAAATGTAGTGCTGCATCTAATGCAAGAGCGGTTGAACGTAGGTCACTCCCTCTTTATGGACAATTATTATAATAGTTGCGATTTGGCGGTGCAGCTACAGCAAAAACGAACATATTGTACGGGCACGCTCCGGATCGACCGAAAAAATAATCCAGCTGAGGTGAAAAACACCAAATTGAAAAAGGGCGAAACAATTGCTCGCTATTGTGATGGTGTCATGGTTGCTAAATGGCACGACAAGCGCGATGTGCATTATATGTCAACAGAATTTGGCAACGAAATGGTGCAATATGTAAATAAAAGAGGGCAAAACAAAGAAAAACCGGCTGCCATTTATGAGTATAACAAGTTCATGGGCGGGGTGGATCGCCAGGACCAAATGTTATCTTATTACCCTTGCGAGCGCAAGACATTGCGCTGGTACAAAAAACTGGGGGTGCACATTTTGCAGATGTTACTGCTAAACTCTTATTTGCTGTATAAAAAATACACAAAATCTAAGATCCCATTCTATAATTATAGGATGGAGGTTATTGGAGCTTTGGTGCCTCCGAAGGCAAAAATTTTATCACCCCCTTCTGCAACCAAACATGCCCCCAAACAATTTGGAATGTCTGCGGGAGGGAAACGAATTTGTAAAAGATGCAAAATGTGCTACATCAACAAAAAACGTAAGGATACGTCATATTTTTGCCCCTCGTGTCCGGGTGAACCCGCCCTTTGTATCGTTTGTTTTAGTGATTATCACAAAACTAATTAGAAAAAATTTTGTAGCGTTTTTTGATTCTTCTAATGTACATAACAAATAAAGTTTTTGATCGTAATATGTAGTGTTTTTAAATTTTCATTTGACGTGTACACCCGTCATCAGCATCTGGGTACAAAAGTGTTGCAGAGTGCGCATGACGGGTGTGCCCGTCATGGGTCCTAGCATCCTAAGATTTTGGCAAAATTTTTAAAACATGAAAGTATTGAAATATTGATAAGAATTAAAGCAGGTCCGTACAAAAATATATGTTAGCCGTAGGGCCAATTACCATATATTGTGATCAGCAGTCAACGTGTTAATAGCTGATGATAAAAGAGGAAAACATCAGAAGCATAACAGTGTTGACGAAGCTTTAAAGAAAGACATTGTAAACTTCATTAACACAATACCTCGAATTGAATCACACTATTTAAGGGCTTCCACATCCAGGGAATATATCAGTGGCGGGAAAAGTATTGCGGAACTATTTAGAGACTTTGAAGAGTTACAAAAGAGTAAAGCTCTGAATGCTGGTCGTTTCCATACTTTTTCTGAAATATTTAGAACAGAATTTAATATAGGGTTTTTTTCAGCCCAAAAAAGATCAATGCGATCTATGTTTACAGTATAACAACTCTTCAAGCTCCCAAAGACTTAGCCTTCAAGAAAAGTACAATACGCATTTGGAAGAAAAAAACTTTAAGTCGGGAAGAAAAGAAAAAAGCGCGGCAAAATATTGATGAGTATAACTTGTGTGTTTGTTTTGATGTTCAAGCATTAATGCAAAGTCCGAATGGAGATTCTTCGGCATTTTATTATAAATCCAAGCTTAATAGCTACAATTTTACCATGACTGAGTTAAACAAATTAAATGAAAATGTAACTACTGGAGATGACTATAAAAGCTATGGAGATGTTCACTGTTACTTTTGGGATGAAACTCAAGGTAAAAGAGGAGCTATCGAAATTGGAAGTTGCGTTTTGGACTATTTGAAAAGAGTTTCTGACAATATTGGGGATAGAGAGTTTTGTGTTACTTTTATATCTGATAACTGTTGTGGACAGAACAAAAATAAATATCTAGCTGCATTGTTAATGTACGCTGTAACTAATATAAAAAACCTTACAAAAATTACCCACAATTACCTCATAAAAGGCCACACCCAAAATGAGGCCGACAATGTTCATAGTTTGATTCACAAGCAAATAACTAAAGATTTAAAATGTGGTCCTCTTCAATATAAATATGTCCTTTTTCCTTAGGATATTTCAATTATTTGACAGTTACAACAATATAAACAATAAGTAGGTATATCCGGCCATTTGTGTTAGTGGTTAGTGTTTCTTACAATAAATTGTAACCGAATCATACCATCAGTGTTTTCATAAACCAATAAACTTAATTGTAATCGATAGTTTAGTTTTAGTGTGATATACCGGGGTAAGCATTTATATAGTTTACTTTATATTGTAATTATTAGTACCCAACTAGCTGTAATTATAAGATAACTATAAGATATTAGTTTTTTTATTTTTTAAAACCAAAACATAACCTAAAATATAAATCCTTATGTGTGTATCTAGTAACTTAATTGCACTTGGGTAGTAACGAAGATATTATTAATAAGAAATTTAACTTGGCGTAATCATTTCGGAAGTTGTGAATGTTAAGTATCCTTGTTATATGTATATAATGAGAGATTTGTATTACCGAATATGGATTTATTTTTTATAATTACTGAAAAGTAAAAAACGGGCTTTCATTTACAACGTGTTATCGCTTCATCCTTAGCATGTTTACTTTCTATTTCAGAATTCAACAATGGAGCCTTTCTGCAGAGGAAGGAAAATGTTGATGCTTGCGTTAAATAAAAAAATAAAAGAACGATTTAAAAAAAAAAAAAGACAATTTATCTCTGCCATCTACCTCCAATGATCCTGATTACATTCCTAACGAAAATTTCTCCAGTGATGATGATAGTGATCATAATTCATGTTGTCAAGATGTGTTAGAAGAAGAAATTTTGACACTGCCAGAATCCAGTTTGGCAGCATCTTCAAACGCTAATGGATGTTATGATGATAATAATCATAGTTCATATCATCAAGGCGTGTTAGAAGAAAAAATGTTGACACTGCCAGAATCTATTTTGGCAGCACTTTCAATCGCGAATGGAAGTGTTGATGATGATATTAATAATCCCAGTTCATATCAAGATGTGATAAAAGACGACATTTTGACATTGCCAGAATCCAGTGTGGCAGCACCTTCAACCGCAAATGGAAGTGATGATGATATTAATAATCCAAGTTCATATCAAGAGGTGATAGAAGACGACATTTTGACATTGCCAGAATCAAGTTTGGCAGCTCCTTCAACTACAAATGGAAGTGAAAGTTCAAATAATTCTATAAGTAACAATATTCCTGCTACAAATGACCTTACTAAAAGTGGGACAATCCGAAAGAGAAAGAAGTACGCATTATCAGTAAACGAAAGGAAGAAGCAAAAATATACCGCACTGGCTGAAATGCATGGTGTTATTAAAGGATCGTGCAAGGAAGATGGATGTAAAAAGGGATGTAAAAAAATAATAACAGAACAGCAACGAACAATTATCAATTCTGTATATTGGGAATGCCAAAACATGAACAAAAATCGTACATGCTTTATCACACATCCACTTTGCCAGTAAAGCAACGAACAACGGCAAATACCGAAAAGTACAGAAGAAAGAAATCGTTTCATTATTTTTTAAAAGATCGAAATGGTACTTTGCAAAATGTGTGTAAAGTTTTCTTTTTGACGACGTATGGATCAAAAAAAAAAACAATGACAAAATGTTACGTAATGTAACGCAATGTCCTAAAAATTCCATAGTACCTTTATTAGATGGAAGAAATAAAAAAACCACATTATAAAATTGATGATGAAGTTATACGTAACCATATTTTATCATTTAATCCAAATATCTCCCATTATCGCAGAGAACATGCGCCGAACCGTCTCTATCTTCCAAGCGATTTAAGCTTTAAAAGCATGTTTATAGATTTTAAGACAAAAAATCCAAACTTTAATTGCTCATATGAAAAATATGGGACAGTGGCCAAGGCAATGAATATTTCGATTGTAAAGTTAGGTCACGAGCAGTGTGAGTTATGCGAGGAACTTACATTACATCACCCCGAACACACAAAAGAAAACCTTGATCTAGATTGTGATATTTGCAATAAATGGAAGAAGCATATCGATAAGGCGGATAAAGCAAGAGAAAAATATCGTGAAGATGCAGAGAAAAATGAAGACGTAGGAAAAATAGTATATTGTGCAGATCTGGAGAAGGTAATCATGTTACCAAGACTCGAAATGTTTAAAAATGTAATATTTACTAACCGAAAAACAGTGTATAACGAGAGCTTTGTACCAGTTGGTAAAAAACAAACTAACTGTAAACCGTTTGCGGCCCTCTGGCATGAGGCTTTATTTGGGCGTAACAAAGAAGAGTTCATAAGCACCTTTTATGTTTTTTTTTAACCAAGAGGGACGTGTCTCACATCACTGTATGGTTAGATAACTGCACTGCCCAAAATAAAAATTGGGCTTTGTTTTCTTTTTTAATTCACATCATTAATAGGCATGATGACAGTAAGTAAGAATTACTAAAATATTGATTTGTTATAATTATATAAGATACGGAGATTCTAAAGAATTTACTCATTTTTATATTACATGTGTGATTACATTTATTTTAGTAAAAATACAAGCACTAATTTTAACAATCCGCCATATTAGCTGAAACACCAATCAGAAGAGAGTGACGTCGTACTTTCGTAAATATTGTTGACATTGATATTTGAACGTAAACAAATATCTTGTTCGGAGTTTTTATTGATGTATTCTTACTTTGTGGAACCGCACACCATCGATACACATTAGGATTCATGACTATGATAACTATTATAATCGCACAAAATAAGTAAAAACAAAATTAACTTTTTTAACCATCCTCTTTTAACCTGCAAAATGTTTGAAGTTTGACGTTTTTACCACAGAATTCACAGATGACACGGGTCGCAGTGTACTATAAATCTACGAATAAATAATAAAAAGGAAGGAGTATAATACGATTTGACGATGTCCGCAATGGTTCTTGCATATGGCGGACTTGAAGTTCCGGTTACCAGTGGTGTCACACACAGGATATTATATACTTATGCCTCGTATTAAATGTTAAAAAAAATAACTGTTTTCCGCTTGTAATTATCTGTACAGTAATATACATTGTCATAAGGTTGTAGGAATATAAATTTAGATTAAAAACTTCTAAGTAGGTAATTATAATAGGTGACTTAGTTGGTCTGTATAAAAAATAAAGGAACGTCTATGATAACAATGTGGTTGTCATTAAAATATTTTGTTAATTTTTAATAATTCAGATAAATAGAACCCTGCAGATGAAAAGTAATTCCCATTCAAGAGTTGGGTTAACTACTTAAATCAGAAAATAATATATAAAACAGCATGAAAAAACTATACATGTCAAATGTCACGATTCGAATGAGTCATATTTGGTTCTTCAATATGGCCGACTTCCGTCGCAATTATTTGCTTGATTAAAATATGACAACATTCCTTCCTTTCTATTCTTTATTCGTAGCTATAAATGGTATTTACGAATCGATGATGTCATAGATAGACGCCATTACTATTTTAGCGCTTTGGCGGAAAATTTAAAATGCATTTTTAAAAAGTAAATTTCTCATTTAAAAACTCTTTTTTTGTAAAAATAACATTTATTTTAGATAAAGTATATACGTGAAAACATCGTGGATCAATTTTTAAAAATCAGTCATCATGCCCATTCCAATGATAAATGTGCTGATACGATAGAGCTTAAATATTTTGAGCCAGGCCATACTTTCATGGCAGCGGACTCCTTCCACCATAAGGTTGAATTATCGATGAAACGAATGGGAAATAAGCTGTATGATTTTGCAGATTTTACAGAAGCTGTGAAGGGGACATCCAAAAATACTGAAGTTTTAAGTATGGATATATCAAATTTTTATAAATGGACTGACTACTCATCGCAATATAAACTGAAAAAGATAGTACCGCTACCCTACATACATGATATGGTCCACATTAAAATAGAACGAAATTCTCTAAATATGAAATACAAGACAAATTTTGATGGTGAATTTTTTTAATGTAAATTTTCTTAACGCAACTATATCAAAAAATAAGAGGTTAGATCCACCAGAAAGACATGATCGGGTAATTGGTATATCTACTCATTGTTCGGCACACAACTCTTATAAAACCCAAATACCGATACTCGAGCACACAGGATCATAGAGCATATTCATACGCAGTTAACAAGTTTCCCAAACTTCGCAGTGTTACACATAAATATCTTCTACGTGGACACTCAAAAAATGAAGGTGACAATGTTCATAGCGTAATAGAAAAACAGGTTAGCAGGTACCTAAAGGCTTGCCCGATCTACGTACCACAGCAGAATGTAACTTTAAATACAATGACAAAAAAGAACGGCCCTCCATATCATGTTAATGAGTTGACCCGTGAGAGTTCAAGGTTCTTCGTGTTGAAAAACAGCACCCTTTCGCCTTCTTCTACAAAGCTTCCTACGAAGACCTCAGTCTTTCCAGTTGGTTCAGGCTTATGAAGATAAAATCCCATTAGCAGAAAATAAAAAGAAATATATACTAGAACTTGTTAATAAAAACATAATACCACAAACATATTGCAACTTTTATTTCAAAAATATTCTCTATTAATGTTAAATATATTATAAAGTATTAAATATATTTTTCGTGCAATCGCACGCGAAGTCAGTATTTCGCGTTCTCAGCACAGTCCGCGAAATTTAATTTCGCGGCCGTTACCCATAGCAACGGCCGCGAAACCAAACGTCACTTCCAAATTTGACATTTCTAAAATACTACAAAGACAAGGATTATTTTTTATTGAATACCAACAAATACATAAGTTATATTATTTAGGATGAATATTTACATTAATTGTACAGTTTGTATTATTACTTATATTTACTCCAGAAGTTGAAGCAACTACATCTAGTGTTTCTGAATAATGGTTATTGCCTACATTCAAACCAGATACCATATCGCTATCAGTATCAGACATTTTGCGTTTTGACAAGAACTGTCAAAATATATATTGAAACATATCATTTCCATAGCACACGGTGATATTGTTAAATGAATTGAAATGCTGTTGATTTTAGAGCAATAATATATTTATTTACAACTATCTATTTTAATAATTTTAACGATTGCACGAAAAATAGTGTGTATGCCATGGCCGCGAAACTTTTTAACGACCTCAAGATTATCTTGCCTCGGCCGCAAGCGGCCTCGGCGATAACTGTTCTTTCGGTACGTTAAAGAGGTATTTCGCGGCCTTAGCATACAAATAACTATTTTTTATAATGCAATGTACTGATGTTTCATTTGCCTGACCTATTCTCTATAGGAAAAATCTACGGACTTAAAGTGAATTTTAATTTAATTTAGTTAAATTTTGTATCTATTTTCTTGGGCAACGTTTCACTTCTATAAAAATACATCAAATTAGCCGTCTCAGTTAATGGGTAAAATTTTTAAGCGAATTTAAAATCAAAACACTGATTAAACAAAAACTATAAAAATAGATAAAATTGTTTTTTATCTATTTGTTTTACATCGCTTTTTCACTAAAATTGTTTTTTTGTTTTAAATTAGTCAATCAGAACCTAATCTACTTGTTTAGTATTACCTACTATTTTCTATTAAGACAGAAGGGTGAAATTTTTAAAATATTACAGCTCAAAGCTTACAAAGCAATCCAATTCCATCTCAAACACAAAAGTGTCTTTTTTCTTAGAATTAAAAATCAAAAGTGTCACAATTCAAAATAATCTAGTCATTGTTAAGTTTCAACTATATAAAAATTATTACAACTCAAAAAGCGCGAGTATTCAAGACGGGATCGACATTATGCAATAACTATTTTCGGAAATGATAAGTTGGTTATGTAATTGTTTTTTTCCCCAAACTCGCTAACAATTTTTCCCGTTTTCCCATAAATGTACGTTTTTGACTTATGTCACTTTAGAAATACTAGTGCGATATATTCAATTAGTATAATAATGCTTTTTTAATATTTTTCTAATAAAATTTAAAAGTTTTCACTTTATATTTATTATGTAAATTTCATGCATACTGCTAAAAATGACAGCGCACTAAATGAATACTCAATTCGTTGTTTGTAAACCATATTTAACCATTTATATAAAAAATTTGAAGATTGGCCAGAAGCAGCTTTTCTAAATAATTACCATAATAGTTGCATACTATACATTTGTTATTATATGTATTTTTACCTTTACATTTTTTATATCCTTAGAAATACATATCTAAAAATATTGATTCAAAATAATCCTGTGTGAAGTCTTCGAATCCAAATACTGTGGACGTCCCTTCCAAAAATAATTGTATTCAGTTAGATTAATGTAAAATTCCATAATAAATTATTCCAAAACTTTAAATTATAATTAAATATATAAAACCAACTGGAACCTGAAACAAAAAAGTGTATTTCTAGATTAATGGGCTTGTTCTGTACAAACCGCGCTGTTAAATTTTAAAAATAGCTGAGATTAAACATGCATAGCTTCTGCAACTAACTAGCAGTAATATTAAGAACAATAAATAACTGAACAGATAAACTCAACTTCCACTAGTTATTCGAAAAATTCGCTTTAAAATTCAATTACAGCTATTTCGCTAATAACTAGCATCGTCAGACTGACATATTGAAATTACATTTTGTTTGTTTGTAACTAGGTACTTGATGTTGATAAGGAGTTAAGGCTAGACCCAGTAAGGAAGTAATCAGACATAATAATATTAAAGCCTAGATGTTATTAGCCGTAAGGGATTATCCTGGATGTATTTCCCTCTGAGATGAGTATAACTGCAATGATATAGAAAAACCAGGAAAAAAACTATATCATGCTGATCTTTACAATAACTTAATATATTTATGTTACAATAATGTCTTATCTGTGTATAAAATGAAGATTCAATCAAAGTAAACAGTTTAATAGTGGAGAACTTCCAAGATTTATTTCATTAACTAATTTAAACTGTTGATCTGCTAGATGTCTTTTAATTTCAAGTTCTTCTAGAAAATCTAAATTTTGTTTTTTATCACAAATGTGTAGTATATGAATGTCATTGGTGTGTATAAGTGAGTTTGGATGTTCCAGTAGGTGTTTTGCATAGTTCGACTTATCTGGTTGTTATAATCTATATGCTCTTAAGTGTTCATTAAATCTTACTTCAAAATTTCTTTGTGTTTGACATATATATACAGCATTTTGGACAATTAATTTTGTAAACACCAGATTTTGGTTAGGTTAGGTTAGGTGTTTTCACATTTAACAATTTTGTTCCAATACTATTTTGTATTAATGCTGATGTTGCCAAAGATAGTATTTTTAAAATTGCATTGAAAATATTTCCACAATATGTAATACTTTTATAGCTTTTAATGTCTTTAGTTTGTTTTGGAAATATTAGTTCTAGTGACACTTTTTGTTCTTTCTTATTAATTAATTTACTTATCAAATGTATTGGATATCCATTAGATATAGATATTTGTTTTATGATCTCAATTTCTTTATTAAAATTATTTTTGTTCATTGGAAAATGCTCTATGTATCATGGAATTATAAGCTGCTAATTTATGTGATAGTGGATGATTTGAATTATATGGTATGGTTACATCTGTTTGTGTAGGTTTACTGTATATTGAATAATTTAATGAATATAGAAAATTAATTGAATTATTTTCTTTAACTTCTAAAGTAAAATTAATTTTAGGATGCAAGGTATTAATATAATTAAAAAATATATCTAACTGCCGTTCGCTACCTACAAAACCTGCTCACACATCATCAACATATCTATACCAAAATAAAATATTGTTTTTATAACTAGAATTAAAGATTTTGTTTTCTAAATTATCCATAAATATATTTGCTAAAATTGGAGAAATAGGACTTCTCATGGGAAGACCCTCATTTTGAATATAAACTTTGTTATCAAAAGTAAAATAATTTTGACTAATGCACACATCAAATAGATCAATTATGTCTGATATTATACCTAGATGGATATTTCTTTCATTTAATAGCGTTTTAACTAGAACTATACATTCTTTAGGAGGTATTTTTGAGAACACATCAGTTACGTCAAACGATACTAATTTAGTATTATTTTGTAAATTACATTTATTCAATTTTTTTGATCAAATCTAATGAATTTTGTACTGAATATTTAGATGTGTAACCATAATTGTTTAGAATACTATTTAATTTTTTAGCTACTTTAGTATTAGGAGTGTTAACATACGAAACTACAGGTCTAATTGGTTTTGACTCTTTATGTAATTTAATTGTTCCATATAATTCTGGACATTGAGGATTTTTATTTACTAGGTATTTTTTATCGAAGTCATTAAATAGGTAATTTGAATGATTTACATGTTCTCTTATTTGGTTAGAAAATTTCTGAGTAGGGTCGGTTTTTAGAATTTTGACATTATGAAATCATTCACTTTAGATTTATAATCTTTTTTTTTTTTTAATTACTGTTGAGTTACCCTTATCTGATTTTGTTATAATTAGGTTATTTTCATCTACTTTATTTTTGATTGATTTTAAAGCTAAAATGTCATTTTTAATACTTTGACTTTTAAATTTGTTTGGTTTTATATCTCTAATGAGATTTGCTATTTGAATTTTTTTATAAATAAAATTAGGTATTTGATTTAGTTTTCAAAGCTATTTCAGAATCTGTGGCTAAAATTTCTTTTAGATTATTAGTAAATTTAGGAGGTATGCAATATTTTAAACCTTTACCTAAAAATGTATTTTCATTATTTGAAAAAATAGTATCTGATAGGAGCAAAATGTACTGGTATGTGAGTATTTAATGTGTTATTGTGTTGTGTACAATGTGTTGTGTTGTGTTGTATATTTATTAATTTTTCTAATTTATTTAACTGTTTTTGATATTTATTATGTTTCAAAATGCTAACCTGTTCTCTAATTTTATCATCTAAGCAGTCAAATTCTACTGAATGCATGGAATAAGTTAATTCTGAATGAACAGTTTTGATGTAAATGTCTAGAGATCAAATTAAAATTTTTGAACTACTGAAATGCTTGAATCCATGAAGTGTAAAAATTAGCGAACCAGCTGGAAAAATAAACTATTATAGACAATTTATCTGGCGAACCGGTAGGTGTGGTGCTTATGGGATGCAAGTTTTATTCATACTGGAATAATCCAAAAGGAACCCCCTTCCCCGGCCCGAGTTGATTCTGATGGAAAAAGATACAATAATTTATAGAAAGCTAAATAACATATCGGAGCTCCACGGTATCATTGATTCTAAAAAACTAAGTAACCTATTGCGTAATAAATTTAATCGAGTACCTAGCGACAGGATATTTTGTCAGCATAAAAGTTATTTCTCAAGAATGTAGTTGAAAAACAATATACGACATGAAACTAAAGAATTACTGAAATTGCGGTTTTGTTAAACAAAAAGTCACGTAGTAGCTAGCAACAATGTTGTAAGCAAAATTTTGCTGGCTCAGCTACTGAGGCGTATCCAAGCAGTACCTGTAGCAGGGCTGCTAGCCAATAAAAAAGAGTCTAGTGAGCAGAATGAGAGAGAAAGGGTAGTTTCATGCGGTACTAGGGGGAAAATACTTTTCCTGGGGACCAAAAAACGAACGATAGGGCAATTCGATTTGAAGTGCATAATTGAGTGTTTTTTTTTGTGAAAGTCAAATATTCACTAAAATAAAAAGAATTAATAATAATAATAATTTTTAATCATAAAATTGTGAGTATTGGTCGCGAGCTTATTTAAGTGATAAATAATAATTTTACCGGGTCGGTTAAAGAATAAGTGTGTGATTGAGTGAACCCGAATTCACTTCACAGAAATTGGTGAGTCAGTTTATATTATACTAACCATTAATAAATAAGAAATTTTGGTTTGGATTTGTTCGATAAACGAATTTGTGTCGTTTTAATTTTTCATACGAATATTGTATCTTTTATCCGGACCGTTAAGTGGGTAGTAAAACAGCAGTTTCGTTCAAACGATTAGTTGTTTATTGTTATTAAGTTCAATAAATGTATATTCATATATTATGTTTGAAACCTAACTGAGCTTCTATTAGTTTTTAATATGTCGCACCTTGAAAACAAAAGTGGCACTATACCGAAAATGGCAATATTGAGAAACAACGACATCTAGATTCCTTGAAAGAAAGGGCTTATAATACAAAAACTGACATTATTATAGTTTCAATACTCTTTCCCTAGAGGCCGCTAGTGTCAGTTTATACTTTTGGGTAAATAACAAAGTAGTAATTCATAAGGTGACACTATATTAGTTGAAGACAAGCATTCGTACTGGACACACGCTGCGGTGAGTAAAACGGTGGCATTTTATGTATAGTGTCGTTTTAAACGTAATTCAAGCTATTATTTTTACTGAAGTAATAACTATAAAAACGGCATTTTAAGTATAGTGTCGCATATTTGGTTAATGTTGCACCAAAATATTATTTTTAGTGAATTTAAAAATGGCATTTTTTGTTTAGTGCCTTTTTTAAAATTAGTGTCTGTAATAATTTTCTGAACTAATAAAAACATGAATTGCATTATAACCATAGTGCCATTTTTTTGGTTAAATTTATTTCAAATCGCATTTTCTTTTTAATGTCTGTTTTTAAACAAAATTATTAAAATGTTGATGTTTTAAGTTATTGTTTAAGTGTCATATTCTTCTTAGAGTCAGATATACTGTAAAGTTAAGAGGATGATGATGTTTCATTTTGTTAATTAAGCCTCATATTGAGTATACTGCCACTGTTGACGCCGCCCCTGTGCGAACGCCAGAAAAAACTTTGTCGAATCCCGTGAAGCAACGGCCAAGTGTGGGGAGTCGGCGAGTCGGTCGAAGCCAAGCGATCGAGACACATCAGTAAAATAAAACTGTTAATTTTATACGTCTTTATGTATTTACTATCTTCATTTTGTAAAATTAAAACCAGAATTTAAAGTTTAAGTTATGCACAGTTATTTCACACGACACCAGCCACTGTTTTGAAAAATGTAACATCTACAATTTTGTTTAATGACATTAATATAGCGAATCAAAACCTAATTGTGTTTTCCAAAATTCTTTTTGCTATATTTTTGGATGTCATTCTTGCATTATTGAAACACTTTTTCTTTCCCTAAAAGGTTATCAACATGAATCCGTCAAGAAATAGGGGTAGAAAAATATTACAGCTAGCAGTTCAAAACAAAGAAAACTGGTCAGAACCTGAAGCCTCAACATCCAATTTAAACAATTTGCCAACAACTAGCAACCATACATATCCAGCTGACAAAGAAAACCTCTGCGACAAAGATGATGGTGACTTTTCACCCGCTTCTGACGATGATACAACATACGCACCTTCAAAGAAAACATGCCGTAGATCAAGCTCAAGTTCATCGTCGTCTTCGAGCTCTTCATCATCATCTTCCAGCAAATCATCTGTGTCATCTTCAACTTCTATTGCACCCGATCCACCAAATATTTGTCAAGCCACTACTCAAAGTACCAATGTAAGTGACAATAATTTAGAATTTGTTAATGACTGTACGGAAGTGATTTCGAATAACCAAAGTGCTGAGAACGAAGATAACAATATTGTAGTGGATATTCCACCACCTACAGATAATATCGAAAAATCTAAGAAAAAGAAAAAGAACCAAAGGGTTCCCTATATTTCTAAGGCATTGAAAGACTGCGGAAAAAGAATACGTTTCAAACTCCAAAAATAAAAAGGTTTTCCCAACACCTGCCGTTTAAAATGCTCAGAAAGAATTACTGATGATTTGAGGAAACAAATATTTGAAGATTATTGGGGCATGGCTTCAACGGTAAGGCAAAGAGAATACATAGCTCACAATATGGAAGAGATTATACCTAAGTATCAGTATAAGAGAGTTGATTCCAATAGAAAGTTGAAAAATGCTTTTTATTTTAATTTAAAGGGTATTAGAACTAAAGTATGTAAAACATTTTTTAAGAATACATTAGATATAACAGGCAGATGTATTAGAACTGTCATGGAGAAGAAGAATAGTACAACAGAAATATTAAAAGGAGAACAAAGAGGTAAGCATGGACAGCATAAAAAAGTACCTGAAGATTTGATTGAAGGAGTTAAATGTCATATTAATAGTATCCCTAGAATTGAAAGCCATTATTTACGGCAACAAACGACAAGAGAATACATAGACGGCGGAAAAACCTTAACGGATATTTGAGTAGTCCACTTGCAAAGTGTGCTAAGTTATCATTTCTTTGTTTTTTTGTAATGTTGGCGGTTATTTTGAAATTTTAAAATACTTCCGTCCTCACTTATCATAATGTTTCAAACTACTCTATGTTACGAATAAATCGAAGTCAAAAACAGCATACTATTGCAAATGTCGCTATGTTATTTGACGGTTCACTTTCAAAACTCTCTATGTTATTATTCACCTTGCAAAGGTGGCTATGAAGCGAAGCTACGCTTGCAAACGCCGCCATCTTGTCTGGCAGTACGCTAATGTTGTTGGCTTGTACGAACTTGTTACTATAACGCTCTCGCTATTTATTGATAAAAAAATAATTTAATTTGCGTTGTGAAAATGGAATTACAAGAAAACGAAGTTACTTTAGCACCTAGAAGAAGAGGGCGTAAGAAAATATCTGATAAATCTACATGGAAGCGAGAAATAGAAAAATCAAAACGGTAAGTTTTAAACTTGCTCTATTATTATTATCTACGAGTACCTGCTTGTATTAAATTGAATATGTTTTTATTAAAATTGCATGGTTTGTTTATAATGCGATGATCGAAAGTTAACTTTCGCCTTTATAATACTAGTGTGACTAGTGTGATGTGATGTTTTGCAAGATTAATTTCGTGATGCACTATCGGATAATAACAGTAAAATTTTACTATGTTGTTGCAGATATGTAGCTAAGGGACCACCAAATATACCACGATGTGTACATGGAAATTCGAAACAGGGCTACAAATGTAACGAGTTAACGGTTCAAGACTATAGCAAGTTTCACAGACATTTTTATGTATCATCGAACAAAATTGCTCAAGATACAATTTTGTTAAAATATTGTACTGCACAAACTCCAAAAAAACATAGTAAGAAAAAAGCCCAAACAATACGTTATTTTATACCTAAGTACGAAACAACTGCTGGCGGTAAACGGTCCATGAAATTAAAGAAAGTATGCCAAAAAGCCATGATCACAGTTCTGGGAATATCGAGAGCTAGAATACAAAGAATTTGTAAAACCCATTTGATCTCAATGGAATTGCCAAAAGAAAAAAGAGGTGGAGATAGAAGATCTCAACAGTATTCAAGTCGTACAGAATCTGTAAAGTCGTACATAAAGGGACTTAAATCCGTAGAATCACATTATACAAGAGGCAGGTCTACTGTACAATATCTTAGCAGTGACCTGAATATTAAAAAGTTGCATAATTTATATAACAATGACTCACAAAATGCAACCGTAAAATACGAATTTTTCCGCAGAATATTTAATAAATATTTCAATTTAAGTTTTAAAACACCGGCTACTGACGCTTGTTCCAAGTGCATTCAACTAAAGGAGAATATTAAAATGGAGCATGATCTATCTAAAAACAAATGTTGATAGCGCAGTTTCGGATTCATAAGTTGAAGGCCAAATGTTTTTACACCAGCATCAAGACCCAAAATGATAACGAAATAATCTTATCTTTCGATTGCCAAAAAAATTTGGTATTGCCAAAAGTGCCTGACCAAAGCGCCTACTTCAGCCGACAACTATATGTATATAATCTAACATTCTGCCAAGGGCCATCGAATGCCATTGAAAACAAGTCAAATACATTTATATACACTTGGCTCGAAACCGAGGGCGTAAAAGGATCCAATCAGATTGCTTCAGCATTGTATCATCGACTGTTAAATACCAATGTTCATGATACTATTGATCACATAAAATTATTTTGTGATGGCTGTGGGGGGCAAAACAAAAATTCCATAGTTATGGGGATGTTGGCATATTGGTTAAAGGCGAAAGCTCCCAGTCATATAAAAATAACCGTTATATTTCTTATAGTTGGACATTCCTTTTGCCCCCTGACCGTATATTCGGAAATATAGAGAGAGAGATAAGGCCGTTGGAAGTAATTGTAGAACCCGAAGTATATTTTAGGATTTTCAAAAATATGGCACAGTTTTCAGACTTGGAAGTGATTTCCAATTTTATGACTGGAAAACAAGTGTTACAAATGTAATTAAACAACCTGGCTCTTGGCATTTTAAATTTAATGCGTCTAAAAGATTCTTTTTGAAAAAGACCAAAATAATAAAATTGCCATTAAAGGTGAGGCTAATTATATATCTGAACTGGCTAACTATGGAAATGTATGTAAAAGAGGAAAGTCTTATAAAAATATAGAACCTACTTTAATAAATATTGGAGTTCCAGTGAAAGTAGCAAAATTAAATGATGTGCGAAACTTACTGGTGAAACATTTCGGTGTAGATTGGACTGCTAATGGAGCTCTTGAATATTACAAGTTTCTTCAAGAAGAAGAAAATGAAAGTACTTTAGAAGAAACTGATTCTGAAGAAACATTAATGGAAGACGAAATAGATGTAAGAGTATAATAAAATTACACAAGATATTTTTTATATGTATAAGAGGTGTTCTGAGTTTGGTAACTTATGTTTGAAACTCATTTAAAACTGTTTATGTTGATTTTATTCAATTGCAAATATGTTTATGTTATCAATACTTTTGCAAAACTCTCTTTGTTCAATTTTAATTTTCAAATAAAATGATAACCATTTAACTGACATTTTATTTTTTGATCATAAAATAAAACAAAATAACTATAATTAAATATATGACAATCAACATATATATTTATTACTTAATTTTAGAAAAAATATTTTAATTGATTTTCTTAAAGAAATGATTGAGCAGTATAGCGAACTTTGCAAGTGGACTACTCATTTATTTTGATTATAAAGAAGACTGCATAAAGCAAGGATTATCCTACGTAATGATACATACCTACCGAAAGATATTTAACGAAAAATTTAACATTGGCTTCTTTATTCCAAAAAAGGACCAATGTGATCAATGCTCTATATACAAGCTTGCAAAAAGTGTTGAAAAAGCTGCTCTTAAAGAAAAGTACGATCAACACTTAGCAGAGAAAGAAAATAGTCGTGAGGAAAATACTAATGATAAAGCATGGTGTCACCTAGTTTTATTGTCGCATGTTACGATCTGCAAGCCGTAATAACAGTACCAAATGGTGAGATTTCTACGTTTTATTATAAGTCTAAAATAAATTGCTTAAACTTTACCATCTCTGAGCTTAAACTTGACAATACTGCATGCTTCTTCTGGGATGAATCGCGAGAACACCGAGGATCAAATGAAATAGGTACTTGTGTATTAAAATATTTGCAAAAAAAGTCTTCTTGTACCGACGAATATCTCGACATAGTTTTTTACTCTGATAATTGCTGCATAACACATAAGTTCCTTATACGTGGCCATACACAGAATGAGGGAGATACATTCTGCAATTGAGAAACAAGTTAAACGATGTCTTAGATCTAAACCCATATACGTACCTTCGCAATATGTTTCTGCTATTCGAAGTGCTAAAAAACGTGGAACACCTTTCATTGTAAATGAAATGGGTTACGGCGATTTCATAGATATAAAGCAACTACCAGTTCCTAGACTAAATAAAGATATAGATGGCTAAGTTGTAAAGTTGTCGGACATAAAAGTTATCAAAATTGAGAAAAATGAACTTAGTGAGATTAAAATAGAGTACAAAACATCGTATTTTAATGATTTTAAAGAGCTTGATTTGAGTAAAAGAATAAATTGAATTATTAATAATCGTCCTACAGAACTCAAACCGCTATATCAGCGTAAATTGGAAATATCAGAAAGAAAGAAAACTGACATAAGGAGCCTCATTAATGCTGGCTTGATTCCCAGTTATTATACCTCCTACTATGAAAGTCAAAAACTTTAAATGGTCATACTGAAAAATGTAAATTTTTGTATAACGCCACTTTTGTTTTCAAGGTGTGATGTATGTAAGCCTGTCAAATTTCATTTATATACAAACTTACAAATATAACGCCACCTACTGCTAAAGCAATGAATGAAGTTTTTTTTTTATTTTTTATATATATATTAGTTTATATCAATATAAGACATTTCCTCATTGCTCATTGCTGTAAACCCCTGTTTTTGAAGCAATTAAACTTTATTATTATTATTAAGCCTACCAAGTTTCATGAAGAATAGTAGCATGTAATAAAATGGGTGATTCTCCTGAAATTCACAATTTAATGTCCTTGATGTATTGCTCTCAAACCTGTGGATTTTGTTAGAATATACACATAAGTAAGTTATTTCAAGACTGATTCGAATTTCACGCAATTTTATGTTTTAGATACAAAAAAAATCAAAAATATGTCAAATGTCATTTGCGTGCATGTACGAAATTTATTAAAAAGAGAACAATTTTAAACAGAATTTTAAATACTGTCTTGAAGAATAGGTACAGTACTACCAAATAAATGTAATATAAACATTTACCTTATCATTTATTTCTAATTATACTTGTTTAAAATATTAAGAATAACAAAAAACTCTTCGTTTTAACTCAACTTCCAAGTTTAATTGAAAATCTGACGATGCTAGTTTTTTAGCGAAACAGCTGTGATTTTAAACCTAATTTTTTTAATTAAACTTGAAAGTTCAGTTAAAACGAAGAGTTTTTTATTATTCTTAGTAAGATGGACTTCCAAAAAGTAAGGGTTAGTACAATAAATCATTCACGTACGTTTTATAAAATCATTTCCGTACGATTTTATGAATTAACACCTAGAGAACAAAGACATTGACGACAAAATTGGCGTAATAATACGAAAAGATATAGAAGCAAAAAGGAGTTTTTACAAACATTGCAAGCTAACACCCCATCGGATTCTGAACTCAAAATAATGACCCCGGTAATGTACCTGAAGGAACTGCTGCTGGGAATTTGAACAATGAAATAACACCAACGTCTTCCCGTTTCCCAAACAACTTTAGTTCATCATCCAAAACACCAGGACCAGGACCAAGTCTTGAGAAAGTAGTAGGAAGAAAAATAATGTATGGCAAGAGAGCTTAATGCTACAGAAACTTAAAAATTATTGCTGCTGAAAAGATTGAGAACACAGTTAGAACGATATAAAAAGAGATATTACAGAGAATAACAAAAAAATTAAGTAAAAATTCACCCAATGCTAAAGTAAATACACTTCTTCGAGGCGTACAGGTAACCCAGATAGTGAGAAGAAAACTGCTTTTTGGAGAAGTCCTAAATGAAGAACTTTCCACCAATTTTAAAAATTTAAAAGATCATAAATCGAAACAAAGTTATTTCTGGAAAACTTTTAAGGAAATACAGGTTCTTACAAACAGCTTCTAGTTTCTTATCATTCAGTCTATATAGAAGTTATAAAAATAAATCAAATATTGTGTTTTAATAGGAAAAAGAAAGCGGAGTTTAGAAAACTTAAAACACGAATAAAAAATTTTCTTTTAGATGATGACAATTCAAAAGTTTGCCCTGGAAAAAATGATACCGTAACACGTTTAGGAGTAAAGAAGCAAAAAAGATAATTAAATAATTCTCTAAAAGTGTTACATCATTCTTTCAAAAAGAAAAACAATAGAAACGTGTCTTACGCATTATGTCGAACCTCAATCAGTACAGTTTGGAACATCTAGGGAACAAATACCTTTACATAAAGGTGTTCTATATTATATGGAGCAAAAGGAATGTTTTTGTACAGTCTCTGCATGTCTTCGACACGATGCTGCAGCAGTTTTAGCACACATTTGTCATTTATTGAACATTACCAAACTAGACATGATGTTGATAATATAGATACGAAACAAAAAAATGTTTTTTCTACGGCTGCTATGGAATGTGGTCCTTCTGACACATTTGACAGAACTACAAAGTAACGTATTGCTATCAACTGTGGGAAAAAATCTACCTCACGGGTCTTTTTCCACACCACGTACATTTAAATGGGAATTCAGCCGTGAGGTAGATTTTTTCCCACAGTTACGAAAAAATGAAACACCAGTAATCTCAATACAAAATTGCAGTAATGTAACAATTAATTACAATATTAATTAAATTAGTTTTTTCTGTTTTAAATGTGTGCCGTTTATTTTATAACCAATAATAATAATAATAAAACTTCTTTATTTTTATTAATATGCAGCCGTAGAAAAAGTATAGTGTGCAACACGGTGGAAAAGACACTTTTCTTACTCGTGAGAAAAGTGTAACTTCTCCACCTTGTTGCACAATATACTATTATTATATTCAAACTTACTTGCCAATATTGTTCCCCAACATCAAACAAATATCATGGAATTACTCTGAAGCAGGACATAGAAAAAGTGCCCCAGATGGAATTGGAGCTGCAGTTAAAAGATGTGCTGATCGATTAGTAGAATTTAACACCGATATAGATACTGACAAATTTTCCAAAAAAGTTACAGTAAATTTACCCTATATTTATATTTGCTTTATAGAAGAACAGGATACTTTAAAGTGTGAATAAGTATTACCAAAAAACAACCCATGTTGTGTAGGAACAAGACACATCAAGTCACATGAATTTGCCACTCGAAGATATACCAGAGACAAATGATCATAATGATTTAAAAGTCAATATGTGGATAGCTGCTATATATAATGACAAATGGTACCCAGGTAATTTTCTTTAAACTTGCTGTGCATTAACTTAATAACAAACTTTTACTTTGTGGCTTTTAATTTTTTATTAGGATACTATTATTAAATATTAAAATGTTTTCAATGCCTAGGTTGTACATTAAATAAATATTTTAGGCATTATTGAGCAAATCAGTGAAAATAGTGTAACAGTTAATTTCATGACACGAAGTGGAAATGCCACTACTGGCCAACAACTTGGTGTGAATGAAATATTGTGCGCTGAAAGAACCTCCAGTTCCAGTATCAAGTAGATTAATCCAAGTTCCTACTTCCCAAGAAATAGACCAGAAACTTAATCTTGTTTTGATTGAAGACTAATATTTTGGTTAAATGTATTTTTAGGTTAAATATATTTTTGGTTTATAAATAAAAAAGGGCCATGTGGATTTTTTTTGTGTATTTATTCTAATATATTTGTCATTAACAAGCGCTTTTTCGTCATTTACGTGCTTTCAGTCATTTGCGTGCATTGTCATTTAGGTGCTTTTTGGAAAACTCAAAATTCAAAAAATTATGCTTTAATTACTACCAATCAATATTTATAGTAGTAGGTAACAACTGAATACCCTAGATTTTTTTCAATTTTTTCTATTCTCATAATTTGCCTTAAATTTTGAAAACCTAAAGTGTGAATACCCAAATATATTATGTGCTACTATCCAGTAAAACTGGGACACATATAAGTCCCACCTCAAAGAGTATAAAAAAGTCATTAGACAAAATCAGAAAAGAGCCTGGAAAACCTACTGTGACGAAATTGAAGAGTTTCCACAGGCAGCTAGACTCCAGAGAGCTCTCTCGAAAGACTACCGTAACATTGGCATACTAACCAAAGAGGATGGCTCAAAAACCGCCAACCTGAAGGAAAGCCTGGAACTGCTAATGTCAACACACTTCCCGACTCCAGATTTCAAAATATGGCCACCTGGAGGGACGAGGAACAACACTATCCTACGAACGACGACTGGAGAATAGCAAACCAGATTGTCGACGAAGACAGATTAAGATGGGCCATTCTGAGCTTCTTCCCCTTTAAATCACCAGGAACTGACGGCATTTATCCAGCCCTACTACAGTGGGGCCTGGAGGTGTTGATGCCGCACCTGGTAGGAATCCTCAGATCCTCCTTGGCACTGAGGTACATTCCTAAAGGTTGGAGAGAAGTCAAGGTAGCCTTTATACCTAAACCAGGAAGATTGGACCATTCCATCCCAAAAGCATACAGACCCATCAGACTCACAATGAAAACTTTGGAGAGACTATGTGAAAGGTACATAAGAGATGTATTGATTACACATAATCCACTACATCCAAATCAGCATGCATACACCCCAGGGAAATCTACAGATTCGGTCCTCCACCTTGTGGCCGGCCGCATCGAAAGATCGCTGGACAAGAAAGAGTCCAGCTTGGGCGTATTTATAGATATCGAAGGTGCGTTTGACAAAACCACCTTCCCCAAAATAACCAATGCTATTGCTGAAAGGGGCATTCCCAGACAGTAAATGGATGGATATACAACATGCTCTCTCAGAGAGCAATAATAATTAGCGTGGAAGATGTCACTATAAGATGCCTGGTTGTCAAAGGATGTCCACAGGGAGGGGTGCTCTCACCTCTACTGTGGAACTTGGTTTTAGACTCCTTACTTAACCACCTAAACAGTGAGAACTTCTACACTATTGCTTATGCAGATGACCTAGTGATTCTGCAAACAGGAAGGTTTGAGGAAACACTCTGTGCTAGAATGCAAGAGGCCCTCAATATCATAGAAAGCTGGTGCAAGGATCAGTCACTGTCATTAAACCCACAAAAGACAGACATGGTCCTTTTCAAAGGAAAAGGAAGCTTGTGAACCTTCGGGTTCCAAAACTCCTAAAAACTGAATTAAACTTCTCTGCAGAGGTGAAATATCTAGGGATCACCTTTGACAGCAAGTTAACATGGAACTCTCATCTAAAAAATAGAGTCAAAAAAGCATATATATTGCCTATGAACAGTGTAGAAGAACCATTAGTCGTACCTGGGGATTGTCACCAAGGGTCACGGAGTGGATCTACACTGCAATCATAAGACCTATGCTAACCTACAGCGCGATTGCCTGGGGAGTAAAAACAAACCAGCTGACAGTTGTCCGCAAACTTGACCATTTACAAAGAACAGCATGCCTTAACATAACAGGAGGCATGAGAACTACACCAACTAGAGCGATGGAGGTGATCCTTGGTCTCACCCTACTCAAGGAGGTGGTTTTGATGACCATGCTACGGCTCCGCTCTACCGGTACACAACTCGAAGTAGAATCTGGTGAGTCGAGGTGGGGTTTGTGGCGCGAAGCTATAGAGCTTCCAGTGCTACAAGCAAACACAGAATCGATTTCACCAAGATATGCCTTTCACAGGCCCTACAAGATAATCATTAATGACAACGCTCAAAAAGCATTGGCGACAGGTACTATATGTATCTTTACCGATGGATCTAAGTCAAAAGAAGGTTCAGGATGTGGAATTTACTCCAGATCCCTAAACCTAAATATAAAATGGGCAATGGGTTGTAATGCAAGTATAGCTCAGGCAGAGCTAACTGCCGTTTCCATAGCCGCAAAAGAGATTACCAAAATGGAAATCACTGGCAAAAACATCCGTATCCTTACGGACAGCAGACAAGTACTATTAGCCCTGAATAGGCCACGGATCACATCAGGTCTAGTATTAGAATGTCACATGGTCCTTACGGAAGCCTGCAACAATAATGTGGTTACTCTAGGCTGGATAAAAGGTCATGGAATTTCAAAAGGCAACCGCATAGCTGACTCGTTGGCTAGAAAAGCTGCCTTCCAAAGGCTCTTGGGACCCGGTAGTCTTGTCAGCTTGCCGGCATCAGCGGTGGTTGACCTAGTAAAGGAACGCTCCCTTGACAAATTCAGGGGAAGATGGGACGAAGAAAAAGGTTGCATACTATCCAAGAAACTTCTGAAGTATCCGAATACGTGGCCATGACCAGAAAGGACCTGCGGTTGGTCACAGGTATACTTACTGGCCATTGTCATTTACGAAAACATCTGAACAGGTGGGGTTTATCTGACAGCCCACTATGTAGAGGATGTGAACAAGAGGATGAGACAGTTGAGCACGTCCTTTGTGATTGTCTGGCACTCACTCAAATAAGACTTTCTGTATTCGGCGAGACATGCCAACTTGAGGGAGCTGCCTACAGGCGACGTTATCACCTACTTTAAACAAGTAGGATGGTTTGACGAGCCTATAGGTTAGACTCAATCTCAGAAGGAAGCACAATGGGCCAAATGTGGCCTAAGTGCAGTTGGGCGACCCACCCTTCCAGAATTACAGATACAGACAGATACTATCCGGTAAAATTATATTTTCCGTAATGTAATCAAGTACTTAAAGGAACGTTTTAAACATTTTAAAAAAATATTTAGTTTAAAAAATAAAAATTCAATCAAAGCAAACCATACTCGGGAACAGAGGGGACCCGCTGGCCACCAGGATAAAACTTGCTCTTTCTCAATAACAAGATGTTAGTATTGAGATAATTTGAACAAAATAAAATACTGATACATACAAACAATTTTAAATACTGCTACATGATATCTTTTAGAAGCAATGGTTTGGTAGATAAGCATTTTTCGTACTGATGGAAACAAATTAGTTTTTGTACTATTTCAATAAGAGTTGTTTGACAAGTTACAGGGAAATGATTTTTATCTACCAAACCTTTTCAACTATCACACTTACTGTTAAATGGTTCTTTAGCACTATTCCGTTCAAGCTTCTGCATCCTTAGCATGCATATACGTTGAGTCAAGGCTTCTGATGGTCGGATGGAGCTATTCTTGAGCCAAAGTTAACCTGGAATTGACATATACAGCATATTATAAATAAAGCGGAGGCAAGCTTCTTGGTTTGCTAGGCGTACATATAACACTACTTAAGGATTCACATCAGAAAAGCTACATTGGCTGTACAAAATGGTAGTCATTCCTAAGGTAACTTATGCATCTTTTATAGAGGGTGATCAACTTATACTCTTAAAAAATACGAAAAAAAGCTTTTATAAAAGTTATAGGTACAGTCAAGCTCTACATTTTAAAATTATTTCATAACATACAGGGTGTTTCATAAGGTCACAGCATATCAAAGTTATGTTTTTTTAATGGAACACTCTGTATATTATTTAGAATTTCATTTTCGCTTATTTTCCCTATTTCAGCAATATAGGGTTTTACTAGGTTCTACAGGATACTTTCAGAGATGATATGGTCACTTTTGTATGAAAACCTTTATGAAATCAGACACCCTGTATTTTTAAAATCAACAATTGAGGGTTAATCTCTCAACGCGTAAATAATTTCATAGTAGTCTAGATTTGTTGCAATTAATCACAATTTTGATAGCTATTATTCTGTGTACAGGGTGACCTGAAACTCGCACCTACGATTTTCTCAGTTATTTTAAATGGAATACCCTGTATTTTATATCATATTCAAAAACTACTTACAGAATACTCTAACTTTTGTTAAGCATTCCCTATACCTACATTTTACAGTTATTGAGTTATTTCGATTTTTAAGATGGAATGTACGACTAATTATTTAAATATATGTCAGTTTTATAAAGTACATACAGGGTGTCCCAAACTTGTGACAAAGTTTAATATATCAGTTATCTTAAGAGATGGACAAAAAAGTTATTATAATAAATTATAGACACCATTAATGCACTAAGCTTCACATAATCAAATTATTTGGAGTTATACCACATGGTGGCAGCACAAAGTGCTTAATTTTGTATACAAGGCAATACGTAACTAGATGACATCATTTTTTTAATTTTTTTTTTAAATGGATTGCCCTGTATTTTAGATTCTTATGAAAAAGTACTTTAATTATACTTTTAATTTTACTAAGTATCCCCCCTCCTCGAAGAACTTGAAATTAAAAGACATCTAGCAGATCAACAGTTTAAAGTAGTTAATGAACAAATAAATTTTGGAAGTGCACCACTATTAAACTGTTTACTTTGATTGAGTCTTCATTTTATACATAGATAAGACGTAGTTGTAACAGAAATAAATTAAGTTATTGTAAAGATCAGCATGATATAGTTTTTTTCCTGGTTTTCTATATCATTGCACAGTTATACTGATCTTAGAGGGAAATACATCCAGGATAATCCCTTAGGGCTAATAACATCTAGGCTTTAATATTGTAGTCTTATTACTTCCATGCTTGGTCTAGCCTTAACTACTTAATCAACATCAGGTACCTAGCTACAAACAAACAAAATGTAACTTCAATATGTCAATCTGACTATGATAGTTTTTAGCGAAACAGCTGTAATTGTGATTTTAAACCCTTTTTCAATTAATCTTGGAAGTTGAGTTAAAACGAAGAGTTTTTTATTATTATTTGTAGCAAGAATGTGGTACTTGCACAGTGGCTCTTCTGTTCATTATAATGATATCATTAACGAACAACCCAATGAACAGTTTCCCAAGAGCAAAACCAGGAAGGTGGCCAGTAAGATCTCCAGATTTAAATAAAATAGAGTTTTTTGGAGGGGCTATGTGAAAGATCAGGTTTACAAAGTTCCCCCTACAACACAAGACAATATGAAAATTAGAACAGAAAACGAATTTAGGTCAATTACCAATGAAATGATTATAAATGTCAATAGGTCTTTTGAAAAACGTTTGCAATATTGATATAATTGCTGGAGGTCACTTTGAGCAACTTATGTAGGTTTATATTTTTTTTTAAATGTGCATTATTGTTATTAATTATATGGTACTCACCTCTTTCGTCGCTGGTTTTGTTCACACAAGCCGCCAAGTGTGAATTTGTAACAGCTTACAATTTTTGATTTACTTCAGTGCCACCATAGGGTTTGCTACATTTCGCTAACTCATATAGTATATGGAGCATATGTCTACATACCACCTGCTTCCTTTTCTTGGATGCTGTGCAGCACTACATGTTCT
This sequence comes from Ophraella communa, assembly GCA_035357415.1. NCBI lineage: Eukaryota > Metazoa > Arthropoda > Insecta > Coleoptera > Chrysomelidae > Ophraella > Ophraella communa. The sequence continues at coordinate 26,298,042 of CM068979.1, forward strand.
GTAAACAACCAAAAATGAATATCTGTTCTATTCACTTGAGTATAATAAGGTAATTGGAAAAGGAAGAAGAAATACTTAAGCAAGTTTTGTGAAAAAATTAATTCTACCTAAGCCAGTCTCGACGATAGAACCATGTTTTTACTTCTACTTTGTTACTACACACTTCCCAGTGAAAGAACTACTGAGTGGACACAGGATATGCCAATCACCTATACTTAAAAAAAACTAAAAGTGTGATAAATGATTTCAACCATTCAGAGTTTCGGAGTGTAGAAGAGATAACTACAGAAAAAAAGTTTGAAGGAAGGATTTCAAAAAAGCTCTTGGGTAAATAAAAAAATAAAAAATAATCGGGGTTTGCTTAGCAAACAAAAATTGTACCTCTTTTCAGGTAGTAATAATCCAAGGACATTGGGTTATTACAAACAGTTTTCAAAAGCTTATTGCTTAAGCATAAGCAAATCTGGAAAAATTTCGAAAATAAGAAAAAATGATACCATCATTCCTAAATTCCCTATCCTCACATTGTGTTACAGGTTTAATATTGTTTTTATTAATTTTACTAAGAACAATAAATAACTGAATGGTTAAACTAAACTTCCACTATTTATTCGAAATTCGCTTTAAAATTCAATTACAGCTGTTTCGCTAATTACTAGCATCGTCAGATTGACATATTGAAATTACATTTTGTTTGTTTGGAACTAGGTACTTGATGTTGATAAGTAGTTAAGGCTAGACCAAGTAAGGAAGTAACAAGACATAACAATATTAAAGCCTAGATGTTATTAGCCCTAAGGGATTATCCTGGATGTATTTCCCTCTAAGATCAGTATAACTGTGCAATGAAATAGCAAAACCAGGAAAAAACTATATCATGCTGATCTTTACAATAACTTAATATATTTATGTTACAACTACGTCTTATCTATGTATAAAATGAAGACTCAATCAAAGTAAACAGTTTAATAGTGGTGCACTTCCAAGATTTATTTGTTCATTAACTACTTTAAACTGTTGATCTGCTAGATGTCTTTTAGTAGGTGTTTTGCATAGTTCGACTTATCTGGTTGTTGTAATCTATATGCTTTTAAGTGTTCATTAAATCTTACTTCAAAATTTCTTTGTGTTTGACCTATATATACAGCATTACATTTTGGATAGCCCTAAATACGGTTGAAAATTGGTGTAAGCAAGAGAGACTAACAGTCAATGCTCAAAAAACACAAATTATCAACTTCACAAAAAAGACAACATTGGCCGGTCTAAAACCACTAACATTGGGGGAACAGTGATTCCAGTAGTCAAAGAAATAAAATACCTAGGAGTATTCCTGGATCAAAGACTCTCATGGAACACACACATACAAAAAACCACGCAGAAAGCTATATTGTCATTGGGCAGATGTAGACGAATGTGTGGAAAAAATTTGGGGCTTAACCCCAAAATGATCATATGGTTATATACAAGGGTTATTAGACCCATAATAACCTACGGGTCAGTGGTATGGTGGACAAAGACACAGCAAACAGGAGCAGTAAGGCTATTAAGTAACATACAAAGGTTAGCTTGCCTGTGCGTTACGGGGGCCATAAAAACTACTCCTTTAGCTGCACTGGAAGTCATGTTAAACATTCCACCACTACACATATATATACAGGGCGAAGCGAGAACAGCCATGCACAGATTAATACATAATCAGCAGCACATGAGCCAATCGCATGGGGCTGATAATGGTAAGCTAATCAAGGAACTAAAAGCGGATAACATTTTGGGGCAACCCATTGACGCAACAGTCACGAGATATAGCTTTGCCAAAAGGTGTACCCGTAGAGGCGGAGTCAACCTGGTACACGGACGGCTCAAAGACGCCGTATGGCGTGGGAGCCGGCGTAGTCGGAAGGAAACAAGGGATAACATTCCCAGTAAGTCTATCCCAAAATGCCCCGATTTTTCAAGCAGAAATCACGGCAATTCACTACTGTGTAGAAGAAATTAAAAGGCTGGATAGGACGTACCGTTCAATAGCCATCTTCACAGACAGTCAGGCGGTGCTAAGGGCACTAGATTCTGTAGAGGTCAATTCTAGGCTAGTATGGGACTGTGTGCATGCTCTGAATACTCTGGGGGATCGTAGCAAGGTTACGGTAGCTTGGGTACCAGGGCATAGGGGTCTAAAAGGCAATGAAAAGGCAGATGAAATGGCTAAACTAGGCTCATCAATGCCTTTTATTGGACCGGAACCTTTCTGCGGCATTGCAAAAAATATAATAAAAACGGCCATGAAAACATGGGTGGCACAAAAATCACAGGAATGGTGGTGGAATTCACCAGGACAAAGGCAGACGTCAGACTTATTGAGTAAAGACAGGAAAACGGTCAAAACTGTAGTAAGTCTATTGACGGGGCACTGTAAGCTAAACAGGCATCTTAAGCTGATGGTATTGACAGAGAAGGATCTGTGCAGATTCTGTCACCTAGAAGAGGAAACACGAGAGCACATCTTATGTCAGTGCGACGGACTGGTAAATATGCGGTTCCTTACTTTAGGAGAAGAATATCCATTGGCAAGGGACTACATGAAGATTACAGTCTTAAAGCTTATAGACTTCGTTAAGAGAGTCGGACTGAGGGATGTAATCTAGTTTTTCGAGGACCACAATAGATCTGAAAAGGTCGCAGTGGAATAGGCTTCTGGTCACCTCTTAAACATCTATCTATCTATCTAGTTATTAGCGAAACAGCTGTAATTGAATTTTAAAGCGAATTTTTCGAATTTCGAATAAATAGTGGAAGTTTAGTTTAACCGTTCAGTTATTTATTGTTCTTAGTAAGATGAACTTCCACAAAGTAAAGGTTAACACAATCAATTTTATTAATTTTCTTTATATTCGAATGTTGAACACAACTAATATCTGCTACACACTACATAGCAAATATTTTGTCACAACCTAACATTTGTTTAGCCAGAGTTCCACAGAACATAAATAAAATTCACAGATTTTAAGGGCTTGACAGTTGATAGTTTGGGTTATGGTTAATGGTCCGATACGCGGATTAACCAAATTTGTACCTACCCCACTCTCCGAATATAAGAGCTAGTCCACGTATATTAATATATTTTTCTTCTGGTAAATAATTAAATTGCACTTTGAAAGAAAAGTGTAACAATTGTTTGTCTTAAAAACGATGGAAGATCAAGGACAGAGACACATGTAAAGACCTTTTTTTCTACCCACCTCTGATAATACTGTAACGGTGGACTGTGTTGTTCTAGACATAAGAGGTAACAGGCACTAAAGAAATGAGAAGTAGATATTGTAAAAACCAATTTAATGTGACAGCTACATTCCACAAGAATGTAGGGTCATTTCGCCTGTTCGCGTCCATTAGCCTATTCGCGTCCATTTTTCGTAATTCCCTATAAAAATTCTCGAAAATAGGAGTATTAACATGCTAAATCATCGAAAAGTCGTTACCGTCAATACCTTATTGTATAAGAGACACAACACAAAACAGAAGATCTGTGTGCCCAACCCAAGAATGATAAACATTTACCAGGATTGCTTAATCCCATAAGACGTACGTTCGCCAAAAAATCGATCGCACGTGGTTGCCTGTGACGTCACTGTAGTCCTCGGCCGTATTTTTCCTATCTTGACAGTGCATTTTAGGTCGTTTTCAATCGTCGTTTTTAGATCTATTGTAAAAATATTCAAAATTTTGACTGGTATTTATTGTGGATGCATTAGTGTACGTTGTATTTTTGTGAAAAATATTTAAAAAACTGTTCTTTTAAACTCTAGTTCGGACTTTTAAATTTCATGTGTTACACTGCTTGGCTGGGCATTGCTTGATTAGTATCGTTGAGTGTCAACGTTAATATTCAATAGTGAATACATTTTTTATTTTACGTTTTTAGTGAGATAGTTTACTTACTATTTTTTTAGTATGTAGTATTTTTTGTTAATTTTAAATTTGTAATTAAAAATTCTTTATAGAATACATATTATGTCGTTCCATAAAAGATTCACGGATTGTACTAGTAATATGCTGCAAATTGTTATGTTTATTATGTTCCTTTGTTTGTGAAAAAACACTAGTTTTAGGTATAATTTTGGGTAATAATAAATGTATTTGAATGTATTTTTTAAAATAAAAATAGAACCAAATATGTTTGAAACAGTGTTTTCTTTACTCTACCTATTTCCCAAATAATATTTAAAAAATTAATTAAATATAAGTATTAAAACGATTTTATGGGAATATTTATTCCCATAATCTTAAAAATCCAAATAGTGGTACGTTAGTATTTCAGAAATCATAAAAATACTGTCTAATTCCTATTATTTCCATGCATTTATATGGTAAACGTTATAATGAAGGACTGCAGTGACGTCACAAAGCTGGCGGACAAATCAGGCCGATTAGGCAATCCTGGTAAATGTTTATCATTCTTGTGCCCAACCAATCATGTGTAACCTAACCTAACCTAACAACATAGTCTCTGCTCTTCAACAAAGAAGCACGGACGCGTGGAATGTTGAGAAAAAAATAGTGTGCAGGGAAGCGTTCGACGGTAAGTATTTTATTGTTTTATGCGTATTTTAGAATATACAGCTGTTTTAAGACATAAAGCAAGAAAAAAGGAGTAATATTAATTATGTATTTGCTTGTTTTTTTTTAAGTTAACAGTTAAAATAAGGTGGACGCGAATTGATACACCGAATTTATAAAACTTCCACTTTGCGACCACCAATGGGCGCGAACTAGTCTATCTATGATTTAGTTAGTGTTTATTTTTATGTGAATAAATTTTAAAAGGGAATTTGTTTTTATTTTTTATTTATGCACTAATATCATGCAATCGTTATGAGTAATTTGCGTCCACATTATTATAATTGTAGAAAAAGATACAAATATAGATCATCACATGTGGACGCAAACTATACCTACAGGGAAATATTATTGTACCAAATTGCGTCCGAGTAACAGAAAAATCAATCAGATTGTGGTTTAGACTCGGGTTTAGAGAACTTGAGGAATATTTGGACAGTATACACCAAAAAGATATTTTGAATGATCCCAAAAGAATTTTCAATGGAGATGAAAGTGGATCTGCTCTCTGTCCAAAGACAGGAAAAGTTTTGGGCCCAGAGGTCTCAAGAACATATCAAACAAAGCCAAATAATGAAAAAGATAACATTTAATGCGAATCGAGATATATGCCCACCTTGTGTCGTGTTTCCATACATCAGACCACCAAAGGCTGTTGTAAATAGTATGCCCCAAGAATGGTGCTTAGGCAGATCAGAGACAAGTTGGATGAGAGGAGAAGTATTTTTTGAATACGTGACCAGCGATTTTCACAAATGGGTGGTGGAAAATAACATCATAAAACCAATTCTTCTGCTGGTAGACGGGCATAAATCACATATGTCTCTAATGCTAAGTACGTTATGCGAAGAACTGCAAATTATTCTGTATGCCCTGCCGCCCAACACCACCCATATTTTACAGCCAGCTGACGTCAGCGTATTTGCACCAGTAAAAACATATTGGAAATCCACAGTCTGCTCATTCCTGTCCAAGCCAGAAAATTTGAATTCTGCCGTAACAAAAACAAACTTTTGCACATTATTAAATGAAGCATTACAACATCCTAACATGGCCGACAACATCAAAAATGGGTTTAAGCGATGTGGTCTTTACCCATTCGATCCAAACAGTCCTGATTACACTAAATGTGTAAGAAACATTTTGGAAAATGTGCAGGCCGTTAACCAACAGCCACAAGATATTATCCACTCGGACAATAAAAGTTTTAAAACGACACTCCAAGACAAAAACCTTCACATTCGACCTCTTATGAGAGCAGTCAATAGTTTGAAAAAAACTCTCCATGCAGAAGTTGGCTTTGCAGAGATTTCTATCGAAAGTGAATCTGAGAGGTCTCTTATGGAACCATCAATAGAACAAAATAGTACTATTTTAGAATTGGATGCAACTTAAGAAATCAATATTTCATTATTACATGTAGAAGACGAAAACATAAACGATAAAGCTAACTCCGATTCGACTGTGCAGGTTCAAACAGTAACAGCCGAAATACATTCTGCACCAAAACCATCCACCAATGCCGAGCCTTGTTCATCAAAAATGACCAGCAATAGAAATCTAGCTTCTTCTAAAATTGACTATGATGAAATCACTGTATATCCGAATAATTCTGAAACTCTTGATACCAAAAAAAAACAATTCGTTCCCTGATTTGTCTCTTTCGACATTACTCCTTTCTGGCCTTGATGTTGACTCCTTAGTGTCCTTAGACGACGTTCTAGTTCTACCATTAGAAGATATTATATTATTAACTCCCACTCCCATTACGTCAAGTGTTGAAAAAGAAACTCACACTAAGGAACAAACGCCGGAACCGCCATCCTTCGTTTTACCTACAGAAAAGTCTCCTCTAGTACAACCATCAGCAGCTGTTGGCGATTCAAACCAAAAAAATCTGTGATCCTTTTAAAAACCACTTAATGCTGCCTGAAATTTCCAAAGAAACAAGAAAACCGAATAATCAAAGGACTCCAGCAGCCATATCTTCTGCTGCATGGAGAATATATTACCACAGTAAAGAGCAGATCAAGAACGAAAAACAGGAAGCAATAAGAAAAATAAAGTTAGACCGAAAAGAGAAAAAAGAACAGGGGAGAGTTCGAAAGATTCAAAAAACTGCTCCCAAACGGAAAAAGAAGATAAAAGTCACACCGGAAATGATAGAGCCAATAGAACCTGAGAAAGAAAATGTACCAGCCGTGGGTCTAATAAAATGTGCTAAATGTGAAGATTTATTAATTTCTGATGTAGAAGATGATGATGAGAAAAACATTGGCTGTGACAAGTGTATCAGATGGTATTATCTCAAATGCACGAAATTTCTAGGATTAAATTATTCAGAAGCTAAAGATAATTCTGTTGAATGCGACTTATGTAATTGAATGTGACTTATGTAATTGAATGCAATAGTATTCATTCTTTGTCTTATAATTATAATTATGATTTAACATCTTTTAGTAGGATTAGTAGGATTAGACAAAACTATTGTGTTGTTTTGTTGCTATAATATAGCGAACAACTTATCAATCAAGGCTGATCTTTAGTGATATTGTAATAGAACTGATTGTTGTTTACCTACAACCTTTAAAAGGTTGAAAATTATTAATTAGTACCTGTTTCAGAATAATGTTTCGTTTTTTTTCAATAGTTTTGTTTTAAGTTTTATTCTTGAATAAAGAATCTGTTAAAATACAATTTTTCTTCATATTATCTTAAAAATATCACCCCTACATTCCTTTTCTTAGCTGGTGGACGCAAAATGGTCTATGGGTGGACGCAATTTAGATTTTTTGGGCGCAAACTGGGTAAAATGCGTATTTTTATAATTTTATTTTTTATAAAAAAAATACAAGTAGTTTCGAACAAAACTGAAAGCGAACCCTATAGTAATGAATACATTACATAAATTTTTCATTGAAACTAGTGCTGGAACATCTTTATTTTCTCCTTCAAACTTGGTAACTGCACTAAATGGACGCGAACTGGCGAAATGACCCTAGAAGAAGATCGACTAAAAAGTAGGACAAAACACTCTACTCGTCTTGACGATCCTGTGTAAATATCTCGACATACCATGCCAAATAATAACCAGGGGAATATTCTCAAATAATGGTATTTAACATCAATCCATGTAAAAACCAATTTAGTAACATTGAAAAAACTCAACCCAAAGGTGATTAGAGAACGGGAAAATGAAATTCCATGGAAAACAGAGGCATTATATTTTTATACTACTATAAACTTAACTAGAGTAGAAATGAACTAGAATCAACAAAAAGGCAACAACCATAGCATTAATAGACTACCTACGTCACTGGGCGGAGTTTATTTTTCCAAACAAAACAAAAAATTTAAAGCCCCTGCATTTAAACCTCCTTTACTCTTTTTCTTTTCAATTTATTTCTTATTGTGAATTAAATAAGAGAGGTTGTAATTTGTTCTGTTGAGTGTGTGTGTATATTTATTGAAAACCTCAAGAATTTTTAAAGGTAGGTGTTTTTCTGTTATTTTAACACTAAGAAGTCTTTTTAGGTTATATTATGGATTTGAATGGTTTTTAATAATAAAGATTTTAATTAAAACATTGAATTATGTATAAAATTATAATTTATTTTTAGAAAGAGCCCTTTTCGCAATGGTTATGTGTTTTGTACCTGACTGTAAGCAGTACAGTGAGCAGAGAATATGCAAATACTTTGCTTTTCCATCCCATCCAAAAGAAAAATGGATCTCTTTGATAAGGTAGGTAACTAATATATAATATTATTAATATAATAATATTATAATATAAAATTTTAATAAAATGAAAAAATATTAATAGGAGACAAGATAGAGAGCCATCAAAATTCTCATTAGTTTGGAGTTGTCAAAAAAAATGCAGTCACAAAAAAAATGGGCCAACTTTAAAACTAAAAGGAGGTTAATCTTTGATTCCCCTGAAAAACGGTATGTAGTACATTTATATTTTTACAATAATATAAAGAGGTACTCTTTCTACCTTTAATAAGGTAGGTTTGTTTTACAAGTACTTTTTTTTGCAGTAAACGAAATCCACTGTTAACTGAAATAATAGAACCAGCAGGACCTTCAACTTCAGTGCCAACTTTAATTTCAGAACCATCCACTTCTAAACACCCTCCTGCACATTATTTCTTAAAACAAGAACTGGAAGAAGTTACCAAAAAACTGAATAACTTATGCACCCATTTCAGTTTTGAACATATAAAAATTAATGATTCACACATACTTATGTATACTGGCATACACAGCAATGGTTTATACATGATTCTATTTGAATTAGTGGACAGTTCGAAAATTATGCTGGGTGGCAGGTAAAATTATTGCCAAAAATTGATCAAATACTAATGACGTTAATGAAATTACATTTAAACTTGCCACATGAAGATCTAGCTATGCGCTTTAATTGCAGTTCATAAAACATTTTTTGTTGTATTATTTAAAATTAATAAAACAGACCTTATGAAAAATATTATATATTTATAAATTTTATAAACAGTATAAATTTTAAACTAAAAAATCATAAAAATAATTGTATACATTGTCAGACCCAATATATTTATAATAAATAAAAAAATGTTTAATTTATATATACACAAACTACCTATTATTTCTGTTAGGTACCAAATTTAACCATTTAATAGTTTTGGGAGGTAATGATTTACATAAAATGTTTCCAATAATCATACATTTTCTTCCCAAGAAGCATCATCATCTACTACAACTGTTACAACTTCAAGTGGAGTCCATATGCATAAATAACATTTGAATTTTTTTAAAATATGTAGATTACGTTAAATTTGATGATAATAATTGTGATTTTTATTAATGCATATATCTCCCTCTTCATTATAATATATAATGTATGTTTTATTATTTTGGGCACTTCACCTCAACAATGGCATCATCACCAATCAAGCCATCAGGACTTGCTTCTAATATTCCTGAATTTGTCAGCCAAATACCTGTTGGATTAACATCTAAATTCAAATTTTCTTTTAAATGTTTCAGAGCATGCTTCTCATGACTTCTTCCCCATTGAATAGCCTTAATGCCATCGAGAGAATGAGCACCTACAATAGCAAAATAAAAATTAATATAAAAGGATATTAATGTTTCATGATTGTTTTCAAAAATTGTGAATATAATTATGCAGCAAATGTATATACTTACCAATTAGAGTTTTATATAGACTGTCTGGATACTTATTTCTTTTGCATGAAGAAATAACTACTCCAAAATTACTAGCAGTAAGTCTAATTTTTCTGATTAAAAACCAGTGTTCATTGGTAACTTGTCCTACTGTTAGAGCAGCAATATTTTTAATGGAATGATATCTTCAATAATGGACAAATTATATTGAGTACCTTGATCTGCAGGATCAACTAGAGCCCACAGTATTACCAAATAAACTTAACTTGTTTTTAATGCAGTCATTTGCTCTTGACTTAAAGGCTCTTCAACAGCAGTATATGGTTTTTAAGGATATAATTCTTCTGTAGTTTTTACTGCTCAATATTTTTGTTTTGGTGCATTCCATATACATTCTCTATCTGTTACTGAAATATTATAGTGTCCAAATAGAGCCAATGCAGCTATACGGTGACATTTTATTCCTCTAGGGCAAGCACAAGTTGCGGAAACAATATCACCCAATTTATTCAATGTAATCTGAAATAAGTTAATATTTAGTAGATATTACCATCATATAAAAAAATCCAAACCTACCTCAGCTTTGTAAGTTTTATCTTTCATACTGGCATATAAAAAATATCCCCTCTGATCATCATCAAATTAGCATCAAACTGCATATTTTTTACATGGTTCGACTCCAATGAATTTTCACCTCTTTTAATTATTTTATTATCATTGTTTAAAAAATCATTGATATTTGAAAGCTTTAAAACATGTTTAAAAGCCATATTTTAATCACAAAATCTAAAAATATAAAAAATATTTCATAAATTACAAAACTTAACCTTAATTTTATGAAAATAGTATTAAGACACCTACCTTTAAAAATTCTTGAAGTTTTCAATAAATATATACACACACACTCAACAGAACAAATTACAACCTCTCTTATTTAACTAACAATAAGAAATAAATTGAAAAGAAAATGAGTAAAGGTGCTTTAAATGCATGGGCTTTAAATTTTTTGTTTTGTTTGGAAAAATAAGCTCCACCCAGTGACGTCAGACTTAGGTAGTCTATAATGGTAAAATCCTGCCATAGTGGAAACAATCATCACATACTATGCAGTAGCTTGAAGAAATAAAGCCATAACTACTTAAAACAGGACTAGTCGATGTATACATAACAAAGGCAATGAAGACCTGTCCGATAGATGCTATAGAGGTCATCCTGAATATCACCCTGCAACACGTAACCGTAAAAACCAGGTAACAAATGAGTAGAGAAGGTATAAAATCAAATTTCTAGACTACCTTAAAAAGTCAGTACTGTGAAATGCCTCCAGGATAAAATGGTACACTACCTATTCCAAAGCAACAAAAAGAACTAAAAGTAGAATATATAGATTAAAAACTAAAAGGTCAGACAGTTTGGACAAACTGGCAAATATTTTTTCAAGCACACATGCACGCAATACCAATGTAACTATACCATATAATTTAAATCATCCTATAACACATAAATTAGCAGCTTATAAATCTATGATACATAGGGCATTTTCAATTCCAATGGACAAAATTAACTTTGATAAAGAAATTTATATCATAAAACAAATAGCTACATCTAATGGCTACCCAATTCATTTGATAAATTCATTAATTAATAAAAAAGAACAGAAAGTGGCACTACAACTAATATTTCCTAAACAAACTAAAGAAATTAAAAGTTATAAAAATATTACATATTGTGGAAGTATTTCCAATAAAATTTCAAAAATATTACTTCGGCAACACCAGCATTAATATCATTTAAAACATAAAATAATGTTGGTACAAAATTGTTAAATGTAAAACCAAAATTACCCAAATTAAAAAAATCTGGTGTTTACAAAATTAATTGTCCAAAATGTAATGCTGTGTATATAGGTAAAACACAAAGAAATTTTGAAATAAGATTGAATGAACATTTAAGAGCATACACACCAATGACATCCAAATACTACACACTTGTGATAAAAAACAAAATTTAGATTTCCTTGAAGAACTTGATATAAAAAGACATCTAGCAGATCCACAATTTAAAGTAGTGAATGAACAAATAAATCTTGGAAGTTCTACACTATTAAACTGTTTACTTTGATTGACTCTTCATTTTTTATACATAGATAAGACGTAATTATAACACAAATATATAAAGTTATTGTAAAGATCAGCATGATATAGTTTTTTCCTGGTTTTTTTTTATCATTGCACAGTTATACTGATCTTAGAGGGAAGTACATCCAGGATAATCCCTTAGGGCTAATAACATCTAGGTTTTAATACTGTTATGTCTAATTACTTACATACTTGGTCTAGCCGTAATACTACCTAATCAATATCAGGTACTTAGCTACAAACAAACAAAATGTAACTTCAATATGTCAATCTTACAATGCTAATTCTAGCGAAACAGCTGTTATTGTGATTTAAAACATAATTTTTTTCAATTTAACTTGGAAGTTGAGTTAAAACAAAGAGTTTTTTATTATTTTTAGTATTTGGAGTTTGGTATTTTCAGGAAATAATCTAGTACATTATTCTCATTGTAGACAACACAAAAATGGCAAGTTTTCATATTTTGGTTTATGAATTAATCAATTTTCCTTTAAAAAGAGCAAGGTATAACAAAAAAGAATTTAATTGCAGATATAGCCCTACTTAACAGAAGAAAGAAGAAACTAATAGATATGCTAATCAATAGCTATACATTTTACACACACTACATTCAGTATATGTCACTACCTATTTTAGAATGGATTGTCTTTTTCAATATACTTTATTATATACTCAGTATTGTTTACACATTTTACATGAATTGTTAACCTCATGTTTGACCTAAGAATATCTGTATTTAATTAAAATTATCTTTTGAGACTAGTTAAAGTTTGTCAAAATAAATCTTTTTATCATTTCGAGATAAAATCTCCAATATATTCTCAGGCTATTGTACACATTTATGAGTAAACCTGTTGGTAATGATGTAATTAAAGGCACACCCTTGCAAAGATATTGATTTTTAGATGTCATTAAAAGTATTTTATGTTGGTTTAACTAATCATATGCAAAAAATTGTTTTTTAAAAAAATTGGGTCACTACTCTCCTTAATAAGATTAACAAAGCTGAACATTTCTTGAATTATTTATTAGATTTTGCATAAAAAAAAACCTTTGCAACATATTAACAATATTAAAAAATAATAATTTTGAACAAAACTTCCAGTTTTCATTTAAAAAGCTATTTTCTAAATAAAAAGTAAAAGTTTTGATCAAAAATTTTATTTTTTAATGTTCTTAATAAGGTGGACTTCCATAAAATAAATTTCATCATAGATTGCTAAAAACTCAGCATTAAAGTCTGTCAACAGTAAACTGGAACATATAACATTATGTTATAAAAATTAAATAAATAAAAATTAATAACCTTTAACTCAACTTTTGATAATTTTGAATAAGATGATAAATAATTATTAATAATTTTGAATTAATAATGCTTACAATAACATAAAAACTAAAGTAGTTTTAGTTCAAGATTTATATTTCAAAATTAATCATGAATGGAACAAAAACTAAAATATTTTTGTAAACAAATGCAGTAAGGTTTCAATTTTAGGATAATAAATTTAATATTTATCTTATAAATAGCAAATAGTAAATGCCATTTTGTGCTCTGTTAAAAGTTATTATTGTATAAAGTTTATTATTAAAATATGTAAACTAATAGGATAATTTAAAAATAATGTAATATTGTATACAATAATTTACTTAATTTAAAAACAAAAGTGAGTAACACGTGGTTACTCTGGCTACCTTATTAAAATGCCCCAATTATGGTACAGAGACCCCAAGGCTATACAACTAAAGAAGGGCTTAATACTAGTGATGTTCAAATAGGCACCTGTCATGCTACACTACAGTAGTTAAGTATTAATAAACTAGTTGTATCTTTAAATTTAAGTATAAAAATAGACTAACCTCTTTATGTAGAATTTTTCTTCCAAACATGCTAATACATACTGGAGTACATCTTTATAATTTACAAACAATTCCCTTTGTTTGCGAAACCTAGAAGCAGAGTGAAAGTTTAATAAAAATATGCTGTCTTGAAACTGATTAAGGTTGTGCAGTTATTTTGTAAAATATATTACAATCAGTTTAAATTTAAAAAATAATTCAAATTCTTAATATCTATTTCATTAGCATACAACAATGCAAAGTAGTTTTGAGCATTTTTTTAGTATATTACATTTTTTATTTGTATATATAAGCAACATTAATTAATGATGTTAAACAATAAATTTTTATAGGTAAACCAAATTCTTAACGGTCTTATTTTAATTAGAGTTTTAATTTTAAATAGTAGTAATAAAAAATGGAAAATCTATAGATCGGTACGCCCAAGATTAAATCACAAAAAAATAATTACATTTAAAATCAATATAATCCAAATAATATATGTATCACCAAAAAGAATTTCCCGATAAATCAAATTGTATAAATAAATTTTTAACTATATTGTAGCACTTACAATTTACTTTTTTGACTAGAGAAAATTTCTATTCTGCGAAAATTCCATGTTTGATTGATTTCCAGTTTCATTTTTATATCGTCAAAGCAACGATATCTTCATAAATTCACAAAATGTGTATTATCTTGGCATTGTCCTTATATCTACTTAAGCTTTATAAGCATTTGCCATAATAATAAACTATATGTAATTAAGAATTATAACTATGTACATTATTAATAATTCAATTCATCCTTTGATCTAGTTCTAGAATTAAAAATGGCAAAAGAAAGTACAGAGCATAAAACAGAAATAAGGTGTGTCAAGCACAGAACAAAAAACCAAAATAAAATTTCTGTAGTTCTGTCATTTCCAACATTTTTCCATTGTTGGTTATAATGCTACCCAAGAATGATAAACATTTACCAGGATTGCCTAATCGGCCTGATTTGTCCGCCAGCTGTGTGACGTCACTGCAGTCCTTCATTATAACGTTTACCAATAAATGCATGGAAATAATAGGAAGTAGACAGTATTTTTATGATTTTTGAAATACTAACGTACCACTATTTGGATTTTTAAGATTAAACACTTATAATTTATAATAAATATGACCATAAAATCGTTTTAATATTTGTATTTAATGAATTTATTGAATATTATTTGGGAAATAGGTAGAGTAAAGAAAAAACTATTTCAAACAAATTTAGTTCTATTTTTATTTTAAAAAATACAGTCAAATAAATTTATTATTACACAAAATCATACCTAAAACTAGTGTTTTTTGACAAACAAAGAAACATAATAAACAATTTGCAGCATATTATTATTACTTATAGTACAATCCGTAAATCTTTTATGGAACGACATAATATGTATTCTATAGAGAATTTTTAATTACAAATTTAAAATTAACAAAAAATACTACATATTAAAAAAATAGTAAGTAAGTAAACACATGAAATTTAAAAGTTCGAACTGGAGTTTAAAAGAACAGTTTTTAAATATTTTTCTCAAAAATGCAACGTACACTAATGTATCCACAATAAATACCAGTCAAAATTTTGAATATTTTTACAATAAATCTTAAAACGACGATTGAAAACGACCTAAAATGCACTGTCAAGATAGGAATAATACGGCCGAGGACTGTAGTGACGTCACAGGCCACCACGTGCGATCGATTTTTTGGCGAACGTACGTCTTATGGGATTAAGCAATCCTGGTAAATGTTTATCATTCTTGAATGCTACCTTAACGAAACAATTGCTATCAAAGAGTAAAAATAAAAAAGCCGTATCTATAATTTAAATAGTTTTTCTTTGGATGATTTTGGAGTTAAGGCACACAGGGTACGTAAACGTATCTTTTTCGCGTAAACGTACTAATTCCACTTTACGTCGTCGTTACAAGGATGAGAAATATAACAGTTAAGGCACAGATCAAAAGGTAACGCAACGTATCCAAACGTCATGTTTTGTTTTTGTCAGCTGACAAATATTTGTTTGGTTTTTTGGTTAGAATAATTTGTGTTTTTGAATGAAAACAAGCCCAGAAAGATTAAATGTGTACACTAGTAGGTACACATCAATAGGTAGCTTACTGAAATTGTAGTGTCCTATGCTTGTCTTTCTTAACCATGATTTCCCCATGATTTTCATTAAGTTACTTTGAATTATATTCCATCTGGAACTGTCTTCATAAGGGTTTTGCCCCACAACCTCCCGTAATAAATGTAAATCGTCCTCATTTGAAAAATATACCCGTCCTGCTCCTAATAGACGATTTACATATTCACTTGCATTGTGATCATATAGATAAGAACAGATTATGATGGTCATAAAAATGGTTATCAAAACAAAAAACAACTGGATTTGCAATTTGCAGGATAGGACTTTTCTTCGTTTTCGTTTCTTTATTTTGCAGTTCGGGATATCTAGCAGCGTTTCGGATATCGTCGGCGTCTATCGGGTCGATACTACCGCGTTCTTGGGTCCACGTAGGAATCCGTATCTTTACGTCGAACGTATCTCGTATCGTAACGAAAATTTAAACGGCGCATGCGTAGCTGTCATTAGATACGTTTACGTATGTATGTGATGTGCAGCCTTAACTCCCTATTATTAGAGAGTTTTTAAGCCCTTTATTTTGTCACAAAGGTATGGTTATCGTTATTCTGAGCATGCGCAGTATGAAAACTTGAAGTCCTTAACTTTAATAACGATAACGGACTTCGTTATTTACGGAGAAATAACGAAGGTAATTGTTATCCTTATGGTTATGTTTCCAGTTACAACGTTGTCAGAATTAGTATATTTTGGTATTCGCAATTGTTAAAAACCTACTTAATGTCTTCAATATAAAGAAGAGTACAAGATTTATTTACATTAGGAGTTTTAGAAGACAATATAACATAACAATTTTTTGCTAACAAAGCTGTTACATATTTCCTCTGAGAAAATCTGACAACATCAAGAATTTATTGCGCCAACGGCCAAACCAGAGAAAACTAACCTTATTTATTTTGCTTATTTCATGCATCTGAATTTGGATTAGTGTTTTTAAAATTATTCTAAAATTTTACGATATTTACGAAGATTTTGTTTGTTTTTTTAAACTGGTAGTAAATGTATTAAAGGAAATGTTTGGTAAGTATAGAAATTCATTTTCGTCTGTATATTTAGTATATTCTTAGTGTTTGGTAATGTCTTGCAAATATTCATGTTAATTTTTATTGTAGGGGCTCCGAGTTGTTCTTTCATTAGAAGTAGTAATGTTAGCATGCCAGTAAAAAGAAGGATAAGGTTTAGGGAGGAAGACGACATTGCTTTGTTGCGCGAGGTGGCGGGACAAAATCCATTTGCAAACCCCGAGGTGTGGAATACTGTTAAACAACATCTTTTGCTTTTAACAGGAAAAGATTTTTCAATTAAAACATTGAAAGATCACCTAATAATAAAAATGTGGCTAGAGAAAACAAAAATAAATACATTTAAGTAAGTTCTACAATGCTTTCTTTGAAATCAAATTTGTAATTTGAACATGTATTTTATACTTTTACCTACTTTTTATATGTAATTATCATATTGGTATTTGAAAAATTCTTAACACCATTACAAAAATAAACAAGAATTTATTTTTTTAAGATCAGGAACTGAAGAAGAATAGGTGCGTTCTTTTTGACTGAGATCTCAGTTAATCTCAGCTCACATCGGTTATGAGCGATTCAATCACTTCGAAGTGAGCTGAGATTTTTCCTCCCCCTTTACCGATGCTGAATGTGCTATGCGGGGGTATCAATTAGAATTGAGTCGGAAATAAAGTGGTGGGGAGCAAGAAATCGTAGGTCGCGCGTTTGTCGTTCTTTTTGGTGCTTACTCACATCACTATTAGTGTGTTCTTTTTACATCATTCTGTTCAGCTCTGTTGAAATAATTTTCAAATTGAGCGGGTGACCAAAGTGAGCAGGAGATCCTAAAAAGAATGCACAAAAATAATCGACAGGAAAGTGCATCATAAAATTTTAGGTTACCATATTGTTTATTATTTATTTTATTAATAAAATATTAAAAAAGATGCAAGTAGAAGATAAGTTATGAATATTGGCATATAAGTGCTCACACATTTTGCATCCACTTCTAAATAAATCCAAATTGTGATTGTTTTCGTTATGTATTGAGGTTATGATCAACTGAACGGAGCAAGTAATCCGAACCGAGCCCCCTCTAGAGGTAGTGCAGTTAGGGGCAAGGGGGGAAGCGATAGTTCAGTTCTGATCAAAGCGAGCGCTTAAAAAGAATACGCAAAAATATTTAAATGAACAGAGCAGCTGATCTGCTCGAGCAAATGCCGTAAAAAGAACACACTATTTATATCAGATCACTTCAATTGAAGTGAGCTGAGATCTCAGTCAAAAAGAACGCAACTATTATAATGAAAAAGAACAGTTGTGTCAAGACGTTTATGACGCTATGACTCAATTTAGAAATAAACAAAAAAAATGTACAAAAAAAAAGATATTGCAAAATGCAGGCAAGACAAGTAGGGATGAATGGGCTAATAATTCATTAGTGAATTCAAAATTTGAATGTGATATGGATACAGGTGCTACTAACATAGAAGATAATTCTGTAAATAGTATAAAAGAGACTGTATTACCTGATCATGAATATTGTAGTAAGTATTTGTAAATAAACTTTATTATTGGTGATACAAATAAATTTGAATACCTAATTCTTTGAATTTCTATTGTTTTAGGCTTTATTGCCAGGGAAGAGTGTGTCTCCAGTAACTCTGCTTTCTTAAATTCAACTTTAGACAAAAGAGATAATGTAAAAGTTGATCCACAAATTACCAGACAATCCACAGTTTTAAGTGAGTATACCAAGTCTAATTTTATATGGATATCTTTTGATGAGAAAAGTTTTTTGTAGAACCTGTTTGAGCAAGGAAAAGAAAAATGAATGTTCAGAGACAGGGACTATCATATTTAGAACAATATGACAAAAATCAAATAGAATTGAAAAGAAAAGAACAACTTTTAGAGGAAATCTAGAAGAAAAAAAGTTGTTATTAGCTGAAAAAAAGTTTGAACTAGAAGATTTTGAGAGGAGGAAAAATTTGGAAATATTAGAAAACCGTTTACTTCATGATGTAGAAGAGCGAAGAGAATCAAGAAAAATAATAGAAAGGCAAGAAAAAATTATTGAAATGCTTATATTGCAGATGAAAAAATAAAATATACATGTAATTGAGAAGCTAATTTTTTGCCATTTTTTGTGAAAAAAAAATCTGTAAATAGTTACTTAGGTATAACTTAACACATTTTATTATTTCTAAACCATGTATATACTGAACTTTTTTCTATTTAAATATTTAATTGTTAGTGTAATTAGAATTAAATAAAGATATTAATATATGCAGTTTTTTATTGGAGTTAATGAAAATTTAGTTTAGTATGCTAAAATTGCTAAATAACCTGTGACTTGACAAAATTTTCGTTTGAACATGGTATCAGTTGTACCACTCGGTATTCAGCAAAGCTTTTGTTTGTTAAATAGACAGTTCAATAGTTTTTGTTATATTCCTTATTCAACAAAATAATCCATTACAAATATGTAATTATTTTAGTGTAGTATCTATTTTTGCTATAATTGTTTTATAAAATGAAGATATTTTCTGAAGAAAACAGCATTTTAATGATAATGCACAAGTCATTGATACTTTCAAAAAGTTCTTTCATAAAGAATTCATTATTTTCAATTTTGAGCCCTTTTGCTGTATACTAAATTTTTACGAGATAAAAAATATAGAAAGAAAATATTCTAAAAACTATGTTTTGTTTATTGGAGGTGGATTCCAATAGCAGGTATTGGAAGAAACCCCTTAGTGGCAGAGTTGTTTACTTTAGAAGTTACTGACAAACCAGCTGAAAATTCTGTTTTAAATGGGTATTCAGATGCAGAAGATAATTTACTTGATGAACATCGAACTATGGGGGCATCTTGTTTATCCTGAAGTCATTCTGGATTAGTAACTTCTTCATCAGAACTCTCTACACCAGTACACCAATCTTATATATTATTTAGTGAATAAAATATTTTATTTCTTTTACAAATTGTAAATTTAAATATAATCTATAAATACAGCCCAATAATTACCTTCCATATTGCCAGACATATATTTTTTTCGGTGGTACATGGAGTTTACCAACATTTATAACTTATTTTGACTTGAATGTTCACTGGTAAAGCAGTTTACCAGACTAAAAAAAATAAAAAAAAGAATTCTTCAAAAAAATTACTTTATTTTGATTTACAACATTAATTGTAAAGAAATTTAGCAACACTAGCCGCACTCTTGCTTACTTCACCCGGCAAGAGGGATAGGAAGGGCCTAAATTGAAAATAAGGCAGACGAGCAGGTAGTCAGTACGAGATAAACGACTGGATAGGGTGAAGATTTGGTTATTCACCATATATGATATAGTTTAAAATAGTTACGTTGTGTTATATTGGTGTTTGAGTTTTGTATGATAATAAAATAAGTTTTTTATTAAAATCTTTGTTTTGAGTAGGTAGTTAGTTAACAAAGCAGCGGCGGGATTAACACCACGTTGAGGAGAGAAAATTAGCAACATGGGGTAAGCAGAAAGATAGAAAGTCGTATTAGATAACTTCAGATATATATGTGCAGTATATGCGCAACTGCAAATTACTTAATTCGAGTTATAAATTTATTATACAGGTTGTATATTTTATGCAGTTGCAGATTGTCTTATTTATTTAGAATTATCATTAGAGGTGGGCCAACCTGCTACTTTAGTGTAGCTGTGACAAGATGTTACTGCTCCAGTATTCTTACGGTGACAAAAAGCAGTTTCGCTTGGCCATATGTTACACATAAAAATGAATCTGCTATTTACAAATATTATAAAGCGTAATCGCAACCGAACATGCTGGTTGCTGTATTTTTGTATTCATATCATAAAAGTTTAGTCCTTTAGTTACTAAAAATTATACATATTTTTGATCCTTAATACATTTATCCGTTTATTATGTTCTAAAAGTTTTGGCTGCAAAAGAGATGTATAAAAATGGGATTTACAATACAGTGACATCCATCGCATATCAAAAATAACGGTACACCACCATTATCAGTTATCACTGCTTCGTCTCAAAGGAAAAGGATGTTAAATGTTACTGTCGTAAACACGATAACGTCCCTGACAATGAATGCAACCGATGGTACAAAAACTACAAAATCAAAACAGCAAAACGTGACTAATTGTCACTGCTATTTTATTCAATCTGGAGCAGACTGTGACTGTGACAGCGTTGTAGCAGTGACAAAGTAACAGTTCGTGAAATAGCAACCCACCACTACTTATCATACAATGTGTACAATATTATTTGTTTAAAACACAAAGATTATAGATAAACCTTAGACCATATACAAATAGACGTCAATTTTCTGTCCTTGTTGTGAAGCCAAAATAACTTTTTGTTGTGTTCTATAACTATATGTTTACAAACAAATCCACGTTTGAATAAAACTTCTTCGGTTGTTTTCGTATATCTTCGACTGCACTGTCTCTTATAGCATGGAACATTCCGAATCATATGTAAACATTAATCTTACCCTGTTAATCAACTAATTGTGGTATTGTTTTCGTTGTTGTATTAATTTTGGGTTAAAGTTATGATTTAAGCATTTTAATTAGAGTTAAAACCTTGTGTTATTATATTAAGACCTTGTTACCTATTAAAAGACATTTGCGCCGCTGGTATTTGTTATTTGTAAACAGTACCGCCCACACACCTCATCCCGTAGCTCCACGAACTTCATGCGACAAAGAGAGGTAATATTGGCTTCAGTATATTGTTCAGAAAAATGACGTCACACCCAGTCTATTTGTATATGGTCTAAGAGATAAACGATTCGTTTTATATTTCCTTGCAAAATATAAATTTATATTCATATAAAAAAAACTACAGTCCACTAATTAAAAAAAAATTATGCAGTTACAGTTTATTTTATTTAGATAAATTCAATATACAGTGTGTATATAGTTGCCGATCACTCTATTTATTTGAATCAATCCTACAGGTTATAATATATATTTTATGCAGTTGCAGTTTATTGTTCTATTTATATAAATTTTGTTGGTTATATAAAAATTACTGGTAAATACTTTAAGCTTTTGATAAATTCATTTCTTTTATTTAGAAGGATTTTAAGCCTAAACACATGGGGTTCATTACCTGCAATGTTATCGAGGGTTTCTGTACCCGTAAAATAGTTTTATCACATTAAAACTTAAAATAAGATCATTTACCATTGCATCGATAAAAAAAGTTAGAACAACCATTGTGTAGAGTAAATACCTCGCTTTCTTTCACATAATATAAAAGTTTTTTTTAATTTGTTTTTCAATATACAGTGTGTATATAGGTTCTCAGTTGCCGATTACTTTATTTATTAGAATCCATTATACAGGATGTATAATATTCTATGCAGTTGTAGATTATTTTATTTATATAAATTTAATATACAGTGTGTATTAACTCATTTGCCGATTACATTAATTATTGGAGTCTATTATACATGGTGTAAAATATTCTATGCAGTTGCAGATTGTTGTATTTATATAAAATTAATATACAGTGTGTATATGGTCAATTGCCAAATACTTTATTTATTGGAATCCATTATACAGGGTGTATAATATTCTATGCAGTTGCAGATTGTTGTATTTATATAAAATTAATATACAGTGTGTATATGGTCAGTTGCCAAATACTTTATTTATTGGAATCCATTATACAGGGTGTATAATATTCTATGCCGTTACAGATTATTTTATTTATATAAATTTAATATACAGTGTGTATATAGTCAGTTGCCAAATACTTAATTTATTGGAATCCATTATACAGTGTGTATATGGTCAGTTGCCAAATACTTTATTTATTGGAATCCATTATACAGGGTGTATAATATTCTATGCAGTTACAGATTATTTTATTTATATAAATTTAATATACAGTGTGTATATAGTCAGTTGCCAAATACTTAATTTATTGGAATCCATTATACAGTGTGTATATGGTCAGTTGCCAAATACTTTATTTATTGGAATCCATTATACAGGGTGTATAATATTCTATGCAGTTGCAGATTGTTCTATTTATATAAAAATTAATATACAGTGTGTATATAGTCAGTTGCCAAATACTTTATTTATTGGAATCCATTATACAGGGTGTATAATATTCTATGCAGTTGCAGATTGTTGTATTTATATAAAATTAATATACAGTGTGTATATGGTCAGTTGCCAAATACTTTATTTATTAGAGTCCATTATATCGGATGTATAATATTTGCAGATTACTTTATTTATATAAGTAGATGTACTATGAGAGTTCTAACTCAGTCAAGGAGTGGGGGTACCTCCGTATATACAGCATAGGAGTTCTGGAACGGTTCTGAACTGTCGGACTGTGGTTCTGAATTGTGGACCAGTTGTTTATTTGGATTAGTTGTGTTATATTATAATGATTAAGTAATTGAGCGACTGGAACGAATTTTATTGGAATTATTAAAGAAGTGTACGAGTTTGTGTTGTATTGCGGGTTGCCTGCTGGTTTGAAAAAAAGGTGCGTGGCGGCCGCTGGTGGGATTTGAACCTACGGACCGTCGGTAGAATTTTTATAATTTAAGCGCCCTTACCCACTGGGCTGCTAGGAACGAAGGATTATGAATGTTAAGAATAGGTATTTAAACTCGCGTCGCGTGGGTGTGCATTGTAAAAATCGTGTCACAAAAAATATCGTTACATACACGGTCGCAAAAATATCGTTACATACAGGGTCGCAAAAAATGTTAATTTGACTGAACATGCGGTTTG
This sequence comes from Ophraella communa, assembly GCA_035357415.1. Lineage (NCBI taxonomy): Eukaryota > Metazoa > Arthropoda > Insecta > Coleoptera > Chrysomelidae > Ophraella > Ophraella communa. Next base: position 26,321,770 of record CM068979.1, read on the forward strand.
TATAAATGGCATGAGGTAGCGGATCGTTGCAAATTAGTTGTTTATATACGGGACGGTTATCCATTTTCTGATCGAATAGTAATTCTCTCTCTCTTTATAATCTATACGGGAATGTAAAATTACGACAAATTGATTGTCAAAAGGGTACGATGCTAAGACGTCATCACACATGTTTTACAAGGGTCATCGACAATAATGTTAGTTACAGATCGGAAATTAGACCGTCCGACGGATGGCCGTCGCAGATGTGTCTTGTTTTATTTGTTATCTGTTTATATACAGGAGGATGGTACAAATAGAGGTATCTGATCGTACGGTTTTTATCGAATTTGGTCTGTGATAGATATCTTGTAATCTAATCATATACAGGGTATGTCGGGATACTAAACAACTTAGAATTTTTGTATTTAAAATATCAACTTGATGATATGGTACGGGTTAGATACGGGATATATACAGGGTTTGTCGCGAATAAGATCGTCAAAATATTGAATTATGATCATTCTTAATACGGAAACGGTTAGGGGGTATGTGGCAAAAATGTCGGTACGGGGATATGGCCGTGAATTATAAATGTCAATTCGATTATTCGTAATACGTATATTATGATGTGGGTAAAAGATAATTTCGAGTGTACAGGGTATATCGCGAAGATCATTCGTAAGAGGTACGGGGGATGTCAATTTTTTATACGGGATATGTCTACATATACAGGGTTTGTCGCGAATTATATCGTCGAAATATCGGATTATAATCATTCTTAATACGGAAACGGTTACGTGACAAATAAAAAATGTCGTTACATTAACGGGGGTGAATTTTATATTAAAAATGTCAATTCGATCATTCGTATATGGTGCGGTAGTCATTTCGAGTGTACAGGGTATATCGCCAAGATCATTCATAAGAGGTACGGGGGATGTCAATTTTTCATAAGTGGTATGTATACAGGGCCGTCCAAATATCGGATGGATGTCGCAGATGTCTTGCTTGTTTATATACGGACACAAATAAAGGTTTCGTTCTCACGTATTCAAATACTGAAGGCGTCGTTTTGCCAATTTTTACGTCAGTCATTTCCAGTGTACAGGGTATGTCGTGAAGATCATTGGTAATACTTAGTACGGGGGTTTTTACATAAGGGATAGGGCATATGGAGACCGTCCAAATGGACGTCTCAGACGTGAAAAATGTTTTAGTTGTTATCTGTTTATATACGGAGTATGGTACAAATAGAGGTTTCGTTCTCAAATTCTGATCGAACAGTTTTCATCGAATTTGGTAATCTTCTGTGATAGATATCTTGGTACATAATCTAATCATATACAGGGATACTAAGAAATGTTAGAAATATCAATTTGATGATATGGTACGGGTCATTTTGAGTTAGATACGGGTCTGCATATACAGGGTTTGTCGCAAATTAGACCGTCGAAATATCGGATTATAATCATTCTTAATACGGAAACGGTATGTGGCAAATAAAAAAAATGTCGTTACATTAATGGTTATACGGGGTATAGTCGTGAATTTTATATTAAAAATTTCAATTTGATCATTCGTAAGAAGTATATGATTTGGGTCAAAGATCATTTCGAGTGTACAGGGTATATCGCGAAGATCATTCGTAAGAGGTACGGGGGATGTCAATTTTACATACGGAATATATCTACAGGGCATATCGAGACCGTCCAAATATCGGATGGAAGTCGCAGATGTGTCTTGCTTTAGTTGTTTTCTGTTTAGGTGTTTAGGGGTATGGCACAAATAATGATTTTGTTTTTATCGAAATCGGCCATTTTCTCAATTAAATGTCTATGTACATAATATAATCATATACAGGGTATGTCGGAATGCCAAGCAACTTATAAATATTAAAAATATCAATTCCTAAGTGTTATGGTACAGGTCAAAGGTTCTTTTGAGTTAGATACGGGATATGTCTGCGTATACAGGGTATGTCACTAATTAGACCGTCAAAATATCGAATTAAAATTGTAAATCGTTGCAGATGTGAAAAATGCCTGGCTTTAGTTGTTTTCTGTTGGGGTATGGCACAAATAAAGGTATCCAAATTCTTATCGAACAGTTTTCATCAAATTCGGCCTGTTAGATGCCTATGTACAAAGTCTATTCATTTACAGGGTATGTCGGGATACCAAACAACTAAGAATTTTTGTATTAAAAATATCAATTTGATGATATGGAACGGGTCAAAGGTCATTTTGAGTTAGATATTCTATACGAGAAATGTCTGCATATACATAATAAGAACGAACACCATCGAGAAGCAGGTATGCATCCTCGACCGCATACCAACCCTTCGATGCTATTTTTAGCCTAGGTCTTAGGTCGCGAATATCAACACAAAGGGCTTCCAAAAAAGGGACAAATTAGGGAGATAAGAAACGAAAAGTTTCTTCGCTAGTTATTCGACCGTGCAACATAAATTTCTTTTAAATTTTTATAACGCTACTACAATATATTTAAACTGGAACTTCGAATTGTAGCGCAGCAACTGCATCTATATGCATATAATATACAGATTACGTCGTGAATTAGGATGTAAAAAGAAAAATTTGGTTATTTTGTGTACGTCAGTCGATAATGTAAGGTATAAAAGTATGTCATATAGTTACAAAAAACACATTGCTATGCTTTCCATATCGTTAACTAATAAATTATACATTGGGTATAAATTGTAACAATCCAGACAACAGTGACTACTGTTTTCATGAACCATTGTTTTGTAAAAAAAAATTGGTCTATATGTATTTGAACCAAACACCTATATTAATGTTTTAAATAATTCTTCTATAAATTATTACGAATCAGATGATAATCACTACATTTAAGTACCATTGTTAAAAAATGGTCTATATAAGATAAATATCTAAACTATGACACTAAATACACCATAATAAAAATATTTCTTCCATAACTTCTACGTGAGGTGTCATTTTTATCACGATCCTTGTTTATATATAAGGGATAAAGGTTTAGTTCTCATGTATCCAAATATCGAGCAGTTTTCTTCGTAATTCGGTCCTTCTCGCTGTATGTTGGGCAACTAAACAACTTAGAAATTTTATATTAAAAACGTTAATTTGATCATTTGTAAGGCGTATAATGGTTATATGTACATGTACAGAGTATGTCAAAAATGTCGGTCATTTCGAGTGTTTTAACAAATGTTGGCATGTGAATAAGGTAGCCTGTGGTATGAGATAATAATCATATTTTTTCTTTCGGGGTTTAAATAAGGCTTTTATTTTCTTTGCGTTTGCTATATATGATCTAACGACTTTCTGCTGAGATTAATATTCGACATCATAAATATTTTTAAAACTGGAAACCTTGACAACCGTTGAAAATATCTGATGTCTGAAACATATGTTTGCTTATATTAAATAGTTGTCATAAATAAAACCGGAAACTTTGATGGTCATTTAAAAGATGACAGCACCATTTTTATTGCAAGGACATTGATTTAACTATTACATAAAAGATGGCGTTATTTATTTATTTATGTTTTGGAATAAATATGGTAGATTGAATCATCTTTAAAACTTCTGCACACCGCTATCAACAATACGCCCTACAACAGCGAGAAAATAAAAGTCGATACTGTTTTTGCAACGACATGTGTAAAATTGACATCTATTTTTGTTTTGATGTTTAAAATTCAGTACGTTTGTAGCTTCTTTTATCTAATTTTTAACATTTCTTCGGGGATTATTAAATCTGTTATAAACTGCTTAACACAAATTTATAGAATAAAGTGCCTTTAACAGAATTAAATTGGTAATACCTTTTTTGAGACTTCCTCCCAACGCTAAATGTCAAATTAAAGAATCAATTAGAAAATATTTGCTTGTCTGAGAAGAAAAACAGGAAGAAGTAGCAGCCTACGTAAGTGAGTAGTGTTCGTATTAACTGGATATGATCAGTAGAAGTAGTAGTAGTAGAATACACACTAGCTTTTGATTACATCTATAGACAATTATCACAAGTCATGTAACCAATGAGACGTATTCAACCCACAACGCTATAACCACCACCAACATCATGTTCTACCACAGAACAGAAGAACAATGAAGTAGATAGTATTTTAATAAATTATTTATTTAGTGGCATTTATTTTTGTTTCAATTTTAAAAATTATCTTAAAAATTATAAAGCGGAAATTTACATTTACAAACAATATGAAAATCAATGAATACACAGTGTGTTTTAATAATAATAAATAATCCATATTTTCTCAACCATTCTTTTTAAATAATTATTACAATGGTAAGATACCATTACAAAACAAATTACGGAGACGTTGTACAATACGGTCCAGAGATGACGTGGCAGGGGTTTGTATCTTGGACTATATTTCAAGTTTTTCATGATATACCGCCAAATTTGTGAACGTCAATAATTTCTGGAAAAAACACCAAAGGTGAGACGATATTTCTTGTACAGAAATTCCGCGTTTTGATGACCATGAACGTTAAAATAGTCTCCAGCATACAATAACTTACTCTTAAATATTTTATTTATTTTAGAATAATCTACATCTCTTTTAACGCCATACACATTCCTTTCCAAGTAGAATGCCAAACAATACATGAAATAATTTCAATAAGGTGCAGTCAATAATAAAACTGAAATAGTAGAAAATTGTTTCCACCTGCACCCAAGGTAAAGAAACTTAACAGTTTCTATACCAACCTTGACCGTTTTCTATGAAAAAACAACTACTTCCTGGGCTATATGCCCCAACGGACATTGAATTACTTTCCAATAGAAAACGTGATGACGACCGACTTCGTCGATACTTTCATAGAAAACGGTCAAACTTGGTATAGAAATTGTTAAGTTTCTTTACCTTGGGTGCAGGTGGAAACAATTTTCTACTATTTCAGCTTTAAAGCCAGTTTATATGGTGTGTTCTTTGGTAATTAATAGTCCAGATAATATAAAAATTGGCATATTTAAAAAATTTAATATATTCATGCATATACTAGCGTACATATTAGCAGTCCATGATTTAATAGTAGTAGAATGAGGATTTTATGATAATCAGACTTAAACAAGCCGAACATTGTTTTAATAAACCTTTCTATATTGGGATGGTCATTCTAGATTTGGCTAAAACTGTAATGTACGACTTCCACTATGATTTGATTGTGGGTAGACAGATGTATACTACTTGCATACAGATACTGACAGCTTTATATATGAAATAAAGTTTGAAGATGTATATAAAAAAGTTATCGATAAAGAAATTTTACACTTCAGACTATGCTCCAAATAACGTGTACAGTATTCCTCACGTAAATTAAAATATTTTAGGACTAAGGAGGGATGAAGCCAATAAGAAAATAATAACACATTTTCTTGGGTTACGGTCTAACACGCGAATATTTATGTATTAGTATAATATGTGTAAATTAAATACCACAGCAATAAACAAATTTGTAATTGATGAACATTTACCCCAAATTTTGATGCTTAAAATATTTAAAAATAATGCTCATGTAGGATGTAATCTATAACAATGCCGAACGTAGCACAAAAAAGCTTGATTTAATATCAGTCACAAAAAAAACCGTTACATAAATTCACAAGAACGTAACTACTAATTTGTCCTATCAGGAGATTGATCTTTTTTTAATGTTCAAATTTAGAAAAATTATATATTTATTCATCTATATTATACCTAAAAGTATGATTATATCATTTTAACTTTTAGTAAGTTCAGGTCTCTTTTAAAAGAAAATAATCTAAATATTTGTCTACATGTTCGAAAACATTCAGACGTAGTATACGCCAGAAAAGATATTTTTAATTTATATCGTCATAAGTATTACAGGTGTCAAAATGGCTATGATAAAGTAGGTAATATTTCAATTGAAAAGTAGCTACGATTACCCACAACGATTTACATCCTCCTAAACAACCAGTCATACCTTTTTACGAACAGGGTCCGTATAGATTTATTAATCATCATCGCGAAGATTGGATTAGATAGAAAACGTGGAAATTATGTTCAACTACTAATCATAAAGTTGTAACATTATTGTATACAAGTCTCCTCAAGATACTGCTTATAACAGTAATGCTGCTGCTGCTGCTTAAATCAAATCACATGATTCAAGGGGTAGTGTAGGAAATTAAAGAGTTGGATAGAATTTTGGAAAACTATGATATGGTTGCAAAATCTGAAAATGTATACCTATTTTATATGAATGACGAATGATTATTTCCTAGCGTAGATGACGACAAGTTACAACCTGTTTCTTAACAAGAATAAACTTGTGTTGTTTGGGTTGTGAAGACTATTATATCAGTTGAAAGACCACGTTTTGTTATTGTTTACTTTCAAACCGACAAACTTTTATTTCGAGTACAGCCGTTCCCACTTTATTTGACAATGCTGACGTACAAAATGTAAGACTATAACTTAATGGTAAATATTGGTCCAATAAAAGAATGCAATTGGATTTTTGTAAAACACTAAAATGAAGCACACTTGTAATGTTAATTTTAGCAGTTGTACTAGAGACCGTATCGGAGACACTCTTTTCGGTACCTAATATATTATATATGCAATCATTATTATTTCGTGCTCGAAATAATCGAATTGTTTTTCTCCTACATGTAATCATGGGATAATCGTCGAAAATGTTGAAAATATGTTGTATATAATCTTTGTATATAATCTATACATATACAGGGTATGTCATAGCATCGTATTTAATGAATTAGGAAAAAAAGACACATAACGAAAGACATATAACGGGGACATCTACGAGTATTCTTAAGAAGTTATATGTTGTTTTTACATTTAATTAAAAAAGCTAATAATATGTTAGATAAAAGTGGAAATAATGTTGAAGTTTCGTTATTTATTGTTTAGATATTCTTGACTCGGCTCCTTCGTCGCCTCGTCCATAAACATCTATCTCGTACCGTAATAAGTCACTTCCCGGACTTGTAACGTAAATAACTTTAACAACAATAAATAACGAAACTTCAACATTATTTCCACTTTTATCTAACATATTATTAGCTTTTTTAATTAAATGTAAAAACAACATATAACTTCTTAAGAATACTCGTAGATGTCCCCGTTATATGTCTTTCGTTATGTGTCTTTTTTTCCTAATTCATTAAATACGATGCTATGACATACCCTGTATATGTATAGATTATATACAAAGATTATATACAACATATTTTCAACATTTTCGACGATTATCCCATGATTACATGTAGGAGAAAAACAATTCGATTATTTCGAGCACGAAATAATAATGATTGCATATATAATATATTAGGTACCGAAAAGAGTGTCTCCGATACGGTCTCTAGTACAACTGCTAAAATTAACATTACAAGTGTGCTTCATTTTAGTGTTTTACAAAAATCCAATTGCATTCTTTTATTGGACCAATATTTACCATTAAGTTATAGTCTTACATTTTGTACGTCAGCATTGTCAAATAAAGTGGGAACGGCTGTACTCGAAATAAAAGTTTGTCGGTTTGAAAGTAAACAATAACAAAACGTGGTCTTTCAACTGATATAATAGTCTTCACAACCCAAACAACACAAGTTTATTCTTGTTAAGAAACAGGTTGTAACTTGTCGTCATCTACGCTAGGAAATAATCATTCGTCATTCATATAAAATAGGTATACATTTTCAGATTTTGCAACCATATCATAGTTTTCCAAAATTCTATCCAACTCTTTAATTTCCTACACTACCCCTTGAATCATGTGATTTGATTTAAGCAGCAGCAGCAGCCGCAGCAGCAGCAGTATTACTGTTATAAGCAGTATCTTGAGGAGACTTGTATACAATAATGTTACAACTTTATGATTAGTAGTTGAACATAATTTCCACGTTTTCTATCTAATCCAATCTTCGCGATGATGATTAATAAATCTATACGGACCCTGTTCGTAAAAAGGTATGACTGGTTGTTTAGGAGGATGTAAATCGTTGTGGGTAATCGTAGCTACTTTTCAATTGAAATATTACCTACTTTATCATAGCCATTTTGACACCTGTAATACTTATGACGATATAAATTAAAAATATCTTTTCTGGCGTATACTACGTCTGAATGTTTTCGAACATGTAGACAAATATTTAGATTATTTTCTTTTAAAAGAGACCTGAACTTACTAAAAGTTAAAATGATATAATCATACTTTTAGGTATAATATAGATGAATCAATATTTTTTTTTTCTAAATTTGAACATTAAAAAAAGATCAATCTCCTGATAGGACAAATTAGTAGTTACGTTCTTGTGAATTTATGTAACGGTTTTTTTTGTGACTGATATTAAATCAAGCTTTTTTGTGCTACGTTCGGCATTGTTATAGATTACATCCTACATGAGCATTATTTTTAAATATTTTAAGCATCAAAATTTGGGGTAAATGTTCATCAATTACAAATTTGTTTATTGCTGTGGTATTTAATTTACACATATTATACTAATACATAAATATTCGCGTGTTAGACCGTAACCCAAGAAAATGTGTTATTATTTTCTTATTGGCTTCATCCCTCCTTAGTCCTAAAATATTTTAATTTACGTGAGGAATACTGTACACGTTATTTGGAGCATAGTCTGAAGTGTAAAATTTCTTTATCGATAACTTTTTTATATACATCTTCAAACTTTATTTCATATATAAAGCTGTCAGTATCTGTATGCAAGTAGTATACATCTGTCTACCCACAATCAAATCATAGTGGAAGTCGTACATTACAGTTTTAGCCAAATCTAGAATGACCATCCCAATATAGAAAGGTTTATTAAAACAATGTTCGGCTTGTTTAAGTCTGATTATCATAAAATCCTCATTCTACTACTCTACTATTAAATCATGGACTGCTAATATGTACGCTAGTATATGCATGAATATATTAAATTTTTTAAATATGCCAATTTTTATATTATCTGGACTATTAATTACCAAAGAACACACCATATAAACTGGCTTTAAAGCTGAAATAGTAGAAAATTGTTTCACCTGCACCCAAGGTAAAGAAACTTAACAATTTCTATACCAAGCTTGACCGTTTTCTATGAAAGTATCGACGAAGTCGGTCGTCATCACGTTTTCTATTGGAAAGTAATTCAATGTCCGTTGGGGCATATAGCCCAGGAAGTAGTTGTTTTTTCATAGAAAACGGTCAAGGTTGGTATAGAAACTGTTAAGTTTCTTTACCTTGGTGCAGGTGGAAACAATTTTCTACTATTTCAGTTTTATTATTGACTGCACCTTATTGAAATTATTTCATGTATTGTTTGGCATTCTACTTGGAAAGGAATGTGTATGGCGTTAAAAGAGATGTAGATTATTCTAAAATAAATAAAATATTTAAGAGTAAGTTATTGTATGCTGGAGACTATTTTAACGTTCATGGTCATCAAAACGCGGAATTTCTGTACAAGAAATATCGTCTCACCTTTGGTGTTTTTTCCAGAAATTATTGACGTTCACAAATTTGGCGGTATATCATGAAAAACTTGAAATATAGTCCAAGATACAAACCCCTGCCACGTCATCTCTGGACCGTATTGTACAACGTCTCCGTAATTTGTTTTGTAATGGTATCTTACCATTGTAATAATTATTTAAAAAAGAATGGTTGAGAAAATATGGATTATTTATTATTATTAAAACACACTGTGTATTCATTGATTTTCATATTGTTTGTAAATGTAAATTTCCGCTTTATAATTTTTAAGATAATTTTTAAAATTGAAACAAAAATAAATGCCACTAAATAAATAATTTATTAAAATACTATCTACTTCATTGTTCTTCTGTTCTGTGGTAGAACATGATGTTGGTGGTGGTTATAGCGTTGTGGGTTGAATACGTCTCATTGGTTACATGACTTGTGATAATTGTCTATAGATGTAATCAAAAGCTAGTGTGTATTCTACTACTACTACTTCTACTGATCATATCCAGTTAATACGAACACTACTCACTTACGTAGGCTGCTACTTCTTCCTGTTTTTCTTCTCAGACAAGCAAATATTTTCTAATTGATTCTTTAATTTGACATTTAGCGTTGGGAGGAAGTCTCAAAAAGGTATTACCAATTTAATTCTGTTAAAGGCACTTTATTCTATAAATTTGTGTTAAGCAGTTTATAACAGATTTAATAATCCCCGAAGAAATGTTAAAAATTAGATAAAAGAAGCTACAAACGTACTGAATTTTAAACATCAAAACAAAAATAGATGTCAATTTTACACATGTCATTGCAAAAACAGTATCGACTTTTATTTTCTCGCTGTTGTAGGGCGTGTTGTTGATAGCGGTGTGCAGAAGTTTTAAAGATGATTCAATCTACCATATTTATTCCAAAACATAAATAAATAAATAACGCCATCTTTTATGTAATAGTTAAATCAATGTCCTTGCAATAAAAATGGTGCTGTCATCTTTTAAATGACCATCAAAGTTTCCGGTTTTATTTATGACAACTATTTAATATAAGCAAACATATGTTTCAGACATCAGATATTTTCAACGGTTGTCAAGGTTTCCAGTTTTAAAAATATTTATGATGTCGAATATTAATCTCAGCAGAAAGTCGTTAGATCATATATAGCAAACGCAAAGAAAATAAAAGCCTTATTTAAACCCCGAAAGAAAAATATGATTATTATCTCATACCACAGGCTACCTTATTCACATGCCAACATTTGTTAAAACACTCGAAATGACCGACATTTTTGACATACTCTGTACATGTACATATAACCATTATACGCCTTACAAATGATCAAATTAACGTTTTTAATATAAAATTTCTAAGTTGTTTAGTTGCCCAACATACAGCGAGAAGGACCGAATTACGACGAAAACTGCTCGATATTTGGATACATGAGAACTAAACCTTTATCCCTTATATATAAACAAGGATCGTGATAAAAATGACACCTCACGTAGAAGTTATGGAAGAAATATTTTTATTATGGTGTATTTAGTGTCATAGTTTAGATATTTATCTTATATAGACCATTTTTTAACAATGGTACTTAAATGTAGTGATTATCATCTGATTCGTAATAATTTATAGAAGAATTATTTAAAACATTAATATAGGTGTTTGGTTCAAATACATATAGACCAATTTTTTACAAAACAATGGTTCATGAAAACAGTAGTCACTGTTGTCTGGATTGTTACAATTTATACCCAATGTATAATTTATTAGTTAACGATATGGAAAGCATAGCAATGTGTTTTTTGTAACTATATGACATACTTTTATACCTTACATTATCGACTGACGTACACAAAATAACCAAATTTTTCTTTTTTACATCCTAATTCACGACGTAATCTGTATATTATATGCATATAGATGCAGTTGCTGCGCTACAATTCGAAGTTCCAGTTTAAATATATTGTAGTAGCGTTATAAAAATTTAAAAGAAATTTATGTTGCACGGTCGAATAACTAGCGAAGAAACTTTTCGTTTCTTATCTCCCTAATTTGTCCCTTTTTTGGAAGCCCTTTGTGTTGATATTCGCGACCTAAGACCTAGGCTAAAAATAGCATCGAAGGGTTGGTATGCGGTCGAGGATGCATACCTGCTTCTCGATGGTGTTCGTTCTTATTATGTATATGCAGACATTTCTCGTATAGAATATCTAACTCAAAATGACTTTTGACCCGTTCCATATCATCAAATTGATATTTTTAATACAAAAATTCTTAGTTGTTTGGTATCCCGACATACCCTGTAAATGAATAGACTTTGTACATAGGCATCTAACAGGCCGAATTTGATGAAAACTGTTCGATAAGAATTTGGATACCTTTATTTGTGCCATACCCCAACAGAAAACAACTAAAGCCAGGCATTTTTCACATCTGCAACGATTTACAATTTTAATTCGATATTTTGACGGTCTAATTAGTGACATACCCTGTATACGCAGACATATCCCGTATCTAACTCAAAAGAACCTTTGACCTGTACCATAACACTTAGGAATTGATATTTTTAATATTTATAAGTTGCTTGGCATTCCGACATACCCTGTATATGATTATATTATGTACATAGACATTTAATTGAGAAAATGGCCGATTTCGATAAAAACAAAATCATTATTTGTGCCATACCCCTAAACACCTAAACAGAAAACAACTAAAGCAAGACACATCTGCGACTTCCATCCGATATTTGGACGGTCTCGATATGCCCTGTAGATATATTCCGTATGTAAAATTGACATCCCCCGTACCTCTTACGAATGATCTTCGCGATATACCCTGTACACTCGAAATGATCTTTGACCCAAATCATATACTTCTTACGAATGATCGAATTGAAATTTTTAATATAAAATTCACGACTATACCCCGTATAACCATTAATGTAACGACATTTTTTTATTTGCCACATACCGTTTCCGTATTAAGAATGATTATAATCCGATATTTCGACGGTCTAATTTGCGACAAACCCTGTATATGCAGACCCGTATCTAACTCAAAATGACCCGTACCATATCATCAAATTGATATTTCTAACATTTCTTAGTATCCCTGTATATGATTAGATTATGTACCAAGATATCTATCACAGAAGATTACCAAATTCGATGAAAACTGTTCGATCAGAATTTGAGAACGAAACCTCTATTTGTACCATACTCCGTATATAAACAGATAACAACTAAAACATTTTTCACGTCTGAGACGTCCATTTGGACGGTCTCGATATGCCCTATCCCTTATGTAAAACCCCTGTACTAAGTATTACCAATGATCTTCACGACATACCCTGTACACTGGAAATGACTGACGTAAAAATTGGCAAAACGACGCCTTCAGTATTTGAATACGTGAGAACGAAACCTTTATTTGTGTCCGTATATAAACAAGCAAGACATCTGCGACATCCATCCGATATTTGGACGACCCTGCATACATACCACTTATGAAAAATTGACATCCCCTGTACCTCTTATGATTGATCTTAGTGATATACCCTGTACACACGAAATGACCACCGCACCATATACCTACGAATGATCGAATTGACATTTTTAATATAAAATTCACCCCGTTAATGTAACGACATTTTTTATTTGTCACGTAACCGTTTCCGTATTAAGAATGATTATAATCCGATATTTCGACGATATAATTCGCGACAAACCCTGTATATGCAGACATATCCCGTATAAAAAATTGACATCCCCCGTACCTCTTACGAATGATCTTCGCGATATACCCTGTACACTCGAAATTATCTTTTACCCACATCATAATATACGTATTACGAATAATCGAATTGACATTTATAATTCACGGCCATATCCCCGTACCGACATTTTTGCCACATACCCCCTAACCGTTTCCGTATTAAGGTTTAAGTGGACCCCCGGAAAAAATAACTACACATTCAAAAATTTTGAAAAAATTCATGAATATGTATTATATCGCGACTAGTATTTTCCGAAAATTTAATCAAAATCGCTCGAGTTGTTTTCGAGAAAAACAAGAAAAGCTATGTTTTCTCACGTATAAAACTCAAAAACTAGTCGAACGATTTGAACTATTTTTTGTAATATTATGCATCTTCTTTAATAAAATATATACAAATTTTTTGAAAATTTTTGAATGTACAGTTTTGACACAAAAAAATAAAAAAATATTAATTCATGCCTAAATCATTTATTCGAATATTTTTTTTTATTTTAAAGTTTGAAACAATTGAATGGATATGTTTTTAAGTATTTTACAAAAAAAAATTGTAATTTAAAAACGTTTGTTTTACAAAATTCGAATATAACAGTAATACGATTTAAAATTCGCACATTAAATTTTTACCTCTGGGAGGTGCTGACGTCTACATCGCTATGCAGAACTTTTAAAAACATTTCAGTAAAGCACACACAGGGGACATCTACGAGTATTCTTAAGAAGTTATATGTTGTTTTTACATTTAATTAAAAAAGCTAATAATATGTTAGATAAAAGTGGAAATAATGTTGAAGTTTCGTTATTTATTGTTGTTAAAGTTATTTACGTTACAAGTCCGGGAAGTGACTTATTACGGTACGAGATAGATGTTTATGGACGAGGCGACGAAGGAGCCGAGTCAAGAATATCTAAACAATAAATAACGAAACTTCAACATTATTTCCACTTTTATCTAACATATTATTAGCTTTTTTAATTAAATGTAAAAACAACATATAACTTCTTAAGAATACTCGTAGATGTCCCCGTTATATGTCTTTCGTTATGTGTCTTTTTTTCCTAATTCATTAAATACGATGCTATGACATACCCTGTATATGTATAGATTATATACAAAGATTATATACAACATATTTTCAACATTTTCGACGATTATCCCATGATTACATGTAGGAGAAAAACAATTCGATTATTTCGAGCACGAAATAATAATGATTGCATATATAATATATTAGGTACCGAAAAGAGTGTCTCCGATACGGTCTCTAGTACAACTGCTAAAATTAACATTACAAGTGTGCTTCATTTTAGTGTTTTACAAAAATCCAATTGCATTCTTTTATTGGACCAATATTTACCATTAAGTTATAGTCTTACATTTTGTACGTCAGCATTGTCAAATAAAGTGGGAACGGCTGTACTCGAAATAAAAGTTTGTCGGTTTGAAAGTAAACAATAACAAAACGTGGTCTTTCAACTGATATAATAGTCTTCACAACCCAAACAACACAAGTTTATTCTTGTTAAGAAACAGGTTGTAACTTGTCGTCATCTACGCTAGGAAATAATCATTCGTCATTCATATAAAATAGGTATACATTTTCAGATTTTGCAACCATATCATAGTTTTCCAAAATTCTATCCAACTCTTTAATTTCCTACACTACCCCTTGAATCATGTGATTTGATTTAAGCAGCAGCAGCAGCATTACTGTTATAAGCAGTATCTTGAGGAGACTTGTATACAATAATGTTACAACTTTATGATTAGTAGTTGAACATAATTTCCACGTTTTCTATCTAATCCAATCTTCGCGATGATGATTAATAAATCTATACGGACCCTGTTCGTAAAAAGGTATGACTGGTTGTTTAGGAGGATGTAAATCGTTGTGGGTAATCGTAGCTACTTTTCAATTGAAATATTACCTACTTTATCATAGCCATTTTGACACCTGTAATACTTATGACGATATAAATTAAAAATATCTTTTCTGGCGTATACTACGTCTGAATGTTTTCGAACATGTAGACAAATATTTAGATTATTTTCTTTTAAAAGAGACCTGAACTTACTAAAAGTTAAAATGATATAATCATACTTTTAGGTATAATATAGATGAATCAATATTTTTTTTTCTAAATTTGAACATTAAAGAAAGATCAATCTCCTGATAGGACAAATTAGTAGTTACGTTCTTGTGAATTTATGTAACGGTTTTTTTTGTGACTGATATTAAATCAAGCTTTTTTGTGCTACGTTCGGCATTGTTATAGATTACATCCTACATGAGCATTATTTTTAAATATTTTAAGCATCAAAATTTGGGGTAAATGTTCATCAATTACAAATTTGTTTATTGCTGTGGTATTTAATTTACACATATTATACTAATACATAAATATTCGCGTGTTAGACCGTAACCCAAGAAAATGTGTTATTATTTTCTTATTGGCTTCATCCCTCCTTAGTCCTAAAATATTTTAATTTACGTGAGGAATACTGTACACGTTATTTGGAGCATAGTCTGAAGTGTAAAATTTCTTTATCGATAACTTTTTTATATACATCTTCAAACTTTATTTCATATATAAAGCTGTCAGTATCTGTATGCAAGTAGTATACATCTGTCTACCCACAATCAAATCATAGTGGAAGTCGTACATTACAGTTTTAGCCAAATCTAGAATGACCATCCCAATATAGAAAGGTTTATTAAAACAATGTTCGGCTTGTTTAAGTCTGATTATCATAAAATCCTCATTCTACTACTCTACTATTAAATCATGGACTGCTAATATGTACGCTAGTATATGCATGAATATATTAAATTTTTTAAATATGCCAATTTTTATATTATCTGGACTATTAATTACCAAAGAACACACCATATAAACTGGCTTTAAAGCTGAAATAGTAGAAAATTGTTTCCACCTGCACCCAAGGTAAAGAAACTTAACAATTTCTATACCAAGCTTGACCGTTTTCTATGAAAGTATCGACGAAGTCGGTCGTCATCACGTTTTCTATTGGAAAGTAATTCAATGTCCGTTGGGGCATATAGCCCAGGAAGTAGTTGTTTTTTCATAGAAAACGGTCAAGGTTGGTATAGAAACTGTTAAGTTTCTTTACCTTGGGTGCAGGTGGAAACAATTTTCTACTATTTCAGTTTTATTATTGACTGCACCTTATTGAAATTATTTCATGTATTGTTTGGCATTCTACTTGGAAAGGAATGTGTATGGCGTTAAAAGAGATGTAGATTATTCTAAAATAAATAAAATATTTAAGAGTAAGTTATTGTATGCTGGAGACTATTTTAACGTTCATGGTCATCAAAACGCGGAATTTCTGTACAAGAAATATCGTCTCACCTTTGGTGTTTTTTCCAGAAATTATTGACGTTCACAAATTTGGCGGTATATCATGAAAAACTTGAAATATAGTCCAAGATACAAACCCCTGCCACGTCATCTCTGGACCGTATTGTACAACGTCTCCGTAATTTGTTTTGTAATGGTATCTTACCATTGTAATAATTATTTAAAAAAGAATGGTTGAGAAAATATGGATTATTTATTATTATTAAAACACACTGTGTATTCATTGATTTTCATATTGTTTGTAAATGTAAATTTCCGCTTTATAATTTTTAAGATAATTTTTAAAATTGAAACAAAAATAAATGCCACTAAATAAATAATTTATTAAAATACTATCTACTTCATTGTTCTTCTGTTCTGTGGTAGAACATGATGTTGGTGGTGGTTATAGCGTTGTGGGTTGAATACGTCTCATTGGTTACATGACTTGTGATAATTGTCTATAGATGTAATCAAAAGCTAGTGTGTATTCTACTACTACTACTTCTACTGATCATATCCAGTTAATACGAACACTACTCACTTACGTAGGCTGCTACTTCTTCCTGTTTTTCTTCTCAGACAAGCAAATATTTTCTAATTGATTCTTTAATTTGACATTTAGCGTTGGGAGGAAGTCTCAAAAAAGGTATTACCAATTTAATTCTGTTAAAGGCACTTTATTCTATAAATTTGTGTTAAGCAGTTTATAACAGATTTAATAATCCCCGAAGAAATGTTAAAAATTAGATAAAAGAAGCTACAAACGTACTGAATTTTAAACATCAAAACAAAAATAGATGTCAATTTTACACATGTCGTTGCAAAAACAGTATCGACTTTTATTTTCTCGCTGTTGTAGGGCGTGTTGTTGATAGCGGTGTGCAGAAGTTTTAAAGATGATTCAATCTACCATATTTATTCCAAAACATAAATAAATAAATAACGCCATCTTTTATGTAATAGTTAAATCAATGTCCTTGCAATAAAAATGGTGCTGTCATCTTTTAAATGACCATCAAAGTTTCCGGTTTTATTTATGACAACTATTTAATATAAGCAAACATATGTTTCAGACATCAGATATTTTCAACGGTTGTCAAGGTTTCCAGTTTTAAAAATATTTATGATGTCGAATATTAATCTCAGCAGAAAGTCGTTAGATCATATATAGCAAACGCAAAGAAAATAAAAGCCTTATTTAAACCCCGAAAGAAAAAATATGATTATTATCTCATACCACAGGCTACCTTATTCACATGCCAACATTTGTTAAAACACTCGAAATGACCGACATTTTTGACATACTCTGTACATGTACATATAACCATTATACGCCTTACAAATGATCAAATTAACGTTTTTAATATAAAATTTCTAAGTTGTTTAGTTGCCCAACATACAGCGAGAAGGACCGAATTACGACGAAAACTGCTCGATATTTGGATACATGAGAACTAAACCTTTATCCCTTATATATAAACAAGGATCGTGATAAAAATGACACCTCACGTAGAAGTTATGGAAGAAATATTTTTATTATGGTGTATTTAGTGTCATAGTTTAGATATTTATCTTATATAGACCATTTTTTAACAATGGTACTTAAATGTAGTGATTATCATCTGATTCGTAATAATTTATAGAAGAATTATTTAAAACATTAATATAGGTGTTTGGTTCAAATACATATATACCAATTTTTTACAAAACAATGGTTCATGAAAACAGTAGTCACTGTTGTCTGGATTGTTACAATTTATACCCAATGTATAATTTATTAGTTAACGATATGGAAAGCATAGCAATGTGTTTTTTGTAACTATATGACATACTTTTATACCTTACATTATCGACTGACGTACACAAAATAACCAAATTTTTCTTTTTTACATCCTAATTCACGACGTAATCTGTATATTATATGCATATAGATGCAGTTGCTGCGCTACAATTCGAAGTTCCAGTTTAAATATATTGTAGTAGCGTTATAAAAATTTAAAAGAAATTTATGTTGCACGGTCGAATAACTAGCGAAGAAACTTTTCGTTTCTTATCTCCCTAATTTGTCCCTTTTTTGGAAGCCCTTTGTGTTGATATTCGCGACCTAAGACCTAGGCTAAAAATAGCATCGAAGGGTTGGTATGCGGTCGAGGATGCATACCTGCTTCTCGATGGTGTTCGTTCTTATTATGTATATGCAGACATTTCTCGTATAGAATATCTAACTCAAAATGACTTTTGACCCGTTCCATATCATCAAATTGATATTTTTAATACAAAAATTCTTAGTTGTTTGGTATCCCGACATACCCTGTAAATGAATAGACTTTGTACATAGGCATCTAACAGGCCGAATTTGATGAAAACTGTTCGATAAGAATTTGGATACCTTTATTTGTGCCATACCCCAACAGAAAACAACTAAAGCCAGGCATTTTTCACATCTGCAACGATTTACAATTTTAATTCGATATTTTGACGGTCTAATTAGTGACATACCCTGTATACGCAGACATATCCCGTATCTAACTCAAAAGAACCTTTGACCTGTACCATAACACTTAGGAATTGATATTTTTAATATTTATAAGTTGCTTGGCATTCCGACATACCCTGTATATGATTATATTATGTACATAGACATTTAATTGAGAAAATGGCCGATTTCGATAAAAACAAAATCATTATTTGTGCCATACCCCCTAAACACCTAAACAGAAAACAACTAAAGCAAGACACATCTGCGACTTCCATCCGATATTTGGACGGTCTCGATATGCCCTGTAGATATATTCCGTATGTAAAATTGACATCCCCCGTACCTCTTACGAATGATCTTCGCGATATACCCTGTACACTCGAAATGATCTTTGACCCAAATCATATACTTCTTACGAATGATCGAATTGAAATTTTTAATATAAAATTCACGACTATACCCCGTATAACCATTAATGTAACGACATTTTTTTTATTTGCCACATACCGTTTCCGTATTAAGAATGATTATAATCCGATATTTCGACGGTCTAATTTGCGACAAACCCTGTATATGCAGACCCGTATCTAACTCAAAATGACCCGTACCATATCATCAAATTGATATTTCTAACATTTCTTAGTATCCCTGTATATGATTAGATTATGTACCAAGATATCTATCACAGAAGATTACCAAATTCGATGAAAACTGTTCGATCAGAATTTGAGAACGAAACCTCTATTTGTACCATACTCCGTATATAAACAGATAACAACTAAAACATTTTTCACGTCTGAGACGTCCATTTGGACGGTCTCCATATGCCCTATCCCTTATGTAAAAACCCCCGTACTAAGTATTACCAATGATCTTCACGACATACCCTGTACACTGGAAATGACTGACGTAAAAATTGGCAAAACGACGCCTTCAGTATTTGAATACGTGAGAACGAAACCTTTATTTGTGTCCGTATATAAACAAGCAAGACATCTGCGACATCCATCCGATATTTGGACGGCCCTGTATACATACCACTTATGAAAAATTGACATCCCCCGTACCTCTTATGAATGATCTTGGCGATATACCCTGTACACTCGAAATGACTACCGCACCATATACGAATGATCGAATTGACATTTTTAATATAAAATTCACCCCCGTTAATGTAACGACATTTTTTATTTGTCACGTAACCGTTTCCGTATTAAGAATGATTATAATCCGATATTTCGACGATATAATTCGCGACAAACCCTGTATATGCAGACATATCCCGTATAAAAAATTGACATCCCCCGTACCTCTTACGAATGATCTTCGCGATATACCCTGTACACTCGAAATTATCTTTTACCCACATCATAATATACGTATTACGAATAATCGAATTGACATTTATAATTCACGGCCATATCCCCGTACCGACATTTTTGCCACATACCCCCTAACCGTTTCCGTATTAAGGTTTAAGTGGACCCCCGGAAAAAATAACTACACATTCAAAAATTTTGAAAAAATTCATGAATATGTATTATATCGCGACTAGTATTTTCCGAAAATTTAATCAAAATCGCTCGAGTTGTTTTCGAGAAAAACAAGAAAAACTATGTTTTCTCACGTATAAAACTCAAAAACTAGTCGAACGATTTGAACTATTTTTTGTAATATTATGCATCTTCTTTAATAAAATATATACAAATTTTTTGAAAATTTTTGAATGTACAGTTTTGACACAAAAAATAAAAAATATTAATTCATGCCTAAATCATTTATTCGAATATTTTTTTTTATTTTAAAGTTTGAAACAATTGAATGGATATGTTTTTAAGTATTTTACAAAAAAAAATTGTAATTTAAAAACGTTTGTTTTACAAAATTCGAATATAACAGTAATACGATTTAAAATTCGCACATTAAATTTTTACCTCTGGGAGGTGCTGACGTCTACATCGCTATGCAGAACTTTTAAAAACATTTCAGTAAAGCACACACAGATGGTGCGATTTTTAGGAACATCGTTCAACAGTGTTGCCGATTTAATATTATAACCTAGACACTCAAGAAATTGATTGATACCTCATTTTGTATAGCTAAAGTACAATTATTATTTTATCGATTAAGATACAGAGAGTGGGTTAGAATGTAAAGTTTAACTTCTTTAGTATTATTACTGCTCGATAACGAAGCCAACAAAAAAAGAAGGGTCTGTTTTTAATCTTTCAATGACATAGGTATGCCTCGAGCATATACATGGTGCAAATGAAAGAAATAAATTGGTTATTTTCTAAAACGGCGACATTGAAAAATCGTGTAACAGGTCAATTTTTAGTTTTAAACAGGTTATTTTGTCTAGCTCTAAAGTACAATTATTATTTTGTCGCTTTATAGGTACAACTATATAAGAAAAAATATAAACAATAAAATCAAGAGACAACAATAAAGTCTTACATTTGTGGTTTAATTAGCATTTAGATGCAGATTTCAGTTTGAATTTTTGGTTAAAAATGTACTTACACTAGGTACCTAATTTATTAAGCAGGGGGAGCTTCAAAATTTAATGAATAGGTGGCTTTTTAACATATTAAATAGGTAACCTAACCTAACATTTTACGAAAATAGGTAGGTAAAAATAAAACAATTTTTATTTACTTATCAGCAATAAAAAATAGTCGATAATAGTACAATAAATACAAATGTGTATATTATATTTTAAATGCGACTACAGTTGTTACATTATCTCATTTAATACTTATTTTTCTACGGCCATACGTTAACAGTATTATTAAATATCCAGAACCTGAAATTTAATGATATCTATTAAGATATTATTAAATTTAAAATTAGATAAATTATAATTATTTTAAATAATAACAAACTTTTCGCGGACACCCTGTGTAAATTCAATAAAGTAAAAATTGACATTATTTATTTAACAGAGCCTGTATTACAGACTATTTACTGAAGTTTTAGTGGTGTAGATTAAATTAAGGTTACTTAATTCCAAGTTAGGTCCAAGTTTTTCAGAAGAGATTTTTCAGGGAACAATTTATAATGTAAAGTCGTCATTAAATCTATCTATCTAATATTTGGATATTATACTGAATACCATAACTTGTAATTTATATTTACCAAGAAAAACCTACTATTGATATTTATCTATTTACTGATGACCGACGATGTATAAGCATCATCCAAAGATATTCTAATAAGTCTGGTAACTCCTTTGATGTAGTGGAAATTTGCAGCTTTTTTTGTGAGCGGTCGTAAATTTATTATCGGTACAATACTTGATATCTTAAATTGCGGACAGGTAAATGGGTAAGATACTTAAAAGGGTAATTCACATAAAAGAAACAATGAGGTTTAAGAATCTTTATTTACTTATGTTGAAATATTGATTTCATGTAGGTACCTACAGTTTATTTCTGTTAAAATATTATTTTCTTCATAGTTAATATTATTTTGTTTGAAAAAGTGAAAGTTTTCATTTATTTTAATATTTTGTAAACATACTGCAAACCTTGTAAAGGTTTATCTTTGTAGTAAGAATAAGTGTGCTGGAACAGAGTAATAAAAGTCAGGTAGAATTTTAAGCTTAAATGGTTGATTGCTAAAATACTCGAATCTAGAGTATTTGAGTTTGAAAATAAAGAAAACCTAAAAATTCTAAAAGCCATCTTCATAATTGTATGAAATTAACGTTACTAGGGCCAACTAATGTCATGGCTCAATTAGATTCGGCTTTTTTATTAAATATACAGAAACATATTGAAAATGTGTCGAAGAATCGATATATTTTTTCCAAAAAATAAATTAATTCTGGGAATCTGGGAATATTTCGTGGGCTTATTAATTTTTCGGCTCCAGAAATCCAGTATTTCAACACGAAAGGCGAAGAAACGACGATAAAATTGATGGGAGAGAACCCCCCTTCAGAGTTGGGTCGGATACTGAAAAAAAGTGTCCGGATATCGGATACTCAAAATGGGGCATATGCTTATTGGGTCCCAAGTAGCAGGTAGTTCAAAAATAACGTGCTTATTGGGTCCCGAACTTTTTGTCCTACCTGAATAATAAGGTATGGATTCGGTCCCAGCCACCTGTTGGTAAACCAAATGAAAAACAGGTAATAAAACTAATTTAAAAATTAGATATATTTATTACATTGGAATATTATGGTAAAGGTATACATTTTAGGATTTAAAAATTCCTAACCTAACCTGAAAAAATATTTGCTACGTCATTTGTTGTAATGGTTTATGGCAGATTCTCTGAAGTACACGACGAATAATTTTTGCAGGCTTTTCGGACAAATCTTCAACTGCCCTGCGTTTGCAAGAAAAGCTTACAATTTGGCGATTCAATTTTTCTATATTTGCGCTATGACAATGCTCTTCAATATGTTTTGTCAAAGATCTATCTTTCGATTCACCCAAACTAAGTATATATGATTTACACTTTTTATTTGGACATATCCAACGCCTTTCTCCACTTTTTAAGCACTTTTGAAAACTATATTTAAAGTTATTTATCACTAACATTTGTTTTCCTTTTTCACTTAAAATAATATTTATATTCATTTTTAAAATGTTTAAAATCTTCAGGTAGTTAAGTACCATTGGGACCCAATACGCCTATAATAAAAGGATTAAAATTTATGACCTGCCGGGACCGAATCGATCAACACCGTCAAAATGTATCCGGATACTTTTTAAAAAAGTACTTTCATTTAAAAATGTATTCGGGTACAAGTATCCGGATATTTTTTTCGGATACTTTGAAGGATACTTTTTTAACAAGGCCATAAATTATTATTATTAGAACTGTGTAATATGCATGTATTTTTAATGTAATATATAATAATAAAAATACATTAATTGGAGAAAGAAATCAGAAAGTACTCAAAAAATTGTTTATTGCTTAGGAATAATAAAACTAGAACCTAAACTTATAAGGAAACATTAAATTAAAATAAAAACGTACTAATACAGAAAGTATTCCAATTGCTGACGAAGTCAGAAGTAAGTAACCAATAACCAATAACCTTGTAAGTAACCAATTCCTCAAAGTGTTAATCGCTTAAAGCTTTTCTTTTAGGCGTATCAATCATAGTTGTTAAAGAGAAAAGGAAGGGCAGTGTTATGCATTATCGGCGGGCGATAAATATTTAAAAGTATCCGAATATCAAAAAAAGTATCCGGATACCGGATACTTTAAAATTTGGCTACGGATACGGATATTGACAATTGTAAATATTTCTGAAAAATTTTATTTGAATCAGATATCTTCCTTTATGATTTTTTCAAATATTTATCCCCTCTAAAAACCCCTTTCTACGTTCATATTTTTCCGAAATATAATCAACTCTATATTTTCACTTATCCGATTTTTGGTGAAAATTTTGTGAAAATCCATTCTGCGGTTTGTTCTTGCTGGCGAAAAATTAAGCAAATCAAATATTATTAATCTACAAAAATTCCACCTATGTATTAGATTGTGGTAAAAAAATTGAGTTTTGGGAATTTAATTTATATAGGTTATGTATTTATTAATTTTATGGAAATAGCAGCTATATAAAAACAATAAATCACTAAAACCACTAAGCACAAACAAGAAAGCGAAAAACGAATAACGACTATAAAATTTGGTGTAGATGTGGCAATTTCGCATAA
Organism: Ophraella communa; assembly: GCA_035357415.1. Lineage (NCBI taxonomy): Eukaryota > Metazoa > Arthropoda > Insecta > Coleoptera > Chrysomelidae > Ophraella > Ophraella communa. Next base: position 26,346,558 of record CM068979.1, read on the forward strand.
AGAGAACAACATCTTGCCGCACAATTTTCGTTTAGCATCTAGTGACTACTTGCGAATGTTTTTTTCCAAGGTATTAAATTTTGTAGAGACGTTTACAGATTACTGTATTCATAGAAAAGGAACAGAACTAGCGGAGTGCTCGCACCGCCATCTCGCGTTTGAGAAACAAAAAATAGTCGACTCCACTTAAACCTTAAGAATGATCATAATTCGATATTTTGACGATCTTATTCGCGACAAACCCTGTATATATCCCGTATCTAACCCGTACCATATCATCAAGTTGATATTTTAAATACAAAAATTCTAAGTTGTTTAGTATCCCGACATACCCTGTATATGATTAGATTACAAGATATCTATCACAGACCAAATTCGATAAAAACCGTACGATCAGATACCTCTATTTGTACCATCCTCCTGTATATAAACAGATAACAAATAAAACAAGACACATCTGCGACGGCCATCCGTCGGACGGTCTAATTTCCGATCTGTAACTAACATTATTGTCGATGACCCTTGTAAAACATGTGTGATGACGTCTTAGCATCGTACCCTTTTGACAATCAATTTGTCGTAATTTTACATTCCCGTATAGATTATAAAGAGAGAGAGAATTACTATTCGATCAGAAAATGGATAACCGTCCCGTATATAAACAACTAATTTGCAACGATCCGCTACCTCATGCCATTTATACAAACCGCATGTTCAGTCAAATTAACATTTTTTGCGACCCTGTATGTAACGATATTTTTGCGACCGTGTATGTAACGATATTTTTTGTGACACGATTTTTACAATGCACACCCACGCGACGCGAGTTTAAATACCTATTCTTAACATTCATAATCCTTCGTTCCTAGCAGCCCAGTGGGTAAGGGCGCTTAAATTATAAAAATTCTACCGACGGTCCGTAGGTTCAAATCCCACCAGCGGCCGCCACGCACCTTTTTTTCAAACCAGCAGGCAACCCGCAATACAACACAAACTCGTACACTTCTTTAATAATTCCAATAAAATTCGTTCCAGTCGCTCAATTACTTAATCATTATAATATAACACAACTAATCCAAATAAACAACTGGTCCACAATTCAGAACCACAGTCCGACAGTTCAGAACCGTTCCAGAACTCCTATGCTGTATATACGGAGGTACCCCCACTCCTTGACTGAGTTAGAACTCTCATAGTACATCTACTTATATAATTGAATAGTCTATACGCACTAAGTTGCCAATCAGTCTATTTATTTTAATTTATTTTACAGGACGTACAATATTTTATTCAGTTTCAGTTTATTTTATTTATCTAAATTGTGTTTATTATATACTATGCAAAGTCGTCTAACTGATTTAGCTCGTGATAGGTATCACAATTTAGATGATTATGATTTGGACTGGGAGTAGTGGAAACATGATTATTAAATCATTCCCAGACAAACAAGATTATGCTACCAAGTTAAGAACTCTTTTAGCAAGAAAGAAACTTGGTTTTGAGTCATGGGACCAATATTATTTCTGTATGGGATATCCATATAAGAACTGTTGCAATAGCAGGCAGATATTCAAATATAGAAACGCTCTATTTTGATTATCTTTGGACATACCGTTCATATAGACTGTTCATATAGACCTACAGGAAATCCTGTTAAGAGAACCAACAGATAAGGAAGAAAAAGATCTTCATAAAGAATACAAAATCATAAATAATAGGCTGTATCGAAAAAAACTACGGTTGGACTCCGACGGTTAGTGCCGAGACAAGCTCGAAAGCAAGTAGTCATATTCCACCACGAGGGAAAAGGACATTTGGGAACAGAAAAAAAACACTGAGCTCAGTGTCCGAACATTATTGGTTTCCTGGTTTCCAAGGCTGTCTTGGATGTCTTTATAACAAAGAACCAAGTGGAAAGAAACCAGGCTATCTTCATCCAATAGAAAAATTTAACACACCTATGCATACCATACATGTTGACCGTTTGGGTCCCTTTGTCAGAAGTAAAAAGAAAAACACTCACCTTATTGTCATAGTAGATGCGTTTACTAAATTTGTGTTCAAAAAAGCAGTTCAATCCACCAAGACAGGACCTTTGATTCATATTTTAAAGAATATTTTCGAATTGTTTGTAGTACCAAAAAGAATAGTATGTTATAGAGGATTATGTCAAACGAGTAAATCCTTTCAAAGTTACTGTTCCGGTATATGAATCAAAATAATATACAACGCCACAGAGACGCCTCGTGCCAATGGGCAAGTCAAAAGGTTTAATCGTACCATCCTAGGAGCATTAGCCGCTACAAGCTCGACAGAGGAGGAATGGGATTTGCACGTACCTACAGTGCAATGGGAATTGGACTACACAGTTAACGCTACAACAGGGAAAACACCTTATCAACTTTACTTTGGATATTAACCAGGGGTATATTAGATTCATTTTTGAGATCCGAAGTAGACATAGAACCAAGCCAAAGTGATTTGACGATTATTCGAGAGGATGCTTCTCAGAGAATAATTGATAAGCAGAAGGAAAGTAAAGAAAGATACGATAAAAAAGGGTAAAAGCTAATACATACATACATACATACATACATACATATATACATATATACATACATACATACCTACATACCTACATACATACATACATACATACATACATACATACATACATACATACATACATACATAATAACAAAAATATTTGATAATGATCGATATGAGATTTCAGATATACCAGGTAGTGAAAGGTTCAATAGCAAGTATACAGGTGTATGTGCAGTAGACCAGATGAAGCCATATTTCACCAGTTTTGAAGAAGAGCCAGATGATTCATCTGATAAAGAATAACTGCCATTCTTATCAATGAGTCCTGCTGATTGTAATCTCTTAACTTTTAATCAATGTATTTTATTCCTCAGGTACTTCTCGAGGACGAGAAGATAAGTAGCGTGGTCGAGTGTAAAGAAATTTAGCAACACTAGCCGCACTCTTGCTTACTTCACCCGGCAAGAGGGATAGGAAGGGCCTAAATTGAAAATAAGGCAGACGAGCAGGTAGTCAGTACGAGATAAACGACTGGATAGGGTGAAGATTTGGTTATTCACAATATATGATATAGTTTAAAATAGTTACGTTGTGTTATATTGGTGTTGGAGTTTTGTATGATAATAAAATAAGTTTTTTATTAAAATCTTTGTTTTGAGTAGGTAGTTAGTTAACATAATTAATTGTTACACTGAATAATTTTGCACATTAAAGAGTTAATAAATATTGTTCCAGGTGTGGAGGTTGTATATTAAAAAATTGTGCAGTCTCACTACTATATAGGCACGTATGACAGTTTGTTAATATGGCAGATGCCTTATACATGCATTGAATATCTTGCAAAAGAAGTTTTTGATTTTTTTTAAAATCCAAAAATGCAAATTCCATTATTATTTTCTGAAAACCCCACTCAACAGCTTGTCTTACTCGACTCATAGTTAAATTAAAGTTCTGCTGTGCTTCATTTAGGGCTCTTCCTGGATATGGACACAACAGTAACTCTCTTATACCATACGCTTGGTCTCCAAAAATCACGTAATTGCCATCTTCAAACCTAGTATTTTCCTCCAACTGCTCATAAATTCCACTCTGGCCGAAAATAAATGCATCATGGCGTCTTCCTGGGAATGCACCAAGAAGACTTACTATTATGCCATCAGGGCTCACTAATGATTGGTATTTTACACAGTGAAAACGCTTATGGCCTGAATAGTATTCCTCTTGCTCGTCCGTAGGTCTAGAGATTGCTCGAGCTGTTCCATCAATAAATGCCCAACAATTCTTAATAGCAGCTCCTTTGGTAGATATAACCTAAAATACATATTCACCTATGATTTCATATTATACATATATATATATATATATATATATATATATATATATATATAAACAGTAGAAACACCGAGTCTTTTCCATCACACGATTGACACGATATCAACCATATGCATCTTAACCAAAACAATTCGACAAACGCTTGTATTGAGTTTCGCTCGTTTTCTGTTATTAGAAGAAGTCAGTACCAACTTAGTATGTGTTGAATAATATCATCAAATAAGTCACGTGATGGAAAAGCTTCACCATATATATATATATACAGTAGAACCGGTGAAGCTTTTCCATCACGTGACTTATTTGATGATATTATTCAACACATACTAAGTTGGTACTGACTTCTTCTAATAACAGAAAACGAGCGAAACTCAATACAATATATATATATATATATAATTTAAATAGAAATATTTGCCAACTATTTGTATTATCGGAATGTTTTTGGGGATGTGGCAATAAAACCAAAGTGTACTCTTTTTAGAATTTATTAACCGAGCTTTCGAACCTCTATGGGTTCATTTTCAAGGTCTAAAAATGTTTTAATTGTAAAGAAATTATATAGCAAGTAATAAAATAAATAATACTTACATATCTAGGTGAGATTACCTATAATATATATATATATATATATATATATATATATATATATATATATATATATATATATATATATATATATATATATATATATATAAATATAAACATTACTTGTGCATAACGATCCAATTGCTCTCTATTTATCCATGATAGTTGTCCAATATTTTCTAATAAATGGCCATAGCTTTCATAAATATAATTTGCCATGAAATTACTTATCTCTGATAAAGCAGCTGGAGATCTTTTAAAAATATTTTCCAAATCACCTAGCCTATTAGGATATGCTAATCTTCTAAGTAATATGCACAGTCCTTCAACACCTAGAAATAATTTCTTTTGCTAGAGAAGATAGATTTTTCAACAAGCACCCCTTACCTGTAGATACACAATGTCCTGATCTTGTCCTAATGTTATTTGGGATTCTAAGTGCCCTTGCCAGTCTTAATATATCTTCTCTTTGAAACCGAAAATACGGTTTCACAAATTTATCCTCAATGTCATTTAAATCGAAATCTGGAACTTCAACTACTTCAAATACTGGCATTTCAAAAATATCGCCGGTTGGGTTTCGGCTCTGGGGACCGTTTTTATATATAAGGAACGGGAAGAGATACAAATTTGATTTTTGGGATAGGGTATATATTGGACCTGCTCTCTTTAAAAAAAAAAAAATCCGAAAATTCCGAAGGGGGGCAATATTAGGGGGGTCGACCCCCCGAAAAATAAAAAACATAAAAATCCAATACCGCCATCGTTTTCCTCATATTTTTTTATGTATGTACCCAAATTTTCATAACTTTATCTCAAAATTTAATTTTCGATGAAGTATGGACTTTGAAAAAATTTCTGCAAAGATCGATGATTCTGGATCTGGGGACACTCTGTCATTAAGGAAACGGGAAGGGATACAAATTTGATTTTTGGGATAGGGTATATATTGGACCTGCTCTCTTTAAAAAAAAAAAAAAAATTCGAAAATTCCGAAGGGGGGCAATATTAGGGGGGTCGACCCCCCGAAAAATAAAAAAAATAAAAATCCAATACCGCCATCGTTTTCCTCATATTTTTTTATGTATGTACCCAAATTTTCATAATTTTATCTCAAAATTTAATTTTCGATGAAGTATGGACTTTGAAAAAATTTCTGCAAAGATCGATGATTCTGGATCTGGGGACACTCTGTCATTAAGGAAACGGGAAGGGATACAAATTTGATTTTTGGGATAGGGTATATATTGGACCTGCTCTCTTTAAAAAAAAAAAAAAATTCGAAAATTCCGAAGGGGGGCAATATTAGGGGGGTCGACCCCCCGAAAAATAAAAAAAATAAAAATCCAATACCGCCATCGTTTTCCTCATATTTTTTTATATATGTACCCAAATTTTCATAATTTTATCTCAAAATTTAATTTTCGATCAGGTATGGACTTTGAAAAAATTTCCGCAAAGATCGATGATTCTGGATCTGGGGACACTCTGTCATTAAGGAAACGGGAAGGGATACAAATTTGATTTTTGGGATAGGGTATATATTGGACCTGCTCTCTTTAAAAAAAAAAAAAATCCGAAAATTCCCAAGGGGGGCAATATTAGGGGGATCGACCCCCCGAAAAATAAAAAAAATAAAAATCCATTCATGCCATCGTTTTTCTCATATTTTTTTATGTATGTACCTAAATTTTCAACTGTCAACTGCCTTTTTTAGCAGTCAACTGCCTTTTTTAGCTGTCAACTGTAATTTTTTTAACTGTCAACTGTCATTTTTAACTGTCAAGTGTATTTTTTGCCTGCCAAGTGTCTTTTTTAGTTGTCAACTGTCTTTTTCAGCTGTCAACTGTCCTTTTTCAGCTGTGAACAGTCATTTTTAGCTGCCAACTGTCATCTTTCGGCTGTCAACTGTCATTTTTAACTGTAAAATATCATTATTTAGCTGCTAACTGTTGTTTTCAGCTGTTAAATGTCAATTTTAACTGTCAAATGTCATTTTTAACTGTCAACTGCGTGCCGAGCGAAGCTAGGTTCGCAGCAGAATATTTTTTATGTGTCAAATGTCATTCTTCGACTGTTAATTGTCATTTTCAGCTGTCAGCAGTCATTTTTTAGCTACCAACTGTTATTTTTAACGGTCAAATATCATTTTTACTTTCAAATTTCATTTTTAACTATCAACCGCCATTTTTAAATGTCAATTGTCATTTTCCAACTGTCAAATGCCATTTTTAGCTGCAAAAATGTTAAATTTTAAGCTTATCTAAACTGATTTAAACTAACCTAACCTTACCTTACCTAACCTAACTTAACCCATACCCATAAATATTTTAATCCCTAAGGAATGTAAATATGTAGAAATTTATTATGTATTAAGTGTTTCAGCTCATAATTTTTTTTGAAATTTTCATTTTGTTTGATAACTTGTAGCTGTCACTTCGCTCCGTTTCGAAGTTGAAATTAACAGGGAAAAAATGAAGTTTAATTAATGAAAGTTGATTTATTATCAATTATTAAAGCTAAAGTTTGATTATTAACCAATATTAGAACCAATAAAGTAAGATTAATTCATTAGATTTATCAGAAAATTACGAAAAATTGTCTGATTAAACAAAAGAAATGCAATTACATCTCAGTTTCAGGGAAAAGGCATAAATACCGTGAATTTCATTGTTTTTGAGGTCAGTTTCATTTGATTCAACGCCAAATCCACGTTTAAAAACAAAAGAAATCTATAAAATTTTAATGGCCGCCTAGTTAAAAATTGTTAACCCCATTTGCTCAACTGTTTGTATTGAAAGTACAAGTTTATAACATAAAATAGTGGAGCAATTCACAATTACTTGGAATATCTAATAAATGGAAGTGCATTAAATAGCCACCTACCTTAAATTTTACGTTCCTGGATCTGAAAATCAGAAAAACCATCAAGAGGCATCAAGCGTTGTGTAGACAGGGAGCATTTGACGCCAATCTAATTTAATTTGTTATTTACGTTTTTTGATAACTAATTACGTTTTTTTTTTAAATAACTTGATAATAAAAATTAATAATTCAAACCGACAACGGTGCTTTTTAAATTTCATCAATCACCACACCCTAAAAGAGGCGTTACCCAAAATATTCACATTGGAGGTGGGGTTATAATAATATATAATTATATAATAATGAATTTATTCCATACGTAAAATTTAAGGTAGGTGGCTATTTAATGCACTTCCATTTATTAGATATTCCAATTAATTGTGAATTGCTCCACTATTTTATGTTATAAACTTGTACTTTCAATACAAACAGTTGAGCAAATGGGGTTAACAATTTTTAACTAGGCGGCCATTAAAATTTTATAGATTTCTTTTGTTTTTAAACGTGGATTTGGCGTTGAATCAAATGGAACTGACCTCAAAAACAATGAAATTCACGGTATTTATGCCTTTTCCCTGAAACTGAGATGTAATTGCATTTCTTTTGTTTAATCAGACAATTTTTCGTGATTTTCTGATAAATCTAATTAATTAATCTTACTTTATTGGTTCTAATATTGGTTAATAATCAAACTTTAGCTTTAATAATTGATAATAAATCAACTTTCATTAATTAAACTTCATTTTTTCCCTGTTAATTTCAACTTCGAAACGGAGCGAAGTGACAGCTACAAGTTATCAAACAAAATGAAAATTTCAAAAAAAAATAAGGGCTGAAACACTTTATACATAATAAATTTCTACATATTTACATTCCTTAGGGATTAAAATATTTATGGGTATGGGTTAAGTTAGGTTAGGTAAGGTTAGGTTAGGTTAGTTTAAATCAGTTTAGATAAGCTTAAAATTTAACATTTTTGCAGCTAAAAATGGCATTTGACAGTTGGAAAATGACAATTGACATTTAAAAATGGCGGTTGATAGTTAAAAATGAAATTTGAAAGTAAAAAAATGATATTTGACCGTTAAAAATAACAGTTGGTAGCTGAAAAATGACTGCTGACAGCTGAAAATGACAATTGACAGTCGAAGAATGACATTTGACAGATAAAAAATATTCTGCTGCGAACGTAGCTTCGCTCGGCACGCAGTTGACAGTTAAAAATGACATTTGACAGTTAAAATTTAACAGTTGAAAACAACAGTTAGCAGCTAAATAATGATATTTTACAGTTAAAAATAACAGTTGACAGCCGAAAGATGACAGTTGGCAGCTAAAAATGACTGTTCACAGCTGAAAAAGGACAGTTGACAGCTGAAAAAGACAGTTGACAACTAAAAAAGACACTTGGCAGGCAAAAAATACACTTGACAGTTAAAAATGACAGTTGACAGTTAAAAAAATTACAGTTGACAGCTAAAAAAGGCAGTTGACAGCTAAAAAGGGCAGTTGACAGTTAAAACTTTAGGTACATACATAAAAAAATATGAGGAAAACGATGGCGGTATTAGATTTTTATTTTTTTTTATTTTTCGGGGGGTCGACCCCCCTAATATTGCCCCCCCTTCGGAATTTTCGGATTTTTATTTTTTTTTTAAAGAGAGCAGGTCCAATATATACCCTATCCCAAAAATCAAATTTGTATCTCTTCCCGTTTCCTTAAGAGCCAATGCTGCATTAGCGCTTTCACCATTTAAACATTTTATCAAATATCAGCTAATAAAATGTTTATATATTTAAAACTTGCTGATAATTAATAGCAATAAGTAAATATACGTGAACTTGCACAAATAGACCTCAAAATAAAGTAAAATAATTGGACAAATCTATGAAAAATTGTCTTTTTTTCAAAAAACCCCTTTTTTTTGTTAATATTGCATGAAAATTTCCCAAATTTTCAGTTCATTTCAGTGTTATAGTGAAAAATACAAAAAAAACTTATTGACAAAAATTGTAGGCAACTTTAAACTCCACATTTTAAAATTAGTTACAATCTTACAGGGTGTTCCATAAGATGGTGGCACACCAAACTTATGTTTTTTTAAATGGAACACCCTGTATTTTATTTTAAATTCGAAATCTGCATCACTTCCACATCACAACAATGTAAAGTTTTATTATGTTATACCAGGTATTTAAAAAGTTATAACCAATATTACCTGAAAATCGTATCAAGTTTAACTTCCTGTATAATTCAAAAGGAGTGTAGGAGCATTGATCTATTAAAACCATAGATTTTTATTAATTGTTAAAAATTAGAAAACATACTCCTTTCATAAATTTTGTTAAGTCAAAATGCAAGTACATTATTATTTTCTTGGTAATTTTAAATACAGCATCCTGTATTTTATATCACTATCGAAAAATACTAATGTCATACTTCAAATTTTATGAAGTACTCCTTATACCTAAGGTTATCAGTTTTCAAGATATTTTTATTTTTCTATGGACGTATTAATTTGGTAGATATTTTAATATATACAAATAATTATTATGAGTTGGCCATGATTGGTTTGTTAGAAACTGACAGTTGGACATTATTGTTTATTAAATCAATCTGTGGTACACCGTTAATTAGCAACAATTATTATTTAGTAATTCAGTAATTAATTTAATTTAAATTAGTAATAATAAATGTAGCTACTGATGAAATTATAGATATCACCTGGATATTAGGGGAATGCAATAAAAATTCTTTACTATTATTTGGGAGATCATTTTGAATGATGAAAAAATAAAAATATCTAGAAAACGGATAACTTTAGGTATAGGGAGTACTTCATAAAATTTGAAGAATGATATGAGTACTATTCGATAGTGATATAAAATACAGGGTGTTCTATTTAAAATTACCAAGAAAATAATGTACTTGCATTTCAACTTACCCTGTATTTAATTTAACGAATATTATAAAAACGAATATGTTTTATAATTTTTAACAATAATTATTAAAAACTATGGTTAATTTTCATATCGAAAAAATTGAAAAGCAAGATCAGTTTTGGGAAACTAACATGAGGAAACAGTTTGTGATTTTTTCACCTCATATTATATAACAGAGATTATAAAACACCCTATCTGAATGTCATTTATTGTATGAACTCTTACTCTGTGGAAGTCCATTGTGTTCTGAACGTTAAATAAAATTATTTTTTATATTTTGTATCTATAAAAATCTTCATTATAAAACACATTTGCGTATCGTAATGTAACTTTTACGCACACAAATTTTTGTTTTAAATGGTTGGCGACATGAGTGAAGTATCTAAAGGCAAGACTATTGACATTGACATTTTTGGCTAATAGCATTTTATTCATTTTTTATATTGTTCTTTAAGAAAGTATCTGTGAATATGAATATAATATTTTACTTATATAATATATTATTATTGGTATATTATTCTTTTTAAAATATTTTAAAACATTAACATTTGATAATTTAAATGTCACAACTGTCAAATTTTATAAATAACACAGTGCTGCCGACATACTTTTTAAAATAAAAATTTTCGTAATTACAACATAAAAATAAAAAATTAATTTTAAAAATGGTAAAAAGGGCAAAATATAAAAATATTATAAACAACTTATTTCATATGGCTGTTGTGACACTTCGTTCTTTAAAAACTCATCGCTTCGCGATTTGTTTTTAAACTTGAACTCGTGTCATAACAGAATTCCATATGAAATGCGTTGTTTAATATACTATTTACGCACGCAAATTTTTGTTTTAAATGGTTGGCGACATGAGTGAAGTATCTAAAGGCAAGACTATTGACATTGACATTTGTGGCTAATAGCATTTTATTCATTTTTTATATTGTTCTTTAAGAAAGTATCTGTGAATATGAATATAATATTTTACTTATATAATATATTATTATTGGTATATTAGTAATTTTAAAATATTTGAAAACATTAACATTTTATAATTTAAATGTCAAAACTGTCAAATGTTATAAATTACACAGTGCTACCGACATACTTTTTAAAATCAAAATTTTCGTAATTACATAAAAATAATAAATTTAAAAAATGATAAAATGACAAAATATAAAAAATATCATAAACAACTTATTTTTCATAAGGCTGTTGTGACACTCGTTCTTTAAAAAACTCATCGCTTTGCGATTCGTTTTTTAAACTTGAACTCGTGTCATAACAGAATTTCATAAGAAATGCGTTGTTTAATATACTATTATTTAACGTTCAGAACCCTATCTGAATCTGACTATATATATATTTTTTTATTCATACTATAAGCTGGTAATTAAATGCTAATTTTCAGTTTCATAATGATACTCATTATAATACTGGTATTCATTATGGAGCTGAAAAATTGACCTCTAAAGCCTACATTTTGTAATATCTAGTAGACGGACCCAATATTTTGTGTAGAAAGTTTAAAGGTTTCTTAGAGATTTGTGTGCGTCAGTTTGGATCTTTTGCAGTTAATCAAGGTACTTATTTTTAAAAAAGATGTCTAGATAGTTTTTCATGCACACCATCTGAAATTTAGTGTTTACTTGATTATTTCTTTCATATTTTATTTGCTATTGTTTACAAAAAATGTAACAAAAATTTTAAAAAAATAAAACAATGTTAAATAATTGAAGTAGTGTATTTGTAGAAAAAACAGTGTACCAATGCAACTCTCATGTAATGGTTATTAATACACGAGCATTAACCGGAATACCAAACGAGCCGAAGGCCTAATATTATAATTTATTTTTTTTATTGAAATTTGTAATAATCTTACTTGTTTTTATATTATTTCATTCAAATGTCGTGAAATACAGACCTAGAAAATAAAATAAAAAATATGTATCACCAAAGTAAAAGATAAATACTGAAATCGGATACCGATTACCATAAATAAATGGCTTTCTGCCTAAAAAAGATTCAATTTTTATAGGTTTGTTCCAACACACAAAATAACCGTTCTTGGAACGGTGACGCGCATGTGCAATAGTAAAAATGCGTTCCAAGCACGAGAGAACCGTTTAGCGAACGATAATTATTTTGTTCCAACCCGATTTGGTATCGTTATGGAACCGGTTCAAGAACGATGATTTCGATACTCGACTAAAAGCAAGTATCAAGGGAACTGACTTGCGCAGTACATATATCGATCTATCAACTTGGCTTGGCTTGATTGGTTGTTTCTGTATTTGTTGAATTATGTGGGAGCGTACTTATTTAAAACTAAATATTAGTAATAAAAATACTTCAGTTTATACATCAACCGATTTAGTCATCATATAATTTCCTTTGGTACAGATGTATATATATATATATAAATAAACTTTTTTTGTGCTTAACTGCGTGTACCATGTAAAAATAAAAGTATGTTCTGTTTGATACTTTCTAGTGATTTGAGACAGTAACCAAACCGTTCCAACCATACTTTATTTTGGAACCGTTATTAGAACGGTAAACACTCGGCGCCTGCGTAACAAATCCTCAAGAACGATTTCGAAAACGATTCAGGAACGATTCCAATTTGCCTGTTGGAACAAACCTTATACCTGCGTTGCAAACGACAATCTTACAAACTTGGATAGATCAATTACCTACGATATATAAAATTTCATGAACTCTTTATTTTTTTTTGATAACATTTCATATTCTCTTACTTTGTGTTTCACTACAGTAATAGCGAAATCCGTATCGGCATCTAGTTGGAGCTAGTCAGCTGAATAGATATACGCTGTGAGTGACGTTCATAACCGAGTTGTATGTGGTCCGCTAAATTAATTCTGTTGTACTAACAATAGTCGCACAAAGGTATTACGTTAAGTATACACAACAGAAAGCTTCGCTATACAACTGACTGACTGCATAATGCAACTATTCTGAATTTCTCATACCTACACCTACTTTTGACTTGGTGTGTACAAGCGTTTTTTATGAATAGAGTTTTACTCGTAGGTTGTCTTGCTTGCATCGATATGCTGTCCTTTAGCTTCCCGCCCAAAATTTCATGCATTGACTCTTAATGACAGAGTGTCCCCAGATCCAGAATCATCGATCTTTGCGGAAATTTTTTCAAAGTCCATACCTGATCGAAAATTAAATTTTGAGATAAAATTATGAAAATTTGGGTACATACATAAAAAAATATGAGGAAAACGATGGCGGTATTGGATTTTTATTTTTTTTATTTTTCGGGGGGTCGACCCCCCTAATATTGCCCCCCTTCGGAATTTTCGGATTTTTATTTTTTTTAAAGAGAGCAGGTCCAATATATACCCTATCCCAAAAATCAAATTTGTATCCCTTCCCGTTTCCTTAATGACAGAGTGTCCCCAGATCCAGAATCATCGATCTTTGCAGAAATTTTTTCAAAGTCCATACCTGACCAAAAATTAAATTTTGAGATAAAATTATGAAAATTTAGGTACATACATAAAAAATATGAGGAAAACGATGGCGGTATTAGATATTAGATTTTGTATTTTAGGAAAAACTCTCTATTATTGATAAAATAATTACGGTTACGTGTTTATTAACATAGAACTGTAAACCCATAGAACATTAATATTTCTGAACCTATAAAAATAAAATTATCATGTTTGTTAGGGGAAAGGGGATAGATTACTAAACAAACATGTTCTTGATATTTTGTAACAGCAAAAGTGTAAACAGTATTATTCTTTCGTACCAATCCAAAAATCCAAACCAATCTAGGATTACTTTAACTCAACCAATCTAGAGGATGAGTTGGATTAGTTTAAGTTTTAACTGTTTTTAACCAAGAACGATAAACATTTACCAGGATTGCCTAATCGGCCTGATTTGTCCGCCAGCTGTGTGACGTCATTGCAGTCCTTCATTATAACGTTTACCATATAAATGCATGGAAATAATAGGAATTAAACAGTATTTTTATGATTTCTGAAATACTAACGTACCACTATTTGGATTTTTAAGATTAAACACTTATAATTTATAATAAATAATCCCATAAAATCGTTTTAATACTTATATTTAATTAATTTATTGAATATTATTTGGGAAATAGGTAGAGTAAAGAAAAGTTCAATTTTTATTTTAAAAAATACATTCAAATAAATTTATTATTACACAAAATCATGCCTAAAACTAGTGTTTTTTGACAAACAAAGAAAAAATAAACAATTTGCAGCATATATTACTAATACAATCCGTGAATCTTTTATGGAGCGACATAATATGTATTCTATAAAGAATTTTTAATTGCAAATTTAAAATTAACAAAAAATACTACATATTAAAAAAATAGTAAGTAAGTAAACTATCTCACTAAAAACGTGAAATAAAAAATGTATTCAGTATTGAATATTAACGTTGACACTCAACGATACTAACCAAGCAATGTCCAGCCAAGCAGTGTAACACATGAAATTTAAAAGTCCGAACTGGAGTTTAAAAGAACAGTTTTTTAAAAATTTTACACAAAAATGCAACGTACACTAATGTATCCACAATATCTACCAGTCAAAATTTTGAATATTTTTATAATAAATCTAAAAACGACGATTGAAAACGACCTAAAATGCACTGTCAAGATAGGAAAAATACGGCCGAGGACTGCAGTGACGTCACAGGCCACCACGAGCGATCGATTTTTGGCGAATGTACGTCTTATGGGATTAAGCAATCCTGGTAAATGTTTATCGTTCTTGGTTTTTAACGAAAGAACAGAATTACAAAGTCAGCTGTCACTGCGGTCAGAAATGTCAAATTGCGAGTGTAAACATACATAGGGTGTGTTCCCGGGGGAGCACGCTTTCGAGCTATGTAGCGCCAAGAGCCATATAACGCAAACGAGGAATAGTACTAGATAGCGCCAAATGGCGCAAATAGCGTGCTCCCCGAACACACCCATGGTGTAAACAACCTCATTTTATTTCACTTTTATTTATGCTTCCTTTAGCATTGAAGTTGTGTTCTGTATTCCTTTTTTATTGTCAATCATCAGATAATTATTTTATATAATAATATACATATTAAATGACAATTTCATTTCAATAATTATTAAAAATTAATTAACAACATTTATTCAGGGTTATTCCGGTGGCCATTGTAAAATGGACGACGTTGAAAATATTCCAACAATTTTTCAATGCTCTCTTTCAACGTTGATCAAAAGAAGTTATTCCAGGACCCCTATCTTCGAACGTGTGATGTGAAGTGAATGTGATGTGAGTAGGGAAGTGATCTATCCCTGACAAAACCTTTCATGGGTCGTATTTTCGATATCACAACGTTGCCTCGTTATTAAAAATGAAATAATTTTGACGTATAACGTACATACTAGAAAGTTGGCAACGTTTGATAAATTGAGTTTCAGGCAGTTCAAATGCATCTTGAGATTCGAATACTCTACGGCCTAGGCCCTCGGCGTTGGCTATTTCAGCCTCTTCTAAATCAGCCGCAATCAAATTGGCTACGAAAGCATCTTCTTCAAAAAAGTCCATTTTTCGCACAACAATATCAGACCACTGATAACTATATTCTTTTATTTATGATAACTACAACTATATTTTTTTATTTATGAAAGACGCAAGTTTCAAAACAAAACTACGGTAAAAACTCTAATAAACATGATTTTGACAATACGCTGACGCCTGAATAATAATGCGCATGTTTCACTGCTTCGACTGGGTCTGACCAAGCGAAGTGTGATGTGAGCTATCATATAGTCTAAAAATACGGTTCACCGGTTTCTCACCAGTGATCTATCACATCACATATTCGAAAATAGGGGTCCAGGTGACCACACCTTTTCAATGATCACTTGTAATCAACAATCAACGTTGAAATCAGGACAACTATGAAGTTAGTAATTATTATCACGGAACGATGTGAATTCATCCCGGATTAACCTCAACATTGTCAATTTGACATTTGTTATTTCTTTTACTTTGATACGTTTTATAGCGTTTTTCATTCGTCGCACTGGGGCAGAACTCGCGCCAGTTTTGTGTTCCATTCGTTGAACTTTTTTCATTTTTTTGTGTTCCATTCATGTGTCACTCCAACTCCGAGCGAGCTAAGGGCGAACCGAGGGCAATAATTTGGCACTAGCTATTTGATCAAGGGTTACGGTAGTGCAAAACAATAATGGCGGATAGTGAGTTTCGAAATCATCTGCAAAGTCGAGGGAGAAAATTTTTGTGTTCCATTGGTTTTGCTCTAGAGCATGCATCTGACAGCACTGGCCTTGAATTCTCTAAAAACCCAGTGCTGCCCGAGTGCGACGAATGGAAAACGCTATTAGAATATTATTATTAGCTTTGTTCGCGGTACCAGTTCTGAACGCGTTTGGGATCAGTTAGGAATTTAAAATAATGAACGACGTGCGCAGGCGCGATTCATAATCGGTTCGAGATTTATTCGGACCGCGAACGGCAGTGGGATTACGAATGATCAACTCTTAGACAAGAGAAAAGAGAGGACGCGTAACTACCAATCTTAGTAAGCGTAATAAACTGTGCCTGGTTTTCGGTCGTCCACCATTCAATTGGTGACTAAAGCTTGTGTGACAACACGGATATTTTAGCCAATTTTTTTGTGATTTATAACTGAAAAGAACTTTGATAGATACTTTTTTACAATGGTTTTTGTGCTGCATACCAGTGTAAAAGTAGTAGTAACAAAAAGGAACCAGATATTACGTTTCACAGGTAAGTAAAAGAAGCACCAAACAATAGTTGATTTGTTTTATAGTATTTCAAGTTGTTTTCTGTTTATAATCAATTTCATATTCATATAATGTACGTGTCCCAATGCTAAAATCACTATTATTACCAGTTGAGTTTGTTTACTTTTTCTTTTCATTCAAGTTTTGATAATTAATTATTTTTAAAACATCAGATAAGCTATAATTTCCAGAGGCGGGCGGTACGAGAATTTTTAATGGAAGTTAAGGTAAAGTTCGGTATAGCGGTTTTCGCTATTATAAGAGATTTTTCAAAAATTCTTTTTCAGGGCGTTTCTATAGGTCGATTATGACACAAATCTGTGTGCGCGTTTTCAAAAATTAATTTCTATAATTTATTATTAATGAAAACATACTTACGGGACGGTGGAGTGAATAGGGGTGCTGGGTGGGGACGAAACAATAGAAATCCTACATTAAACACCAAAAAACAGTATTTTAGAGTACACACCGCACTTTCTGTTCACAAAAATGTTCAAGAAATTGTTTAAAAAAATAAAAATAAATAATAATTAATACAATAATACCGCCATGGCTGTCACGACTGTCACTGCATAAAAAAGAAGAGTGCAATAGAACTGTCAATGTGTTGTCAAATAGAGTGAAAAAGTCTTAATAGCTGAAAAAAAAGGAACATACAGGACAAAATTGATATGAAAAATTAAGTTATTCCTTCTTCCTATTATAATTTGTAGAGAAAAAAGGAACATACCTAAACATAAAGAAGGAGGCATTTCTACAAAAAAGACCACTGCTTCTATCAAGCCTGTCATTTTAATAATGACGAACTTCATGTTATCAGCTGATCAAAATAATGGCGAACGAGATTTGTCATGTGTGGGATAGTTTTTCGAAAAATTTAATACTTTTCAAAATTAATTTACATTTTTCATGTGCCCCGAGTGCAGTGTATTAGTGTTTTCTTGTGTTTGACGTTGGATTTCTACTGTTTCGTCCCCACCCAGCACCCCTATTCACTCCACCGTCCCGTAAGTATGTTTTTATTAATAATAAATTATAGAAATGAATTTTTGAAAACGCGCACACAGATTTGTGTCATAATCGACCTATAGAAACGCCCTGAAAAAGAATTTTTGCAAAATCTCTTATAATAGCGAAAACCGCTATACCGAACTTTTACCGAAGTTAATATATATATAATATATCATACTTTTGATTTTTTATTATTTTAATTGCTTGTATTAGGTTTTCATTTTCAGTTATTCAACTTAATTTTGGTTGTTTTTTAGATCTCCTGCGGATCCCGAAAAAAAAAAACTTTGGGTTCAGGCAGTTAAACTTGAAAATTGGACGCCGTCGCCAAATGATAGATTATGTTCAAAACATTTTGAAAAACGATTCTTCTATCAAACCGATTTTAAAAGGCGTCTACTAAATTCAGCAGTGCCTACTATATTTCCAGAATTGCCAAATTACATGCAGCCAAAGAAAGTAAGTATATTCCTACATATTCTTTTAATTTCATAGAATTACCGAAGTGTACAAGGTGGGATTCCGGTGAACAATCCGGTAAGTATACACAATTTTAATTATTTCTTGAAAATTTTTGCTGTACTTACTTTCTTTTATTACTATTAATCCAAAAAAGGGGGGAAAATCAAGATTTTCCAAATGAAAAGCACAAAAAAATCACTTTTTCACTGTTTATATAAACATAATCTATCACTCACCGGTTGTAGATACAAAAAATAAATTAAATTTAGCAACATAAAATAGTTTCTTAATGTTATTATTATATACAATTCCATCAATTTTAAATTGAATAAATCCTTTATACTTGTGTATTACCGGATTGTTCACCGGACCCCAAGGTGGGACACCATCACAGGTATAATATAGTAATAATTGTTTTATATGAAAAATTACCCATTGTGTTGTGTAGAAATGAAATTATTTTTAAATACACTCATTTAAAACTTAAACCACTTTAAAAAGACATATTTTTGCAGACACTGAAAAGAAAAGCATTGCACCTAGAGGCTGTGCCAGGTACATCAGCTTCTCATAGTAGCCAAGCACATGAAGAAAACTTTTCAATGAGGTACAAAAAAACAAAGAAAAAACAAGAACAATAAAAGTTCTGAAGCAAAAGCTGAAAAGATACAAAAAAAAACTTATTTCATTAAAATCACTTGTTAAAGAGTTAAATAAGAAAAATTTGATATCTTCTGAGAACATGTTAATGTTTGATAATATGCCTTGTATTATTAAAGAATTGCAAAAGCGCAAATTAAAAAAAGTAAATATTCACCTGAGCTGCGAAAGTTCGCTATCACCTTAAGTTTTTTTTCACCCAAAGGGTATAACTATGTAAGACAGGTATTTGATACTTGTTTACCTCACAATAGCACTATAGGTAAATGGTTCAGAAATGTCAACGCTGAGCCAGGGTTCAGTAAAGAAGCTTTTGAAACAATAAAAAATATGTTAATTCTTTTGGAAAACCTTTAATTTTAGCACTTATTGTAGATGAAATTTCACTAAGACAACACGTAGAATGGGATGGGAAGAAATATCATGGGTATGTAAATTTTGGAGTGGATTTAGACAATGATTTAACCGAAGTTGCAAAAGAAGCATTTGTTTTAATGGTTGTTGGTGTTAACACATCCTGGAAATTACCCGTAGGCTATTTCTTTACAAATGGTTTAAATGGATGCCAAAAATGTTCAATTGTTTCGCAGTGCATTCAATTAATTGATGAAACAGGTGCACAATTGATTTCACTAACTTTTGATGGTGCTCCATCAAATGTAACAATGACTCACATGCTCGGTTGTAAAACAAATTTCAATTGCTTGCAACCTTATTTCACTGTAAACGATAAAAAAAGGTATATCATTTTCGATCCATGCCATATGTTAAAATTAATCAGAAATACATTTGGCGAAAAAAAAATTTTAAAAGATGGTGGGGGCAATTTTATAAGGTGGGAATTTATTGAAAAATTGGATAAATTACAAAATGCGGAGGGTCTTCACTTGGGAAATAAGCTCAGAAAGGCTCATTTACATTTTTTCAAACAAAAAATGAAAGTTCGTTTAGCAGTTCAATTATTGAGCCAATCTGTTGCCGATGCAATAAGCTACTGTGAAAATGAATTAAAGTTAGAAGAATTTCAAGGTTGTTCTGCAACTGTTAAATTTATAAGAGTCAATAATGATATATTTGATATATTAAATAGTAGATCTCTTCATCCACCAGGGTTTAAAAAGGCTCTTTTTGAAAAGAATATTGAGTCCACGAAAATTTTTGTAGAAGATGCCATTAAATATATATCTACACTACAAATGAATAATGAAATAATTATCAATTCTAATCGAAAAACTGGATTTATAGGCTTTATTATTTGTTTGAAAAATACACTTTTAATGTATGATGAATTGGTGTGTGATGAAAAAAAATTGGTGTATCTTCCAATGTACAAAGTTAGTCAGGATCATATCGAACTATTTTTTTCATCTATACGTTCACGAGGTGGTTGGAATAACAACCCTACCTGTAGACAATTTACTGCTGCCTTCAAAAGATTGGTAGTTAGAGCTGAAATTCGAGAGGGGGGTATGGGTAACTGCATTCCATTAGAGGAGATACCCATATTGGTTGGATCTAGTGGAAGCCAACCTGAAAATAATATAAATATGAGTAATGCACGACTTACAGATAGTGAGCCCCAAGATCATTATTCACTGCAAAGTTTATGGGAGGATCATGAATACATAATGAATCCAGCTGTAATAAGCGAATGTTCACATCAAATTGTTATATATATTGCAGGATTTGTTTCTTGGCATTTACAAAAATCTTTAAAATGTGAACGCTGTTTAACTGCTGTAATAGGGGAAAAAGCCAATTTTTTAAATTAATAACAAAAAAATCTCGAGGAGGGCTAACATATCCTTCACAGGATGTTATAAATATATGCAAAAAGTCTGAACATTTTATTAGATTATATGAAAAAAAAAATGCAAAAGAGTGCTTTTATAGATATTTTAAAAAATAAAATTCTGCATCAGGCCATTGAGTCAAACTATTTTTCTAATTTAAAAGACCACGCAGCTGAAAACAACAGCAATCATATTTACTTTTTAATGCAGGCAATAATCTCAAAATATTTAAATATAAGAATTTTTTTTATAACTAAAAAAATATCAGATATTAACGATCCCGTACGGCAACAATATACAAAATTGATTTTGTTTAAGGGCCAGTAATATACTTTAGCTATACATAGGCTAAGTATGTATTTTTATGTTAGTTTATTTAGTTAATGTTAAGAATTAGTGACTATTATTATGTACTACTTGTATTTTATTTTTTTGTAATGATTTTTTTATAAGTTATATATTTTTGTCTAGAAATAAAAGAAAAAAATAATTGTTATTATTAACATTTAAAATAACAACAATAAAATCTTCAAATTTAATGGATTTCATTTATTATTTCTTGGCACCTATTTCCAACATAATGTTACGCCTCTGGTCAAACCGCACTTTTTGAATTTGGTTTTCAAAAAGAATTTTTTAAAAAACAACTTTTATTTAAATTACAATTACAAAATATTATTAGGTTATTACAGTTAAAAGTCTATAATCATTCTGAATAAAAAGTATACAAACATTTACCATGTTAACATTGCTGACTATGAAATAAATATTGTTATTGTTTTAATTTTATTAATTAATAATCATTTTTACATTTTATAACTCCTCCCTTCCCAGAATGAACTCAAGGGTGTAACCTGGGTGGAGCAACTTGAGCATCATGTTCTATCTTCTGTTCTTCAGGACTTCTCATCTTTTTGTATAAATTGACTAGCTTCTTCCTGTTTACGACAATAAAAAATATTATAATTGTAATTATTAAGATAAAGATTGCACTAATAGTCCAGTCGAATCTTCTCCTTAAATAAATCTCTGGTAGTTCGTCTGCTTCTTGAAGTTGTAATTTATGGATTTCATCGAGATGTACTTTTTCTATTTTTAACTTTTCTACGGGAATTTCATGAATGGCTATTTCTGCAATATCTTGAAAAGCTATAGGGTGACCAGTAATAAGCCCTTTTTCGTTGCTGTAGGTGAATTTTTGTGTACTAAAGGAACATTGAGAAGGAACCTTGATAAGATAGGTGCCCTTTATGGAAACGACATCGTTTTCATTGCATGTTAGTTGAATTTTTTGGCTTTCAGGAAAAACACCAATATAATGGCCACTGTTAATTTCTTCTATGATTTGACTTCTAATTTTAACAGGTACTTGTTGGCACTTTTCTGATGTGGGGTTGACTGATACTAGTGACGTTATACAGTCCGAATTTTCTTTCAGAGGAATTAACTGCTTTTGAATACACAGGAAGTTGGGATCTAAACTAAAGCATTCTTCTTCTTGGTACTGATAATATTCATTGCTCAATAATAGGTAAGTGGAAGGAGGGATTATGACACTTTGATTAATGTTGGGTATGGCGTAAAGGTGATAAAGGTTAAAAACATTTTGATTCACTAGAGGAAAATCTAGAGAAAACATTAATTTTTCTTTAAAATAATATACTTTTGTTTTAAACTACTCTATAATATGTTAATATCTCATTATCTAAAAATAACATTTGTGAACTTGAATGAATTTTAGACATTTCTAAAACTATTTCCCTTAAATCTATTATATTAACTATACTATGATGAAGTATATTTAAATTTGCAAAGCTAATCGCATTTTCTATATCCGTTAGATATGCAGACAAATAATCTAAACTTATTTTTACCTGATTAAACATTACTTGAAATTCTATATAATGATTTTCTGTATATTCCGTGTCATTTAATATTGACGACAATGTATTAATTTTATTAACTATGCGGTTTTGATTTTCTGTTACTATGTCTAATGTTTTATGTACAGTTTGCATTAATTTTGAGTTCAATGAAATGTGACTATTTACTTTTCTTATTATTTTATTTTCATTATTTTCGAGTAGAAAAATATGATTATAAATATCTTTTGCATCTTCCTGGTCCATATTGCCAGTGATGCTTTTAATTAAAGTTCCTAAAGAGTTTAATATTGCTCTTTTGGTTTTAGTTTGTGGAAATATAGCATTTAATTTATTGTTAACGTAAATAACCTCATACTCTAAATGTATATATGTTTCTGTAGTATAATTAAGATTGTTTAACATTTGAACTAATTTTAAGTTGTTCACCTGAAAAGGTGACGTTGACATTTGTCAATGTCATGTGAGGTTAGGGGATAGAAGGCGGAAATGAATTAGTCATTAAAAACGTCTTGATAATAAGTCTCTGGCCACGCTTTGTAAAGTTTTAGTTATTTTGTTCATTAAAGTTGTTAATGTTAAAAGTGTAATTATTCCGTAAAGTCCACCTAGTAGTGAATATACAATAGATTTTGGCGACGAGGTCAGCGAACTCAAACAATTGGTCAAGCAAGTCTAGTTAAAAAGTAGAAAATGTCGCTTATAGGATCAATAGAAGAGTTTGATATAAAAAATGGTGATTTCGAAAACTACAAAGAACGTATGGAGTTGCTATTTGCAGTAAATAAAGTAGAGGAAGCCAAACAAGGTCCATTATTTTTGACATTATTTGGTCCAGAAGGTTACCAGCTATTAAAAAGTTTGATGAGACCTGAAAACCCTATGCAAAAGTCGTTTAAGGAGGTGATTACAGTTTTACAAAGTCATTTTATGCCAAAAAGTCGATAATTGCCGAAAGGTATAAGTTTAATATGTGCAATCAGAAGTCAGGTCAGTCTATCACAGAATTTATAGTTGAATTAAAAACTCTGTCAGCAGCATGCGAATTTGGTACTTTTTTACAAGAAGCCTTGCGAGATAGATTTGTCTGTGGCCTTAACTCAGCACAAATTGTCACCAAATTGTTTGCGGAAGATGAAAGGTTAACCTTTCAGAAGGCTTGTGAGATTGCTTTAAACATAGAACTGTCTAACCTGCAAACGAAAGTTGTTTTACCTCAAAATGATGTGCATAAAATAAAGTCACAAAGTCAGCAAAAATTCAGTAAGTTTAACGGTCCAAATAACAGTCAAGTCCAAAAGTCAAGTCTACAATCTGGTCAGCAATTGAGTAACCAACAGTCGAGTCACTCACAGTCAAGTAAATATCAAAAGTCAGGTGCCACAAGTTCAAAAAGTCAAAATGTGTCACAACAAGTCTTTATGTCTAATTGTCATAGATGTGGTAGACGTCACAATCCTAACAATTGTCCAGCAAAGGAATGGCAATGCTTTTTATGTAAACAAGTTGGTCATACGTCAAGAGTATGCAAAAACCGAAATGTCAAGTTCGTGGAAAGTCAAGATTTAGTCGGAGAAGAGGAAGATGAGTCTGTATTACATTTAGTCAGCCAGGAAGAGGTCGAAGAAGTCAATATTTTCAAATTGTCAAGTAATAGTCATATTGTCCAGGTCTGTATTGAAAATAAAAATATGTTGATGGAAGTTGACACAGGAGCTAGTGTCAGTGTAATGTCAGAAGAATGTCACAAACAAAATTTTAGTCATATTAAGTTAGATTATTGTAGTTTAGTCATAAATACAGTGTCAGGTGATAAGTTATCAGTTTTAGGTCAAGTTTTTGTCAATGTACTTAGTGAATCAAAAAATTATGTCAGGTTACCTTTGATAATAGTAAAGAGTAAAAATCAGTTTAGGCCTTTATTGGGTAGAAATTGGTTAGATGTTTTAAAACCAAACTGGAGGTCTAGTTTTAATAGTTTTAGTCAAGTAGCTAGTATAAATATGAATCAGGGTCCTAATGTTGAATTTTTTAGGTACGAGGCAGTTCAAAATAAGGAATGCTTCAGTCGAGCTACAAATCTTAGTCAAAGTCCAGTCAGTCGTAAAAGTCAGTTGTCACTGCCCAATGAGGTAAGAAAGAATGTCTTAATCCCCAACCAAACCCAGTCCTGCAAAAACCCAGTAAGTTCAAATTTAGTAAATTCTGTCGAAACTGAACCAAAATTGGAGTTAACAGTCAGGAATTTTAAGAAGTTGTATCCGTCAGTATTTGATAATGATCGTAAGAGTCATATTATTGGTTATGAGGCTAATTTAGTGGTCAGAGAAAACTCGAACAAAATTTTTCATAAAGCATACTCTGTGCCTTTCTCATTAAGAGAAAAAGTTCAAGCCGAATTAGAGACCATGGTACAAGAAGGAATATTAGTACCAGTGAAACAAGCTGATATAGCTAGTCCTATCGTGGTTGTACCAAAGAAGGACAATGGCATCAGAATATGCGGGGATTTTAAAAAAACGGTAAACCCCATTTTAAAAATGGATCATTACCCGTTGCCTCTTTTAGATAAATTACTTTTCGCGATATCAGGGGGGTGTCTTTACACGGTATTAGATTTGTCAAATGCATATTTACAATTACCTGTCAATGAAAAAAGTCAAGAACTGTTAACTATCAATACACACTTGGGTTTATTTAGATATACACGTTTACCATATGGTATTTCCAGTAGTCCTGCAATTTTTCAAAGTACAATGGAGCAGATCCTAAAAGATTTATCGTTTGTTGGGGTTTATTTGGATGATGTGGTAATTTCAGGGAAAACACCCCAGGAATGTGTCAAAAATGTCGAAGCTGTATAAAAAGATTTCAAGATCATAACATCAAAATTAATCTACAAAAGAGTAAGTTCTTTCAAACTGAGATTAATTTTATTGGCCATGTTGTAAGTAAGAATGGCATAAGTCCATTAAAAACAAAAGTAAAAGAAATAGAGGAGGCACCAGTGCCTACTAACATAACTCAGCTTAAGTCTTTTTTAGGTCTAATTAATTTTTATGCAAAATTTTTACCACATTCATCAGATTTACTCAATCCATTAAATCAGTTATTAAAAAAGAACTGTCCTTTTGTTTGGAGTTCTACTCAACAACAGTCGTTTGAGGAATGTAAGAAATTGATAGCTAATTGCGTCACACTGTCGCATTATGATCCGAGTAAAGAATTAATAGTGGCGGCAGATGCAAGTCCATATGGATTGGGAGCAATATTGAGTCAAGTAGAAGACGGGTTAGCAAAACCTATATTATTCGCATCATGTACGTTATCGGCAGCACAAAAAACTATGCGCAAGTTCAAAGAGAGGCATATGCTGTAGTTTTTGCAGTAAAGAAGTTTCACAAGTATCTGTATGGTAGGAAATTTACAATCCTATCAGATCATCAGCCTCTTAGAACTATTTTTGGAGAGAAAAGTAGTTTACCAACGTTAGCTCACGCAAGAATGCAGAGATGGGCAGTAATATTGTCAGCCTACAATTACGAGATTAAGTATAAAAAGGCCTGTGAGATGTCGAACGTAGATTGCTTGTCACGATTGCCTTTAAGTGAAGTGTTTGAAGAGGAAGAACAGGTGAATTCCTTTACTTACACTGAAGAACTACCCATGTCAGCTGAAGATATTCAGTTGAAGACGAAAAAAGATCCAGTTTTGTCGAAGGTAATTGATTTAATCAGACATGGTTGGTCTTATTGTACGGAAGAAAAGTTAAAACCTTATTTTATTAGGAGAAATGAACTTAGTGTAGAAAATGGATGTCTAACCTGGGGCAATCGAGTCATCGTTCCAGAAACACTAAGACCAGAGTTACTTAAAATATTACACGAAAATCATCCTGGAGTGGTAAGGATGAAGTTAAGAGCAAGAAGTGATTTTTGGTGGCCTAAAATTAATGAAGAAATAGAATTACTAGTTAAAACATGTCAGGATTGTCAGTTTTATTCAGACAAAAAACAAAATGTTAGTCTGACGGTTTGGCCAAGAAGTAGCAAGAATTTTAGCAGAGTTCATATCGATTTCTTTAAATTCGAAAATTACGAGTTTTTGTTATTGGAAGATACCACTAGCAAATGGTTAGAAGTCTTTATCATGAAAGGAACTAATGCCTCAAAAACCATCGAAAAGTTAAGGCAGGTATTTAGTACATTTGGATTACCCGAGATGTTAGTCGCAGATAATGGTCCACCATTTAACAGTGAAGAGTTTCATAGATTTTGTCGTTCTAATGGCATTAATGTAATTAATACGCCACCTTACCATCCGAAGTCCAACGGCAGTGCGGAAAAGTCAGTATCCACAATAAAGAGGAGCCTTAAAAAAGACTTATTTGAAAATAACAAGTATGGCGTGTGCGATTCTATGCAACATAAATTGGATAACTTTTTATTTAATTATCGTAACACACCGAGTACTGTCACATTGAAGAGTCCTGCTGAAATGATTTTTAGACAAATTCCTAGATCAAAATTAAACATGATCAATCCCAAAAGTTTAGACGGTAAGGTAGAGAAGAAAAAAGAGAACAAGATAGTTGAGTCAGAAAATTTAAGAAGAAGAGAAAATATCATGTACCATGTAAATCAGAATGTATTAGTGTGGGTGCCGCTTGAAACAAAATGGATTTCAGGTAGAATTTTGAAAGCAGTAGGGATAAATTCATATTTAGTCATGACTCCAAATGATAGAGTAAGATATGTACATGCGGATTATCTCAAACCCTCTTTGTTGCAATTACCGAGAAGTTCATCTACAGTGGAGCATAGAGTCAGTTCACCTGAAAGCAGGAAAAGTCTCAGTCTCCAACCAAAAGTCCAAAGTCTCCGCTAGTTGAACAAAATGATCAATCAACTACTTCACCAGAAAGTAGGAGATTGGTGACAGAAATGCTACCATCGACATCACCCCCTACGGGAGAATTATTAGCTCCAAATTCGACTCCTAAATCTTCCACACCCTTCCTTCGTAGGTCTAGTAGATTGGTAAAACCACCACACAGACTGGATTTGTAGCTTACTGGAATGTTCCAGAAATAAGTGGGAAGGGATGTAGTATAATTAAGATTGTTTAACATTTGAACTAATTTTAAGTTGTTTACCTGAAAAGGTGACGTTGACATTTGTCAATGTCATGTGAGGTTAGGGGATAGAAGGCGGAAATGAATTAGTCATTAAAAACGTCTTGATAATAAGTCTCTGGCCACGCTTTGTAAAGTTTTAGTTATTTTGTTCATTAAAGTTGTTAATGTTAAAAGTGTAATTATTCCGTAAAGTCCACCTAGTAGTGAATATACAATAGTTTCAAAAAATGCTTTTAATATTACACAGTGATTCGTTTCTAAATGTTTTTTAAATTCATAAAATTTATTTGTTATAGAAGCTACTTGCATTTTAATTGGTTGTATAGGAATGTAGTGTAAGAAGGTGTTGGTGTTAATTGAAGTTTAACAAGCGGAGGATGTCTTTCATATTTTACCTGTTGGCAAATTGAACAGTTGTTTATAAAATTTTTAACATTTTCGTGTAATTTGGGCCAATAAAATTTACTTTTAAGTTGATTTATAGTTTCTGTGATATCACGATGATTATTTATACCTTCGTGTTGTTCTTTAATCAATTCTTGTTGTCTTTTTTCTTTCGTTACATCTACTAATAATTTATTTGTTTTTAAAATTTTAAATGCTGAATGTTTAAATGTTTGAGGAATAAAGTTACACATTTTTTTATATAAACTATCATTTTCGTCATTTTTAAAATAGAAAGTATACTGTTTCTTTGGTATGCCATATTCTTTTAAAAATTTTATTATCTGAGATTGAAATGATTCTGTAGTTACATATAATTTCCATCTAGTTCTAACATGAATTTCGAAAAGTTTTTTGATTTCTTGTCTAGGATTTGTATCAACTTTAATTACTATAATTTGATTAAGAAAGTTATTAAGAGGTGTTTCAGTAATATTTATTTCTAAAATAGGATTTTCTAAACTAGTATGTATTGTTGCAATGTCGTCATTTTCATCTGTGGGATCAAATTCTGCGAGAACAGATTGAATGTCAAGGTCAGTTATCTCAGTAGTTTTGTTTATTTCTTGATCTAGGTTAGTTTTATTTTGTATGTTATCGGATTCTTTAGGAAGTATTTCGTTAAGTTCTGTCATGAAATCTATTATAGGTAAAACAGGAGTATTGGATTCTATGGGATGTATTTCAATTCTACTTAAAGCATCAGCATTACTATTGGAAGTTCCTTTACGGTAAACAATTTGATAATCGAATTCTTCTAATGGTAATCTCCATCGAACTAGGCGGGAATTGGGTTCTTTAAGGGACATAAGCCATTGAAGAGGTTTATGATCTGTTACAATTTTGAATTTACGTCCAAAGAGATAAGGTCTGAAATATTTTGTAGCATAGACAATTGCAAGCAATTCTTTTTCTATAGTGGAATAGTTTGATTCTGAATCATTAAGGGTTCTAGAGGCAAATGCGATGGGTTTGTCATTAGGAATTTGTCCTTGGGATAAGATTGCACCGACAGCTACGTTACTCGCATCTGTGGTAACTATAAATTCTTTTGAAAAATCAGGATAAATAAGAATTGGGTCATTGGTCAATAGGGATTTACAATCTTCGAATGCTTTTATGTATGAAGGATTATTAATGTCGATATTAGCTCCTTTCTTAAGGCAACGAGTAAAAGGTTTTGTAATGTGAGCAAAATTTTTTATAAATTTTCTGTAATAACCAACTAAACCAAGAAATGATTTAATTTGTTTAGTTGTTTTGGGTATAGGGTAATTTAAAATAGTTTTAACTTTATCTGGATTAGGTTTGACACCATCCGGCGTAACTATATGACCTAAAAATGATACTTCTTTTCTCAAAAATTCTTATTTATCTAACTGTACTTTAAGGTTACTATCTCTTAACTTTTGAAATATTTTCTTTAAATTTACTATATGTTCTTGGAGCGACGTTGAAAAAACGATTATGTCGTCCATGTATACAAAACAAATTTTATTTTGAAGATCTTTTAAAATATTGTCCATAACACGTTGAAATGTGGCTGGACCGTTTTTTATACCAAATGGCATTCTTACGTATTCAAAATGACCACCTTCTACATTGAAAGCAGTTTTCTGAATATCATCAGGGTGCATTTCTATTTGATGAAAACCACTAGCAAGGTCTAGAGTAGAAAAATACTGACAGCGTCCGAGTCTATCTAAAATGTTATTTATTTGAGGAATAGGATATTTGTCATCAATAGTCTTTTCATTCAATTTTCTGTAGTCAACAACAATTCGCCACTTCTGTTTTCCAGATGCGTCTGGTTTTTTACTTACTATCCATATCGGACTACTCCAAGGGGACTCACTCGGTCTAATAATACCTTGATCTAACATTTCATTAATTTGGCGTTCTACTTCGGGTTTATGAATATATGGATATCTATACGTTTTTGAATAAACTGGAATTTCATCGGTAGTTTTTATTTTATGTTTTACTTGGTTAGTGAAAGTTAATTTAGAATTACTAGTATGAAAAATATCGGAAAATTCCGTACAAAGTTTTTGTAAATGTGACTTTTCTTCTGAATTTAAATGATCCATTCTAACACTTTCTATATTACTTAGGGGATCTACATTGGAATTAGTTTTAACTGACATATTAAAAATTTCGAAATCATTTGTTAAAGGTTGAACTTTTATTGGGTTATAAAGATAAATTTCCTGAATGTCATCTGTATCATTTATAATATCTACAGGTGCATAAGAGTTTGTTGCTTCGGAAATACCTTCTTTAATTACACAATTTAATAAATTTATTTGAGGAATAATTATAGTGTTTGAATTTACAGATACTGGAATTTTAGCGGATACTATCGAATGAGGTTCAATTCTTGCAAAAAATAATAATTTTCCTTTAGCTTCGTAATGACTTAATGGTAACTTTGCGGTTGGAGTTTTTAGGAGAGACTTGTTTAAATCGAGTTCTACGCAAAAATCTTTTAATGTTTCGTATCCGATCAAACCGTCAAAGAAATGATGGAATTTAAATAAATAAAATTTAATATTTTTATTAGAGTTTAGTTCAGGAAAAGCAGGAATGTTTGCGCACTGATCATGAGAAGTTGTTTGAAATATTGAGCTTACTGTGAAAGGTTCATTTTCAATAAAACTGTCGAAATGTTTATAGGCTATTTCAGGATTTAAAAAGGATTTAGTAGCACCGGTATCAATTAGTAGGTTAAGAGGAGGATCTGTGATTGTTATATACGGAAGGTCTTTACGGTCAAAAAGTGAATGTAACTCTATCTGTTGTTTTCTTTTCGGCGGACTTGATGAAAATTTTCAGTAGGTAATTCTGTGTCAATATTATCATAGGAATAATTATTTTCGTAAGATGTGTTCTCGTTGTAATTATCATTGTAGTTTTGCAAGTCTGTATTATAGTCATTGTCAGAATAGTCGGGATTTTGTTCCATATTGTGTAATTGTTCGGACGTAAAAGTAGCTCGAGATTGAGGTTTAAAGAAATTTGAATTTTGCGGTGGTGGTCTTCTTGTGGCTTCTTGGATTTGATCTCCAAACATTTGTGGACTGTTTTGGGGACCAAAAACTTGCTGATTAGTTGGAAATCTTTGTGGAGCAACCGGACGGGGTTGAATATTTATTGGACCTCTAGGGAAATTATTCTGTGGGGCTGAATTCTGCATAAATTGAGGAGGAATTTGATAATTATGGTTGTATTGATAATTCTGTGGAGTTTTAATTGGATAATTATTACTAACGGCATGAAAGTTTGAACGAGGTTGAAAGTTTTGATATTTTCCGGAATTTGTATTAAATTTAGACTTATTATGTTCTGAATTTCTTTGTAAATATCTAATATTATTTTCAGCAACTATAAATTGTCTAGCCTCAGCTATTGTGGATGGTCTCATTGCACGAATAGTTGAGCCTAATGGTTCTTTTAACCCAGCAAGGAAAATTTTTAAAACATGAACATTATAAAATTCTTTTTTAACTATATTAACATTATTATCTCCATGTGTATCTAAATAATTATGAAGCGCACTTAAATTACTCATTACTCTAGTATAAAAATGCAAAGCGTCTTCTTTATTTGTTTGTCTTAGTTGATCTAAATCGAATAAAAGGCCATTTTCGTCACGCTGGTCTCCAAAATGAGATATTAACGCGGTTTTAACTGATTTCCAATCTTTATTAATGCATATACTGTACACTTCCCTAGCACTACCTACTAACTTAGAATAAATACCGTAAATTTTACTAATATTTTGAACACAATTTTCACTTCCTGGTGTTTTATCCCAGTAAGTACTTATAATTGTATTTGCTGTTTCTAAAAATGATGATAATTCTAATGGATTGCCATCAAATTTTGGCACTATTTCTAATAATTTAGGTTCGAATTTTGGAGGAGGTAAAGCCATATTTTCAATAAATGTATCAAATGTGTTTGATGAGTCACTTAATGATAAATTATTAAATAAATTTGAAACTTCTAATTCTAATTCGTTTTCAATACTAAAACTATACACACAATCGTTATTTTCCTCTATGGAATCAAATGAATGTGAGGAGAATGACATAGACCGGATAAAATAAAAAGGAATAAAAGGATGAGCAACTTACAGTATTGTAGCTGTCTTCACCATAACTTAGCTTCTACTTCTATCTGGAGCTTCTTCGTACGGAGCGACGAAATTCTTCCACTGAATAAACGATTGAAACCGAAGGACTATTCACTATGAAATTCCTTTCAGTATCCTACTGTGTAATGTATACGCATCACGAAAATACGCCTAATGACAGGATGTCAGTTGTCAATCACCAGATCATGATTGATTGTATTATAAAATAAAAAGTTAAGAATAAATGGTTATCAAAAATAAATCTAACTTTATTTAACAGATCTAAAGCTAATATCTAAATATAATAATCAAATTAAATATGGCACAGTCAGTAAAAAAGCATTGAAATATTAGTTAAAGAGATTACATCAACAAAACGTAGTGTGTGCTTAAGTTTACAAGCCTACGTTTGCTTAAATTTATAAGCCTTAAATTTAACAAATATACACAGTAATGATGAATGGTCCAGTGAAGTTACCACCAGATTTTAATATTCAAGGACAAAATGCCTCGGCGGAGTGGAAATTTTGGAAAGTTTCGTTTGAAGACTATTTAGTTGCCACCGGCCAGAATGAATCTGCAAACGAGGTAAAATTATCAATTCTTAGAAATATTATTGGCACAGAATCGGCCAGAATAATGTCCACTTTTGATGTACCAGAAAATGAACAAAATAAATTTAACTTTATGTTGCAACTGATAGAAAAATATGTAAACCCTCGTGTTAACGAATCATTTGAAAGATACACATTCTACAAAAGAGTACAAAAAGAAGGTGAAAGCTTTGAACATTTCCTAACCGATTGCAAACACCTCATAAAAAGCTGCAATTTTAACGAGATAAACCCAGAACAAACAAATGAAGATAGAGCTCTGAGGGATAAAATTGTTATGGGAATAAAAGACCCAACCACCAGAGAAGCATTACTCCGGGTAGATGAACTTGTTGGAAACTGACAATAAAACTATTTATTCCCCAGCCCAGCTATTAGTATAGGGGTTTATATGTATTTTTTGAGTTGTACCTTTGATAGAAAAATTATTTTTAAATAGATTTTAATTCATTATCGTTTCTTTCATAAACACAATACATTAATAACTGCTAATTGATAAAATATATAATAGAAAATAGAATTGATTTACTAAGTTGAGTTTTGCTCTACTGACCTTTTATATTAGGTAATTGCATTGATATATTTTGTTATCTCACTGTTGTTTTGCTCTGCTGTGGCTTCTCTCTTTTTGGAAGGGGCGGGGTTTATATTGAGAAAAGTTCCTTTCTTAAATTTGTTAAATTGTCTATTGTATTTAACATGGAAGTTAATCGTCTATTAAGTGATGAGTTGAAATATGAACTACAAATTAGGGGTTTACCAGTACAAGGTACAGTTACGGAAAATCGAGCGGTTTTGAGGGGTATACTTAAGAGTGAGAGAGATGGATTAACACCAATTGTTATAGAAAATCTGCAGTTACAACCTCAAGAGGAATTGCGTATTTGTGAGAGGAAACTGGAAGATTTAGCCAGGGATATCGAAAGGTTTAATGTAGTGAATAGAGATAATGAATATAAGAGAATTACTTCACGTCTTTACCATGTAAATTTAAGGTTGAGGAGGATTCCAGTACCTATAGAGGATACGGATTATTTGGGATCATTACTCAGTAAATGTTTACAGCTTATAGACTCGGTAGGAGCTTTGTATGATGAAGTGGAAGATCAAGCGACAGAGGATAATAATGGTTCTATTATGGATACACATAATCAGCTTGAGGGATGTATTCTTGATCAGCAAAACCCATTAATTCCAGAAGTGGTTCTACATGAAACATCAACTCACTCCGTTCAAGCGACACAATTAATGGAAGCTCACCGAAGGAAAAGGGAAACGTCTGGTAATAATATAACGGTACAAGGAGAAGAACAAGAGATCGAAGAAATCCATAATGATGTGCCGTCAACAAGTTTAGCCACCACCACTCAGAGAAGAACCTCTATGGTTAGATTTCAGGATCGGGTCAACACCAATCAGCAAAACCCTTATTTAGTCCGTTCTAGAGCAACTTTTCCAGAATTTTCCGCATCGTCACAAAATACCTCTTCAGCTAGATTTGTCGATCAACAACGAATTTCCAATACTTCACAAGGTAACCAGATGTCAAGCGAAAATCCTACATTAAATTCAACAAGTTTAGAAAGTCGTCTTTGTGACTTAGAATTATCACCATTTAGGGGTGCTCCCTATCGCGCAGAACCTTTTAGCTTGGAACATTCTAAACCATTTTATCATGACGTATTCAGATGGAGGATACAGTTTGATGGCGAGACGAGTGTTACTACCTTTTTAGAAAGAATCGAAGAGTTACGATTATCACGCGGGGTTACCAAAGAACAGTTGCTAAGATCTGCTCCAGAACTGTTCACCAAGGACGCTTTAATGTGGTTTCGGACACAAAAATTCGACTCTTGGGATCATTTAGTAACGAGATTAAAGGAAGACTTTCTACCCTATGAGTATGAGCTAGATCTAATGGAGGAAATTAAGAAACGTACACAAGGGGCAAAAGAAAAAGTTGTTACTTTTGTCTCGGCGATGGAGAATCTTTTCAATAAATTAGGGACGAGTAAGCCTTTAGAAATATCTCGGGTCAAAATTATTCGTCGCAATATGTTACCTCATATCCAAGCTCAACTTTCTTTACAGAATATTTCGAATATTACGGATCTAGTAAGATTGGCTAGAGCAGTCGAAGAGACTATATTTAGAACGGAGAGGTTTTGTCCGCCTCCAACAAATTATCGCCAATTGCTTGAACCCGAATTAGCCTACAGGAAACCTAACGCACAGTTTTCCAGTCAAAACCGTATTTCTACCATTTCGCCAAAACCAAATGGGAGTCAAATTAATACCAATCAAAACATGACGGTAGTTGATGCTGCATCTCCAACTGCAGGACCTTATTGTTTTAACTGCAAAGAAACTGGACATCGGTTTAAGAAATGTCCTAAGCCAAAAAAAGGAAAATTTTGTTACAAATGTGGACAAGATGACGTTACTTCTTATAACTGTCCAAATTGTATGTCAAAAAACGGAATGGGAGGTCACCATTAGGCCGCCAGTCGACCCTCCCAGATGAATCAATGGCCAAAGAAAATCCAACAAAATATATTATTGATTTTGTTCTTTCACACGCGAAGAATGATACTAGACCCTATTTAAAGGTTCAAATTTATGATTATACTTTTCTTGCATTATTAGATTCCGGTTGTTCAAAGACTGTGTTGGGTGGTTTAGGTTGGACAATTTTGCAGCGTTATTGTTCATTAGAAAATTCGTCAGAAGTGAATTCTTGTATGGTAGCCAATGGAGAGTCTTGCAAAGTTTTGGGTACGATAAAGATTCCAATAACTCTTCAAAATCGTACAAAAATTTTTGAAATTCTTGTTGTTCCAAGTATCTCTCGACATTTAGTTTTAGGAATCGATTTCTGGAAGACAATGGCAATTATCCCTGATTTATACTCAGATCAATGGACCTTTAGATCTGACGCTGAATTAATCTTTGAAATAGATACTAAACCAGGACTTGAGCATATTACTGATGGTCAAAAACAAATTTTAGAACAGCTACTTGAATCTACTTTTAAGAAAATGGATACGAAGTTAGGGTGTACAAATAAAGTCGAGCATGTTATTCGGACAGATTCACCTCCGATTAAGCAAAGGCACTACCCCCTGTCTCCCACTCTGCAAAAATATGTGAATGAGGAATTAGAGAAAATGCTAAAAGAAGGAATAGTAGAACCTTCCGAATCTGCTTGGGCATCTCCTATTGTACTAGTACCTAAACCCGATGGATCTTATCGATTTTGCGTAAATTACAAGAAACTTAATGCAGTAAGTCTACCAGATGCTTATCCAATTCCATTCGTTTCTTCCACGTTAGACAAGTTACGCGATGCTCGATACTTAACTACATTAGACATAAAGTCAGCCTATTGGCAAATTCCTCTCGCCAAGGACTCAAAACCTTTAACTGCGTTTGTAGTTCCAACTCGTGGATTATTTCAATTCACAAGAATGCCGTTCGGTCTACATAATGCGCCTGCGACTTGGCAACGATTTATAGACCGAGTGTTAGGAGTTGATCTGGAACAATTTGTATTCGTTTATCTAGACGATATAGTAATATGTACATCTACCTTCGATTTACACATAGAAGTTTTGGGTAAAGTGTTGGATAGGTTAAGGTCTGCCGGTTTAACTGTAAATCGTGAAAAGTGTAATTTCTGCAAGGCCGAACTAAGATATCTTGGCTATATTGTAAACTCTAATGGTCTATTAGTGGATCCGGAGAAAGTCGAAGCGATTATCAACATTCCAACTCCTCGAAGTGTTGCAGAAGTTCGAAGAGTATTAGGACTAGCTTCGTGGTATCGTAAATTCATCCCTAACTTATCGTCACTTACAGCTCCGCTCACATCCCTTCTTCGGAAAAACACACGCTTCCATTGGGATGAAAAGTGCTGTGAAGCTTTAGAAAGGATTAAAAATCATCTGGTATCAGCACCTATTCTATCTCGCCCAGATTTTACCCGACCATTTACCATACAAACAGATGCATCAGATTATGGATTAGGCGCGGTACTGTCCCAACAGTTTGACGAGGGCGAAAAGGCTATTTGCTACCTCAGTCGGTCTCTAACAAAATCTGAACGCAAATATTCGACTACCGAGAAAGAATGCTTAGCCGTCATATTTGCCATCGAAAAACTCCGACCATACATCGAGGGATCCAAATTTACCGTTGTAACGGACCATTACAGTCTTAAGTGGCTTTTTAGTATTTCTGATCCGATTGGTCGAATCGCCAGATGGGTTGTACGTTTACAGCAATACCAATTTGAGATAGTGCATCGAAAAGGCAAGGACAACGTAGTGGCTGACACTTTATCACGAGCTCCTCCTGTGATTGACAGCATACAAGACGCTAACTCCGATCCAAGAAAGCCGGATAGGTGGTATTCTCAGATGTGTGATCGCATTCAACAACATCCAGATAAGTATCCCTTATGGAGGTTGGAGAATGGAATACTGTTTAAAAGAACAACATTTAAGTATCCTATCTTAGAAGAAACAGCTTCAGATGGATGGTTAAAAGTTGTACCGAAAAAATGAGCGGCGGAAAATTATTGAAGAAAATCATGATCCTCCAATTTGTGGTCATCTAGGTTTATTTAAAACATTAGGTAGGATATCTCCTCAATATTATTGGCCTAAAATGAAATTTGATATAGCTAAGTATATAAATAGTTGCCATACTTGTCTTCAGATGAAACCCAGTACTCGTCAATCTGCTGGTCAACTTTTGAGTAAAACACCATCTGTGACTCGTCCATTTCAACTTCTTAGTGTTGATATAGTAGGTCCATTACCCAGAAGTAGTTCCGGATTTTGCTACATTCTGTCGGTTCTTGATTGTTTCAGCAAATTCTGTCTTTTCTTTCCAGTTCGTACAGTTGTTGCCACGTCAATAGTAAAGATTTTAGAAGATCAAGTAATTTTAGTGTTTGGGGCACCCAACCGTATCATCACAGACAATGGGGCACAGTTCAAAAGCATTCACTTCAGGAAATTATTAGATACTTATAAAATTAAACAATGTTTTACAGCTAGTTATCATCCACAAGCAAATCCAGTTGAACGAACTCATCGCGTTCTTAAAACCATGTTAAGAAGTTATATTGGAGATAATCAGCGTACATGGGATAAGTATTTATCGAAAATTTCATGGGCAATCCGATCTGCACGACATGAGGCAACCTCGTTTACGCCTAACTTTGTTATGTTTGGTAGAGAGCTACAAATATGTGGAAAAGAACTTGAACATCATGCAACAGAACTAGACTTAAACTCTCCTGAAAGATCTCAGGAAATGGACCGATTGTATAAGGATGTAAACAAACGGTTACAAAGGGCATATGAGAAGAGTGCAAAAGCTTACAATCTCCGACACCGAGATGAACAGTTTGTTTTGGGACAGAGTGTGTGGAAGAAAAATTTTGTTCTTTCTGACGCCTCCAAACATTTCTCATCCAAACTTGCTCCTAAGTATTCAGGTCCATTCAAAATACATAAAGTAGTTTCTCCATGGACATATGAACTTAAAGATAATACAGGTCAAGTGATCGGTACATGGCATGCTAAGGATTTAAAGTCCCATCCACCTGATAATATAAACATAATAAGCTAGTATCTCAATTACATTTATCAAACGGTTTTAATTTCATTATTTTTTTTTATTTACGTTCTGCCCAGAATGTGTTTTTTGGAAAAAACACTTTCCTGGAAAGGGGGGTGTGTTACAAGTTTAAAAATATTTAGATTATTCATACCTGTTGATTGATGGTCAGTAAAGCAATATTCTTAAATTAGTGAAATAATTCCAGTGGATTAACATTTTCTTTTATTTATTGTGTTCACTATTTCAAACAGACTTCTATAGTTATAAATAATAAAATCAAATACACATATCTATGGTGGGTTTAAGGTGATCTGTTGAGGGATCAAATCCATTTCTATATTTTTCATACCTAAAAATTATACATATTAGTTTACAAGTTTGCAAGAGTTTGTTTATGTTTGATTTGTCAAATGCCAACTTCAATGGCAAGGTTAAGGCTATTATTTGACCTTCTAAAACTAGAAGAACCAGTCCACTACAACTCGACATAAGTACTTCAGATTCGGCACCTACAAAATAAATTTACATTGTTCTCATACATTGGTTTAAAAGAGATACCATACCTCACACACATTAGTTGTGTATAGTTCATCTTCAGCACTTAAGGTAGGATCAAACTATTATTATTTGTTCTTGATCATTGGTACATCAACTGAAGAACTCACATAATAACTTTCACATAATTAGTTGGTGATATTTAGGCTAGTTGACTGTATACAAAAGAAAATAAAATCATACTAAATTGTAAACCAGAAAGTATATATATATACATTTGGGTATCATATTACCTGTATTTTCAATAACTGTTACAAATACCGAATAATATTTCATTGTTAGGCGTCTACACGATATATTTCGTAAAGACCACAGTAACGAACGACACATTTTATATTTTATCTTCATACAATTCACACTTCTGTCAAAACTTTGGTTAGAACATAGAAATAGTAGTCTGCTAGTCACTTTTTCGCTAATTTTAATTGTATTGTCGATCCAATCATCGATTGGTAGGAATAATAAATCGATAGTAAATATAAATACATTTTATTAAGCCCCTTTGAACCCACCTGAGATAAGAACAATATCTTTCAGATAAAATAAATAAATTAGAACGTTCTATAGGGATAAACTCCCTTCCTCTTGTCTTGTCTTCTTCTTCTTTTTGTCTATGCGCTTGCATGCAAGTTCAAAGAGATAGAATTTGCGTGCAACAAGAAACAATTAGCTTTAGAAAGGATTAAAAATCATCTGGTATCAGCACCTATTCTATCTCGCCCAGATTTTACCCGACCATTTACCATACAAACAGATGCATCAGATTATGGATTAGGCGCGGTACTGTCCCAACAGTTTGACGAGGGCGAAAAGGCTATTTGCTACCTCAGTCGGTCTCTAACAAAATCTGAACGCAAATATTCGACTACCGAGAAAGAATGCTTAGCCGTCATATTTGCCATCGAAAAACTCCGACCATACATCGAGGGATCCAAATTTACCGTTGTAACGGACCATTACAGTCTTAAGTGGCTTTTTAGTATTTCTGATCCGATTGGTCGAATCGCCAGATGGGTTGTACGTTTACAGCAATACCAATTTGAGATAGTGCATCGAAAAGGCAAGGACAACGTAGTGGCTGACACTTTATCACGAGCTCCTCCTGTGATTGACAGCATACAAGACGCTAACTCCGATCCAAGAAAGCCGGATAGGTGGTATTCTCAGATGTGTGATCGCATTCAACAACATCCAGATAAGTATCCCTTATGGAGGTTGGAGAATGGAATACTGTTTAAAGAACAACATTTAAGTATCCTATCTTAGAAGAAACAGCTTCAGATGGATGGTTAAAAGTTGTACCGAAAAAATGAGCGGCGGAAAATTATTGAAGAAAATCATGATCCTCCAATTTGTGGTCATCTAGGTTTATTTAAAACATTAGGTAGGATATCTCCTCAATATTATTGGCCTAAAATGAAATTTGATATAGCTAAGTATATAAATAGTTGCCATACTTGTCTTCAGATGAAACCCAGTACTCGTCAATCTGCTGGTCAACTTTTGAGTAAAACACCATCTGTGACTCGTCCATTTCAACTTCTTAGTGTTGATATAGTAGGTCCATTACCCAGAAGTAGTTCCGGATTTTGCTACATTCTGTCGGTTCTTGATTGTTTCAGCAAATTCTGTCTTTTCTTTCCAGTTCGTACAGTTGTTGCCACGTCAATAGTAAAGATTTTAGAAGATCAAGTAATTTTAGTGTTTGGGGCACCCAACCGTATCATCACAGACAATGGGGCACAGTTCAAAAGCATTCACTTCAGGAAATTATTAGATACTTATAAAATTAAACAATGTTTTACAGCTAGTTATCATCCACAAGCAAATCCAGTTGAACGAACTCATCGCGTTCTTAAAACCATGTTAAGAAGTTATATTGGAGATAATCAGCGTACATGGGATAAGTATTTATCGAAAATTTCATGGGCAATCCGATCTGCACGACATGAGGCAACCTCGTTTACGCCTAACTTTGTTATGTTTGGTAGAGAGCTACAAATATGTGGAAAAGAACTTGAACATCATGCAACAGAACTAGACTTAAACTCTCCTGAAAGATCTCAGGAAATGGACCGATTGTATAAGGATGTAAACAAACGGTTACAAAGGGCATATGAAAAGAGTGCAAAAGCTTACAATCTCCGACACCGAGATGAACAGTTTGTTTTGGGACAGAGTGTGTGGAAGAAAAATTTTGTTCTTTCTGACGCCTCCAAACATTTCTCATCCAAACTTGCTCCTAAGTATTCAGGTCCATTCAAAATACATAAAGTAGTTTCTCCATGGACATATGAACTTAAAGATAATACAGGTCAAGTGATCAATTTTATGGCATGCTAAGGATTTAAAGTCCCATCCACCTGATAATATAAACATAATAAGCTAGTATCTCAATTACATTTATCAAACGGTTTTAATTTCATTATTTTTTTTTATTTACGTTCTGCCCAGAATGTGTTTTTTTTTGGAAAAAAAACACTTTCCTGGAAAGGGGGGTGTGTTACAAGTTTAAAAATATTTAGATTATTCATACCTGTTGATTGATGGTCAGTAAAGCAATATTCTTAAATTAGTGAAATAATTCCAGTGGATTAACATTTTCTTTTATTTATTGTGTTCACTATTTCAAACAGACTTCTATAGTTATAAATAATAAAATCAAATACACATATCTATGGTGGGTTTAAGGTGATCTGTTGAGGGATCAAATCCATTTCTATATTTTTCATACCTAAAAATTATACATATTAGTTTACAAGTTTGCAAGAGTTTGTTTATGTTTGATTTGTCAAATGCCAACTTCAATGGCAAGGTTAAGGCTATTATTTGACCTTCTAAAACTAGAAGAACCAGTACTAAATTAGGTGGTTAATTTAATTCTAATTAGATATATTATTTATTCATGAAAGTTTGCCTAAATATTCCTCTAAAATATAAGGTATTTTACCTGTTGATGGGAGAACTTCCTTTTCCTTTATGCTTTTTATTTTCCGATTTGCTCTTGAATGTTAAGCATGTGCTTATAAAATTGCAACACATTGTTGGATCTCATGGAAATTGGAAAGTAGACCTGAAAATTAATTATCAAGTAGTTGATACAAACTCTGTTTGAGGAAATAAACTCAGGTCTTACCAATAAAGGCCACACAACATCTCAGGTAGGATTTCGTAAAAGAACTGCATGTGTTAATATTATTAAGACACATTTTAATTCATATTTGAATTGTTTTAGGCCTTCTTCTTCGTCTTCTTTTCTCTACTTTCTTTGCTTTACCTATATCTTGGGTTAACTTGCATTCTGCACGTTGACTTTGGCTGTGGATTTTATTCCGTCTATTGGATTCCATCTACTCCCAAGTTCTCTCAGTGGCTTCCGTCGACTCCAGTCCACTACAACTCGACATAAGTACTTCAGATTCGGCACCTACAAAATAAATTTACATTGTTCTCATACATTGGTTTAAAAGAGATACCATACCTCACACACATTAGTTGTGTATAGTTCATCTTCAGCACTTAAGGTAGGATCAAACTATTATTATTTGTTCTTGATCATTGGTACATCAACTGAAGAACTCACATAATAACTTTCACATAATTAGTTGGTGATATTTAGGCTAGTTGACTGTATACAAAAAGAAAATAAAATCATACTAAATTGTAAACCAGAAAGTATATATATATACATTTGGGTATCATATTACCTGTATTTTCAATAACTGTTACAAATACCGAATAATATTTCATTGTTAGGCGTCTACACGATATATTTCGTAAAGACCACAGTAACGAACGACACATTTTATATTTTATCTTCATACAATTCACACTTCTGTCAAAACTTTGGTTAGAACATAGAAATAGTAGTCTGCTAGTCACTTTTTCGCTAATTTTAATTGTATTGTCGATCCAATCATCGATTG
This sequence comes from Ophraella communa, assembly GCA_035357415.1. NCBI lineage: Eukaryota > Metazoa > Arthropoda > Insecta > Coleoptera > Chrysomelidae > Ophraella > Ophraella communa. The sequence goes on from CM068979.1 coordinate 26,389,892, forward strand.
GTAGGAATAATAAATCGATAGTAAATATAAATACATTTTATTAAGCCCCTTTGAACCCACCTGAGATAAGAACAATATCTTTCAGATAAAATAAATAAATTAGAACGTTCTATAGGGATAAACTCCCTTCCTCTTGTCTTGTCTTCTTCTTCTTTTTTGTCTATGCGCTTGCATGCAAGTTCAAAGAAATAGAATTTGCGTGCAACAAGAAACAATTTGGCGCCCAACGTGGGGCCCACGTTGGGCAAACTTTCATGAATAAATAATATATCTAATTAGAATTAAATTAACCACCTAATTTAGTACTGGTTCTTCTAGTTTTAGAAGGTCAAATAATAGCCTTAACCTTGCCATTGAAGTTGGCATTTGACAAATCAAACATAAACAAACTCTTGCAAACTTGTAAACTAATATGTATAATTTTTAGGTATGAAAAATATAGAAATGGATTTGATCCCTCAACAGATCACCTTAAACCCACCATAGATATGTGTATTTGATTTTATTATTTATAACTATAGAAGTCTGTTTGAAATAGTGAACACAATAAATAAAAGAAAATGTTAATCCACTGGAATTATTTCACTAATTTAAGAATATTGCTTTACTGACCATCAATCAACAGGTATGAATAATCTAAATATTTTTAAACTTGTAACACACCCCCCTTTCCAGGAAAGTGTTTTTTTCCAAAAAAACACATTCTGGGCAGAACGTAAATAAAAAAAAATAATGAAATTAAAACCGTTTGATAAATGTAATTGAGATACTAGCTTATTATGTTTATATTATCAGGTGGATGGGACTTTAAATCCTTAGCATGCCATGTACCGATCACTTGACCTGTATTATCTTTAAGTTCATATGTCCATGGAGAAACTACTTTATGTATTTTGAATGGACCTGAATACTTAGGAGCAAGTTTGGATGAGAAATGTTTGGAGGCGTCAGAAAGAACAAAATTTTTCTTCCACACACTCTGTCCCAAAACAAACTGTTCATCTCGGTGTCGGAGATTGTAAGCTTTTGCACTCTTTTCATATGCCCTTTGTAACCGTTTGTTTACATCCTTATACAATCGGTCCATTTCCTGAGATCTTTCAGGAGAGTTTAAGTCTAGTTCTGTTGCATGATGTTCAAGTTCTTTTCCACATATTTGTAGCTCTCTACCAAACATAACAAAGTTAGGCGTAAACGAGGTTGCCTCATGTCGTGCAGATCGGATTGCCCATGAAATTTTCGATAAATACTTATCCCATGTACGCTGATTATCTCCAATATAACTTCTTAACATGGTTTTAAGAACGCGATGAGTTCGTTCAACTGGATTTGCTTGTGGATGATAACTAGCTGTAAAACATTGTTTAATTTTATAAGTATCTAATAATTTCCTGAAGTGAATGCTTTTGAACTGTGCCCCATTGTCTGTGATGATACGGTTGGGTGCCCCAAACACTAAAATTACTTGATCTTCTAAAATCTTTACTATTGACGTGGCAACAACTGTACGAACTGGAAAGAAAAGACAGAATTTGCTGAAACAATCAAGAACCGACAGAATGTAGCAAAATCCGGAACTACTTCTGGGTAATGGACCTACTATATCAACACTAAGAAGTTGAAATGGACGAGTCACAGATGGTGTTTTACTCAAAAGTTGACCAGCAGATTGACGAGTACTGGGTTTCATCTGAAGACAAGTATGGCAACTATTTATATACTTAGCTATATCAAATTTCATTTTAGGCCAATAATATTGAGGAGATATCCTACCTAATGTTTTAAATAAACCTAGATGACCACAAATTGGAGGATCATGATTTTCTTCAATAATTTTCCGCCGCTCATTTTTCGGTACAACTTTTAACCATCCATCTGAAGCTGTTTCTTCTAAGATAGGATACTTAAATGTTGTTCTTTTAAACAGTATTCCATTCTCCAACCTCCATAAGGGATACTTATCTGGATGTTGTTGAATGCGATCACACATCTGAGAATACCACCTATCCGGCTTTCTTGGATCGGAGTTAGCGTCTTGTATGCTGTCAATCACAGGAGGAGCTCGTGATAAAGTGTCAGCCACTACGTTGTCCTTGCCTTTTCGATGCACTATCTCAAATTGGTATTGCTGTAAACGTACAACCCATCTGGCGATTCGACCAATCGGATCAGAAATACTAAAAAGCCACTTAAGACTGTAATGGTCCGTTACAACGGTAAATTTGGATCCCTCGATGTATGGTCGGAGTTTTTCGATGGCAAATATGACGGCTAAGCATTCTTTCTCGGTAGTCGAATATTTGCGTTCAGATTTTGTTAGAGACCGACTGAGGTAGCAAATAGCCTTTTCGCCCTCGTCAAACTGTTGGGACAGTACCGCGCCTAATCCATAATCTGATGCATCTGTTTGTATGGTAAATGGTCGGGTAAAATCTGGGCGAGATAGAATAGGTGCTGATACCAGATGATTTTTAATCCTTTCTAAAGCTTCACAGCACTTTTCATCCCAATGGAAGCGTGTGTTTTTCCGAAGAAGGGATGTGAGCGGAGCTGTAAGTGACGATAAGTTAGGGATGAATTTACGATACCACGAAGCTAGTCCTAATACTCTTCGAACTTCTGCAACACTTCGAGGAGTTGGAATGTTGATAATCGCTTCGACTTTCTCCGGATCCACTAATAGACCATTAGAGTTTACAATATAGCCAAGATATCTTAGTTCGGCCTTGCAGAAATTACACTTTTCACGATTTACAGTTAAACCGGCAGACCTTAACCTATCCAACACTTTACCCAAAACTTCTATGTGTAAATCGAAGGTAGATGTACATATTACTATATCGTCTAGATAAACGAATACAAATTGTTCCAGATCAACTCCTAACACTCGGTCTATAAATCGTTGCCAAGTCGCAGGCGCATTATGTAGACCGAACGGCATTCTTGTGAATTGAAATAATCCACGAGTTGGAACTACAAACGCAGTTAAAGGTTTTGAGTCCTTGGCGAGAGGAATTTGCCAATAGGCTGACTTTATGTCTAATGTAGTTAAGTATCGAGCATCGCGTAACTTGTCTAACGTGGAAGAAACGAATGGAATTGGATAAGCATCTGGTAGACTTACTGCATTAAGTTTCTTGTAATTTACGCAAAATCGATAAGATCCATCGGGTTTAGGTACTAGTACAATAGGAGATGCCCAAGCAGATTCGGAAGGTTCTACTATTCCTTCTTTTAGCATTTTCTCTAATTCCTCATTCACATATTTTTGCAGAGTGGGAGACAGGGGGTAGTGCCTTTGCTTAATCGGAGGTGAATCTGTCCGAATAACATGCTCGACTTTATTTGTACACCTAACTTCGTATCCATTTTCTTAAAAGTAGATTCAAGTAGCTGTTCTAAAATTTGTTTTTGACCATCAGTAATATGCTCAAGTCCTGGTTTAGTATCTATTTCAAAGATTAATTCAGCGTCAGATCTAAAGGTCCATTGATCTGAGTATAAATCAGGGATAATTGCCATTGTCTTCCAGAAATCGATTCCTAAAACTAAATGTCGAGAGATACTTGGAACAACAAGAATTTCAAAAATTTTTGTACGATTTTGAAGAGTTATTGGAATCTTTATCGTACCCAAAACTTTGCAAGACTCTCCATTGGCTACCATACAAGAATTCACTTCTGACGAATTTCTAATGAACAATAACGCTGCAAAATTGTCCAACCTAAACCACCCAACACAGTCTTTGAACAACCGGAATCTAATAATGCAAGAAAAGTATAATCATAAATTTGAACCTTTAAATAGGGTCTAGTATCATTCTTCGCGTGTGAAAGAACAAAATCAATAATATATTTTGTTGGATTTTCTTTGGCCATTGATTCATCTGGGAGGGTCGACTGGCGGCCTAATGGTGACCTCCCATTCCGTTTTTTGACATACAATTTGGACAGTTATAAGAAGTAACGTCATCTTGTCCACATTTGTAACAAAATTTTCCTTTTTTGGCTTAGGACATTTCTTAAACCGATGTCCAGTTTCTTTGCAGTTAAAACAATAAGGTCCTGCAGTTGGAGATGCAGCATCAACTACCGTCATGTTTTGATTGGTATTAATTTGACTCCCATTTGGTTTTGGCGAAATGGTAGAAATACGGTTTTGACTGGAAAACTGTGCGTTAGGTTTCCTGTAGGCTAATTCGGGTTCAAGCAATTGGCGATAATTTGTTGGAGGCGGACAAAACCTCTCCGTTCTAAATATAGTCTCTTCGACTGCTCTAGCCAATCTTACTAGATCCGTAATATTCGAAATATTCTGTAAAGAAAGTTGAGCTTGGATATGAGGTAACATATTGCGACGAATAATTTTGACCCGAGATATTTCTAAAGGCTTACTCGTCCCTAATTTATTGAAAAGATTCTCCATCGCCGAGACAAAAGTAACAACTTTTTCTTTTGCCCCTTGTGTACGTTTCTTAATTTCCTCCATTAGATCTAGCTCATACTCATAGGGTAGAAAGTCTTCCTTTAATCTCGTTACTAAATGATCCCAAGAGTCGAATTTTTGTGTCCGAAACCACATTAAAGCGTCCTTGGTGAACAGTTCTGGAGCAGATCTTAGCAACTGTTCTTTGGTAACCCCGCGTGATAATCGTAACTCTTCGATTCTTTCTAAAAAGGTAGTAGGAGGTTAAATGGTTGGTACTGGATCTCCGAGGTGATAAAGGTGGCCGAAACCTTTATTGCAAAAAAAACTCGGAGAAATGTCCCCAGTTTCATAAGAACGAACCGACAAATCCTACTCCCACGTCCTCGTCGTGACCTCCGGGAAATTCTTGGCGTACAATGGGTGTGCGTCAAGGAGCTAACGGGAGAGGGTAAATGGCGAATTTCCGGCGCCATAAAACTGGAACCCATCGGCTAAGGGAATAAACCCTGACAGAAAATTCTGGCCCTCCAGGTTGGGGGTTGAGGCATCGGGCTAACTCCTCGATACTCGGAAAAAACATAAATGTTAAAAAACTCAGCAACAAGCCTCGGAATAGACAGGAAAAACGAAGACGACCCAAGCTACGAAAAAGGCAAATGATTTTTGGAACATGGAACATCCAAGGACTCTCTAATAAAATAAATGAAGTGCTATCAGAGATTCAGAAAATTAAGAGTGATATCGTCGTCCTAACAGAAACAAAAAAGAAAGGAGAAGGATCTGAAAATCTTGGCCAATATGATCATTTCTACAGTGGAGTGGCAAAAGACAAAAGAGCCCAACAAGGGGTATCAATAATGATTCGTAAAAGTTTAAGAAAACATATTACATCATGGGAGGCAGTCAATCACAGAATGATAAAAGTTAACATATCCATCCACGGTCAAAAAATAACGATATTAGGAGTTTACGGAGTAAATGACGATGCCACCATTGCCGTAAAAGATGAATTCTATGAACAATTAAATGATGAAATTGTAAAAATCGGAACGGGTAGAGAATTAATTATGCTCGGAGACTTAAACGGAAGAATTGGCAAGAAAACAAAAAATAAGACTATCGGACAATATGGAGAGGATATTACGAACGACAACGGCCTGCGACTTGTAAACGTATGTGAACAAAATAACCTAAAGATATTAAATGGTTTTTACCAGCACAGAGATATACATAAATATACATGGACGCAAAATACAAGAGGTCTCAAATCCATAATAGATTATAGCATAATAAGACAAATAAATCCCGGCTAAGCATAAGTGATGTTAGAGCATGCAGAGGACCAAGCTGCGGCAGTGACCATTACTACCTAAGGACTAATATAAGTTACATACCAAGAAAAATAGTAACACCAAACGACACAGAAAAAAACGAAATAAAAGAAAGAAGATACAACCTCGACAGCTTGGAACACGAAAGTGTAAGAAGATTATACAAAAACAGATTAGACGGTAAACTTAATACTAGAGACCACTTTAATTCGATAGAAGAACAATACAGCCATATAAAGAAATGTATACATGATGCAGCATATGAAGCAATCGGACTACGTGAAGCAGACAAAAAGAAAGAAAACCCTATTGGTGGGATCTGGAAATCGAAACTGAAATCGAGGATAAGAGACAAAAGTACCTAAAATACCTAAATACAAAAAATAGGGAGGACATGGTCATATACAAAGCAGCCCAAGCAAGCGTCAGAAAGAAAATAACTAAGAAGAAGAACGAAAGTTGGGAAAAGAGTTGCAACAAGATTAATTCATATATAGGTGGTAGAAGAAGCACTGAAGGCTGGAAAGTAATAAAGAACCTACGAAAAGAAAAGGGTAGACACATCATATCACCAATAACAACAGACAAATGGAAAAAACACTTTGAAAACCTACTAACTGAAACCAGAGACATATTTAGAGACAGTGATAACATAGACACTAAGGTAGAGGTAATGGCATCCCCGATAAGAATACAAGAACTGGAAGTAGCAAAAATTTGCAAGAATTTAAAAACGGAAAAGCCCCCGGTCCTGGCAGAAATACCTTTTGAGCTAGTAAAATATGGAAGTAAGCTACTAGTCTACCAACTGACTAGGTTATTCCAGAAATGTATTAACAGAGCGGAAACTCCAGCAGAGTGGAAAGAATCTTACATTTCAACAATACATAAAAGGGCAGCAAAGACCACTGTGAAAATTATAGGGAATAGCGGTCACAGGCTCTTTGAGTCGGATATATGGTGCAGTAATAAAAAACATAATTGAAAAAGAGTACAAAGATATAGAAGCAGAGGAGCAAGCAGGTTTTAGAGCCGGGAGATCAACGGTAGACCATCTCTTCTGCTTAACACAATTAATAGAAAAGAAAACCGCTAGGAATCAAGAAGTGCATTTACTGTATGTCGACCTCAAAAAAGCTTACGATAGTGTCCCCCTTAAACGTCTCTGGGAAGCCTTAGAATTGAGCAACATTAACATAAACATTATAAAGGCAATTAAGGAACTATATACCAACATACAGGCTCGAATAAAAATAGGGAATAAACTCTCAGAAAACATCAAGGTAACCAAAGGGTTGAAACAGGGTTGTTGCATCTCACCAACGCTCTTTAAAATTTACCTTGAACAGGTATTGAAAGGTCTGGAAAAGGAAATGTGAAGGAATGGGCATCCCACTAAACAACAATAAAACCCTATATACAATGTGTTTCTGCAGATGATCAGATAGTAATGGCCCAGGATTACGACGACCTAGAATACATGACAAGGAAGCTCATAGAAGAATACAATAAATGGGGGCTAGAAGTAAACATAAATAAAACAGAAACCATGTGTATAGGAGGTATACAACAAGACTTAATATTACAAAGTGGGGAACACATAAGGATTGCTGACAACTATAAATATCTAGGTGTACATATTTCAAATGACGGAACGTTGGATCACGCAATACGACACAGAAACATACAAGGTAGGAGAGCAATATCGATGCTAAATGGAGTCCTCTGGGATCAAACGATATCCAAAGCCAACAAACAAAAAATATATAATACCATAATCCGCAGCATTATAACATACGGCAGTGAAGTCTGGCAAATAAAAACCAGAACAGAGCAAATGTTAAAAGCCACAGAAATGGACTTTTGGCGAAGATCTGCAGGAAAGTCCAGAAGAGAAAGAATAACAAATGACCGTATTAGAGAGATAATGAGAGTAGGACACACAATTATAGACGACATTAGGACAAAACAACTAATATGGTACGGTCATGTACAGAGGATGGCAGAAAATAGATTACCAAAACAACTGTTAAATTGGGTACCGCCGGGACGCAAAAAACGTGGAAGACCAAGAAGAAGCTGGAGAGAAGGCGTAGATAGGGAAATGAGAGAGAGTAACTTGGATGAGGATGCATGGAGAGACAGGGATAGATGGCGACTGGGTATCGAAAGACGTCGTAGAACGTTGTGAATCGATTAATATATATATATAGTAACACTCGTCTCGCCATCAAACTGTATCCTCCATCTGAATACGTCATGATAAAATGGTTTAGGATGTTCCAAGCTAAAAGGTTCTGCGCGATAGGGAGCACCCCTAAATGGTGATAATTCTAAGTCACAAAGACGACTTTCTAAACTTGTTGAATTTAATGTAGGATTTTCGCTTGACATCTGGTTACCTTGTGAAGTATTGGAAATTCGTTGTTGATCGACAAATCTGGCTGAAGAGGTATTTTGTGACGATGCGGAAAATTCTGGAAAAGTTGCTCTAGAACGGACTAAATAAGGGTTTTGCTGATTGGTGTTGACCCGATCCTGAAATCTAACCATAGAGGTTCTTCTCTGAGTGGTGGTGGCTAAACTTGTTGACGGCACATTATTATGGATTTCTTCGATCTCTTGTTCTTCTCCTTGTACGGATATATTATTACCAGACGTTTCCCTTTTCCTTCGGTGAGCTTCCATTAATTGTGTCGCTTGAACGGAGTGAGTTGATGTTTCATGTAGAACCACTTCTGGAATTAATGGGTTTTGCTGATCAAGAATACATCCCTCAAGCTGATTATGTGTATCCATAATAGAACCATTATTATCCTCTGTCGCTTGATCTTCCACTTCATCATACAAAGCTCCTACCGAGTCTATAAGCTGTAAACATTTACTGAGTAATGATCCCAAATAATCCGTATCCTCTATAGGTACTGGAATCCTCCTCAACCTTAAATTTACATGGTAAAGACGTGAAGTAATTCTCTTATATTCATTATCTCTATTCACTACATTAAACCTTTCGATATCCCTGGCTAAATCTTCCAGTTTCCTCTCACAAATACGCAATTCCTCTTGAGGTTGTAACTGCAGATTTTCTATAACAATTGGTGTTAATCCATCTCTCTCACTCTTAAGTATACCCCTCAAAACCGCTCGATTTTCCGTAACTGTACCTTGTACTGGTAAACCCCTAATTTGTAGTTCATATTTCAACTCATCACTTAATAGACGATTAACTTCCATGTTAAATACAATAGACAATTTAACAAATTTAAGAAAGGAACTTTTCTCAATATAAACCCCGCCCCTTCCAAAAAGAGAGAAGCCACAGCAGAGCAAAACAACAGTGAGATAACAAAATATATCAATGCAATTACCTAATATAAAAGGTCAGTAGAGCAAAACTCAACTTAGTAAATCAATTCTATTTTCTATTATATATTTTATCAATTAGCAGTTATTAATGTATTGTGTTTATGAAAGAAACGATAATGAATTAAAATCTATTTAAAAATAATTTTTCTATCAAAGGTACAACTCAAAAAATACATATAAACCCCTATACTAATAGCTGGGCGCCAAATTGTTTCTTGTTGCACGCAAATTCTATCTCTTTGAACTTGCATGCAAGCGCATAGACAAAAAAGAAGAAGAAGACAAGACAAGAGGAAGGGAGTTTATCCCTATAGAACGTTCTAATTTATTTATTTTATCTGAAAGATATTGTTCTTATCTCAGGTGGGTTCAAAGGGGCTTAACAAAATGTATTTATATTTACTATCGATTTATTATTCCTACCAATCGATGATTGGATCGACAATACAATTAAAATTAGCGAAAAAGTGACTAGCAGACCACTATTTCTATGTTCTAACCAAAGTTTTGACAGAAGTGTGAATGTGAATTGTATGAAGATAAAATATAAAATGTGTCGTTCGTTACTGTGGTCTTTACGAAATATATCGTGTAGACGCCTAACAATGAAATATTATTCGGTATTTGTAACAGTTATTGAAAATACAGGTAATATGATACCCAAATGTATATATATATACTTTCTGGTTTACAATTTAGTATGATTTTATTTTCTTTTGTATACAGTCAACTAGCCTAAATATCACCAACTAATTATGTGAAAGTTATTATGTGAGTTCTTCAGTTGATGTACCAATGATCAAGAACAAATAATAATAGTTTGATCCTACCTTAAGTGCTGAAGATGAACTATACACAACTAATGTGTGTGAGGTATGGTATCTCTTTTAAACCAATGTATGAGAACAATGTAAATTTATTTTGTAGGTGCCGAATCTGAAGTACTTATGTCGAGTTGTAGTGGACTGGAGTCGACGGAAGCCACTGAGAGAACTTGGGAGTAGATGGAATCCAATAGACGGAATAAAATCCACAGCCTAAGTCAACGTGCAGAATGCAAGTTAACCCAAGATATAGGTAAAGCAAAGAAAGTAGAGAAAAGAAGACGAAGAAGAAGGCCTAAAACAATTCAAATATGAATTAAAATGTGTCTTAATAATATTAACACATGCAGTTCTTTTACGAAATCCTACCTGAGATGTTGTGTGGCCTTTATTGGTAAGACCTGAGTTTATTTCCTCAAACAGAGTTTGTATCAACTACTTGATAATTAATTTTCAGGTCTACTTTCCAATTTCCATGAGATCCAACAATGTGTTGCAATTTTATAAGCACATGCTTAACATTCAAGAGCAAATCGGAAAATAAAAAGCATAAAGGAAAAGGAAGTTCTCCCATCAACAGGTAAAATACCTTATATTTTAGAGGAATATTTAGGCAAACTTTCATGAATAAATAATATATCTAATTAGAATTAAATTAACCACCTAATTTAGTACTGGTTCTTCTAGTTTTAGAAGGTCAAATAATAGCCTTAACCTTGCCATTGAAGTTGGCATTTGACAAATCAAACATAAACAAACTCTTGCAAACTTGTAAACTAATATGTATAATTTTTAGGTATGAAAAATATAGAAATGGATTTGATCCCTCAACAGATCACCTTAAACCCACCATAGATATGTGTATTTGATTTTATTATTTATAACAAACAGATGCATCAGATTATGGATTAGGCGCGGTACTGTCCCAACAGTTTGACGAGGGCGAAAAGGCTATTTGCTACCTCAGTCGGTCTCTAACAAAATCTGAACGCAAATATTCGACTACCGAGAAAGAATGCTTAGCCGTCATATTTGCCATCGAAAAACTCCGACCATACATCGAGGGATCCAAATTTACCGTTGTAACGGACCATTACAGTCTTAAGTGGCTTTTTAGTATTTCTGATCCGATTGGTCGAATCGCCAGATGGGTTGTACGTTTACAGCAATACCAATTTGAGATAGTGCATCGAAAAGGCAAGGACAACGTAGTGGCTGACACTTTACCTGTGATTGACAGCATACAAGACGCTAACTCCGATCCAAGAAAGCCGGATAGGTGGTATTCTCAGATGTGTGATCGCATTCAACAACATCCAGATAAGTATCCCTTATGGAGGTTGGAGAATGGAATACTGTTTAAAAGAACAACATTTAAGTATCCTATCTTAGAAGAAACAGCTTCAGATGGATGGTTAAAAGTTGTACCGAAAAATGAGCGGCGGAAAATTATTGAAGAAAATCATGATCCTCCAATTTGTGGTCATCTAGGTTTATTTAAAACATTAGGTAGGATATCTCCTCAATATTATTGGCCTAAAATGAAATTTGATATAGCTAAGTATATAAATAGTTGCCATACTTGTCTTCAGATGAAACCCAGTACTCGTCAATCTGCTGGTCAACTTTTGAGTAAAACACCATCTGTGACTCGTCCATTTCAACTTCTTAGTGTTGATATAGTAGGTCCATTACCCAGAAGTAGTTCCGGATTTTGCTACATTCTGTCGGTTCTTGATTGTTTCAGCAAATTCTGTCTTTTCTTTCCAGTTCGTACAGTTGTTGCCACGTCAATAGTAAAGATTTTAGAAGATCAAGTAATTTTAGTGTTTGGGGCACCCAACCGTATCATCACAGACAATGGGGCACAGTTCAAAAGCATTCACTTCAGGAAATTATTAGATACTTATAAAATTAAACAATGTTTTACAGCTAGTTATCATCCACAAGCAAATCCAGTTGAACGAACTCATCGCGTTCTTAAAACCATGTTAAGAAGTTATATTGGAGATAATCAGCGTACATGGGATAAGTATTTATCGAAAATTTCATGGGCAATCCGATCTGCACGACATGAGGCAACCTCGTTTACGCCTAACTTTGTTATGTTTGGTAGAGAGCTACAAATATGTGGAAAGAACTTGAACATCATGCAACAGAACTAGACTTAAACTCTCCTGAAAGATCTCAGGAAATGGACCGATTGTATAAGGATGTAAACAAACGGTTACAAAGGGCATATGAAAAGAGTGCAAAAGCTTACAATCTCCGACACCGAGATGAACAGTTTGTTTTGGGACAGAGTGTGTGGAAGAAAAATTTTGTTCTTTCTGACGCCTCCAAACATTTCTCATCCAAACTTGCTCCTAAGTATTCAGGTCCATTCAAAATACATAAAGTAGTTTCTCCATGGACATATGAACTTAAAGATAATACAGGTCAAGTGATCGGTACATGGCATGCTAAGGATTTAAAGTCCCATCCACCTGATAATATAAACATAATAAGCTAGTATCTCAATTACATTTATCAAACGGTTTTAATTTCATCATTTTTTTTATTTTCGTTCATCCCAGAATTTTTTTTTTTTGGAAAAAAACACTTTCCTGGAAAGAGGGTGTGTTACAAGTTTAAAAATATTTAGATTATTCATACCTGTTGATTGATGGTCAGTAAAGCAATATTCTTAAATTAGTGAAATAATTCCAGTGGATTAACATTTTCTTTTATTTATTGTGTTCACTATTTCAAACAGACTTCTATAGTTATAAATAATAAAATCAAATACACATATCTATGGTGGGTTTAAGGTGATCTGTTGAGGGATCAAATCCATTTCTATATTTTTCATACCTAAAAATTATACATATTAGTTTACAAGTTTGCAAGAGTTTGTTTATGTTTGATTTGTCAAATGCCAACTTCAATGGCAAGGTTAAGGCTATTATTTGACCTTCTAAAACTAGAAGAACCAGTACTAAATTAGGTGGTTAATTTAATTCTAATTAGATATATTATTTATTCATGAAAGTTTGCCTAAATATTCCTCTAAAATATAAGGTATTTTACCTGTTGATGGGAGAACTTCCTTTTCCTTTATGCTTTTTATTTTCCGATTTGCTCTTGAATGTTAAGCATGTGCTTATAAAATTGCAACACATTGTTGGATCTCATGGAAATTGGAAAGTAGACCTGAAAATTAATTATCAAGTAGTTGATACAAACTCTGTTTGAGGAAATAAACTCAGGTCTTACCAATAAAGGCCACACAACATCTCAGGCCTTCTTCTTCGTCTTCTTTTCTCTACTTTCTTTGCTTTACCTATATCTTGGGTTAACTTGCATTCTGCACGTTGACTTTGGCTGTGGATTTTATTCCGTCTATTGGATTCCATCTACTCCCAAGTTCTCTCAGTGGCTTCCGTCGACTCCAGTCCACTACAACTCGACATAAGTACTTCAGATTCGGCACCTACAAAATAAATTTACATTGTTCTCATACATTGGTTTAAAAGAGATACCATACCTCACACACATTAGTTGTGTATAGTTCATCTTCAGCACTTAAGGTAGGATCAAACTATTATTATTTGTTCTTGATCATTGGTACATCAACTGAAGAACTCACATAATAACTTTCACATAATTAGTTGGTGATATTTAGGCTAGTTGACTGTATACAAAAGAAAATAAAATCATACTAAATTGTAAACCAGAAAGTATATATATATACATTTGGGTATCATATTACCTGTATTTTCAATAACTGTTACAAATACCGAATAATATTTCATTGTTAGGCGTCTACACGATATATTTCGTAAAGACCACAGTAACGAACGACACATTTTATATTTTATCTTCATACAATTCACACTTCTGTCAAAACTTTGGTTAGAACATAGAAATAGTAGTCTGCTAGTCACTTTTTCGCTAATTTTAATTGTATTGTCGATCCAATCATCGATTGGTAGGAATAATAAATCGATAGTAAATATAAATACATTTTATTAAGCCCCTTTGAACCCACCTGAGATAAGAACAATATCTTTCAGATAAAATAAATAAATTAGAACGTTCTATAGGGATAAACTCCCTTCCTCTTGTCTTGTCTTCTTCTTCTTTTTTGTCTATGCGCTTGCATGCAAGTTCAAAGAGATAGAATTTGCGTGCAACAAGAAACAATTTGGCGCCCAACGTGGGGCCCACGTTGGGCAAACTTTCATGAATAAATAATATATCTAATTAGAATTAAATTAACCACCTAATTTAGTACTGGTTCTTCTAGTTTTAGAAGGTCAAATAATAGCCTTAACCTTGCCATTGAAGTTGGCATTTGACAAATCAAACATAAACAAACTCTTGCAAACTTGTAAACTAATATGTATAATTTTTAGGTATGAAAAATATAGAAATGGATTTGATCCCTCAACAGATCACCTTAAACCCACCATAGATATGTGTATTTGATTTTATTATTTATAACTATAGAAGTCTGTTTGAAATAGTGAACACAATAAATAAAAGAAAATGTTAATCCACTGGAATTATTTCACTAATTTAAGAATATTGCTTTACTGACCATCAATCAACAGGTATGAATAATCTAAATATTTTTAAACTTGTAACACACCCCCCTTTCCAGGAAAGTGTTTTTTTCCAAAAAAACACATTCTGGGCAGAACGTAAATAAAAAAAAATAATGAAATTAAAACCGTTTGATAAATGTAATTGAGATACTAGCTTATTATGTTTATATTATCAGGTGGATGGGACTTTAAATCCTTAGCATGCCATGTACCGATCACTTGACCTGTATTATCTTTAAGTTCATATGTCCATGGAGAAACTACTTTATGTATTTTGAATGGACCTGAATACTTAGGAGCAAGTTTGGATGAGAAATGTTTGGAGGCGTCAGAAAGAACAAAATTTTTCTTCCACACACTCTGTCCCAAAACAAACTGTTCATCTCGGTGTCGGAGATTGTAAGCTTTTGCACTCTTTTTCATATGCCCTTTGTAACCGTTTGTTTACATCCTTATACAATCGGTCCATTTCCTGAGATCTTTCAGGAGAGTTTAAGTCTAGTTCTGTTGCATGATGTTCAAGTTCTTTTCCACATATTTGTAGCTCTCTACCAAACATAACAAAGTTAGGCGTAAACGAGGTTGCCTCATGTCGTGCAGATCGGATTGCCCATGAAATTTTCGATAAATACTTATCCCATGTACGCTGATTATCTCCAATATAACTTCTTAACATGGTTTTAAGAACGCGATGAGTTCGTTCAACTGGATTTGCTTGTGGATGATAACTAGCTGTAAAACATTGTTTAATTTTATAAGTATCTAATAATTTCCTGAAGTGAATGCTTTTGAACTGTGCCCCATTGTCTGTGATGATACGGTTGGGTGCCCCAAACACTAAAATTACTTGATCTTCTAAAATCTTTACTATTGACGTGGCAACAACTGTACGAACTGGAAAGAAAAGACAGAATTTGCTGAAACAATCAAGAACCGACAGAATGTAGCAAAATCCGGAACTACTTCTGGGTAATGGACCTACTATATCAACACTAAGAAGTTGAAATGGACGAGTCACAGATGGTGTTTTACTCAAAAGTTGACCAGCAGATTGACGAGTACTGGGTTTCATCTGAAGACAAGTATGGCAACTATTTATATACTTAGCTATATCAAATTTCATTTTAGGCCAATAATATTGAGGAGATATCCTACCTAATGTTTTAAATAAACCTAGATGACCACAAATTGGAGGATCATGATTTTCTTCAATAATTTTCCGCCGCTCATTTTTCGGTACAACTTTTAACCATCCATCTGAAGCTGTTTCTTCTAAGATAGGATACTTAAATGTTGTTCTTTTAAACAGTATTCCATTCTCCAACCTCCATAAGGGATACTTATCTGGATGTTGTTGAATGCGATCACACATCTGAGAATACCACCTATCCGGCTTTCTTAGATCGGAGTTAGCGTCTTGTATGCTGTCAATCACAGGAGGAGCTCGTGATAAAGTGTCAGCCACTACGTTGTCCTTGCCTTTTCGATGCACTATCTCAAATTGGTATTGCTGTAAACGTACAACCCATCTGGCGATTCGACCAATCGGATCAGAAATACTAAAAAGCCACTTAAGACTGTAATGGTCCGTTACAACGGTAAATTTGGATCCCTCGATGTATGGTCGGAGTTTTTCGATGGCAAATATGACGGCTAAGCATTCTTTCTCGGTAGTCGAATATTTGCGTTCAGATTTTGTTAGAGACCGACTGAGGTAGCAAATAGCCTTTTCGCCCTCGTCAAACTGTTGGGACAGTACCGCGCCTAATCCATAATCTGATGCATCTGTTTGTATGGTAAATGGTCGGGTAAAATCTGGGCGAGATAGAATAGGTGCTGATACCAGATGATTTTTAATCCTTTCTAAAGCTTCACAGCACTTTTCATCCCAATGGAAGCGTGTGTTTTTCCGAAGAAGGGATGTGAGCGGAGCTGTAAGTGACGATAAGTTAGGGATGAATTTACGATACCACGAAGCTAGTCCTAATACTCTTCGAACTTCTGCAACACTTCGAGGAGTTGGAATGTTGATAATCGCTTCGACTTTCTCCGGATCCACTAATAGACCATTAGAGTTTACAATATAGCCAAGATATCTTAGTTCGGCCTTGCAGAAATTACACTTTTCACGATTTACAGTTAAACCGGCAGACCTTAACCTATCCAACACTTTACCCAAAACTTCTATGTGTAAATCGAAGGTAGATGTACATATTACTATATCGTCTAGATAAACGAATACAAATTGTTCCAGATCAACTCCTAACACTCGGTCTATAAATCGTTGCCAAGTCGCAGGCGCATTATGTAGACCGAACGGCATTCTTGTGAATTGAAATAATCCACGAGTTGGAACTACAAACGCAGTTAAAGGTTTTGAGTCCTTGGCGAGAGGAATTTGCCAATAGGCTGACTTTATGTCTAATGTAGTTAAGTATCGAGCATCGCGTAACTTGTCTAACGTGGAAGAAACGAATGGAATTGGATAAGCATCTGGTAGACTTACTGCATTAAGTTTCTTGTAATTTACGCAAAATCGATAAGATCCATCGGGTTTAGGTACTAGTACAATAGGAGATGCCCAAGCAGATTCGGAAGGTTCTACTATTCCTTCTTTTTAGCATTTTCTCTAATTCCTCATTCACATATTTTTGCAGAGTGGGAGACAGGGGTAGTGCCTTTGCTTAATCGGAGGTGAATCTGTCCGAATAACATGCTCGACTTTATTTGTACACCCTAACTTCGTATCCATTTTCTTAAAAGTAGATTCAAGTAGCTGTTCTAAAATTTGTTTTTGACCATCAGTAATATGCTCAAGTCCTGGTTTAGTATCTATTTCAAAGATTAATTCAGCGTCAGATCTAAAGGTCCATTGATCTGAGTATAAATCAGGGATAATTGCCATTGTCTTCCAGAAATCGATTCCTAAAACTAAATGTCGAGAGATACTTGGAACAACAAGAATTTCAAAAATTTTTGTACGATTTTGAAGAGTTATTGGAATCTTTATCGTACCCAAAACTTTGCAAGACTCTCCATTGGCTACCATACAAGAATTCACTTCTGACGAATTTTCTAATGAACAATAACGCTGCAAAATTGTCCAACCTAAACCACCCAACACAGTCTTTGAACAACCGGAATCTAATAATGCAAGAAAAGTATAATCATAAATTTGAACCTTTAAATAGGGTCTAGTATCATTCTTCGCGTGTGAAAGAACAAAATCAATAATATATTTTGTTGGATTTTCTTTGGCCATTGATTCATCTGGGAGGGTCGACTGGCGGCCTAATGGTGACCTCCCATTCCGTTTTTGACATACAATTTGGACAGTTATAAGAAGTAACGTCATCTTGTCCACATTTGTAACAAAATTTTCCTTTTTTTGGCTTAGGACATTTCTTAAACCGATGTCCAGTTTCTTTGCAGTTAAAACAATAAGGTCCTGCAGTTGGAGATGCAGCATCAACTACCGTCATGTTTTGATTGGTATTAATTTGACTCCCATTTGGTTTTGGCGAAATGGTAGAAATACGGTTTTGACTGGAAAACTGTGCGTTAGGTTTCCTGTAGGCTAATTCGGGTTCAAGCAATTGGCGATAATTTGTTGGAGGCGGACAAAACCTCTCCGTTCTAAATATAGTCTCTTCGACTGCTCTAGCCAATCTTACTAGATCCGTAATATTCGAAATATTCTGTAAAGAAAGTTGAGCTTGGATATGAGGTAACATATTGCGACGAATAATTTTGACCCGAGATATTTCTAAAGGCTTACTCGTCCCTAATTTATTGAAAAGATTCTCCATCGCCGAGACAAAAGTAACAACTTTTTCTTTTGCCCCTTGTGTACGTTTCTTAATTTCCTCCATTAGATCTAGCTCATACTCATAGGGTAGAAAGTCTTCCTTTAATCTCGTTACTAAATGATCCCAAGAGTCGAATTTTTGTGTCCGAAACCACATTAAAGCGTCCTTGGTGAACAGTTCTGGAGCAGATCTTAGCAACTGTTCTTTGGTAACCCCGCGTGATAATCGTAACTCTTCGATTCTTTCTAAAAAGGTAGTAACACTCGTCTCGCCATCAAACTGTATCCTCCATCTGAATACGTCATGATAAAATGGTTTAGAATGTTCCAAGCTAAAAGGTTCTGCGCGATAGGGAGCACCCCTAAATGGTGATAATTCTAAGTCACAAAGACGACTTTCTAAACTTGTTGAATTTAATGTAGGATTTTCGCTTGACATCTGGTTACCTTGTGAAGTATTGGAAATTCGTTGTTGATCGACAAATCTGGCTGAAGAGGTATTTTGTGACGATGCGGAAAATTCTGGAAAAGTTGCTCTAGAACGGACTAAATAAGGGTTTTGCTGATTGGTGTTGACCCGATCCTGAAATCTAACCATAGAGGTTCTTCTCTGAGTGGTGGTGGCTAAACTTGTTGACGGCACATCATTATGGATTTCTTCGATCTCTTGTTCTTCTCCTTGTACGGATATATTATTACCAGACGTTTCCCTTTTCCTTCGGTGAGCTTCCATTAATTGTGTCGCTTGAACGGAGTGAGTTGATGTTTCATGTAGAATCACTTCTGGAATTAATGGGTTTTGCTGATCAAGAATACATCCCTCAAGCTGATTATGTGTATCCATAATAGAACCATTATTATCCTCTGTCGCTTGATCTTCCACTTCATCATACAAAGCTCCTACCGAGTCTATAAGCTGTAAACATTTACTGAGTAATGATCCCAAATAATCCGTATCCTCTATAGGTACTGGAATCCTCCTCAACCTTAAATTTACATGGTAAAGACGTGAAGTAATTCTCTTATATTCATTATCTCTATTCACTACATTAAACCTTTCGATATCCCTGGCTAAATCTTCCAGTTTCCTCTCACAAATACGCAATTCCTCTTGAGGTTGTAACTGCAGATTTTCTATAACAATTGGTGTTAATCCATCTCTCTCACTCTTAAGTATACCCCTCAAAACCGCTCGATTTTCCGTAACTGTACCTTGTACTGGTAAACCCCTAATTTGTAGTTCATATTTCAACTCATCACTTAATAGACGATTAACTTCCATGTTAAATACAATAGACAATTTAACAAATTTAAGAAAGGAACTTTTCTCAATATAAACCCCGCCCCTTCCAAAAGAGAGAAGCCACAGCAGAGCAAAACAACAGTGAGATAACAAAATATATCAATGCAATTACCTAATATAAAAGGTCAGTAGAGCAAAACTCAACTTAGTAAATCAATTCTATTTTCTATTATATATTTTATCAATTAGCAGTTATTAATGTATTGTGTTTATGAAAGAAACGATAATGAATTAAAATCTATTTAAAAATAATTTTTCTATCAAAGGTACAACTCAAAAAATACATATAAACCCCTATACTAATAGCTGGGCGCCAAATTGTTTCTTGTTGCACGCAAATTCTATCTCTTTGAACTTGCATGCAAGCGCATAGACAAAAAAGAAGAAGAAGACAAGACAAGAGGAAGGGAGTTTATCCCTATAGAACGTTCTAATTTATTTATTTTATCTGAAAGATATTGTTCTTATCTCAGGTGGGTTCAAAGGGGCTTAATAAAATGTATTTATATTTACTATCGATTTATTATTCCTACCAATCGATGATTGGATCGACAATACAATTAAAATTAGCGAAAAAGTGACTAGCAGACTACTATTTCTATGTTCTAACCAAAGTTTTGACAGAAGTGTGAATTGTATGAAGATAAAATATAAAATGTGTCGTTCGTTACTGTGGTCTTTACGAAATATATCGTGTAGACGCCTAACAATGAAATATTATTCGGTATTTGTAACAGTTATTGAAAATACAGGTAATATGATACCCAAATGTATATATATATACTTTCTGGTTTACAATTTAGTATGATTTTATTTTCTTTTGTATACAGTCAACTAGCCTAAATATCACCAACTAATTATGTGAAAGTTATTATGTGAGTTCTTCAGTTGATGTACCAATGATCAAGAACAAATAATAATAGTTTGATCCTACCTTAAGTGCTGAAGATGAACTATACACAACTAATGTGTGTGAGGTATGGTATCTCTTTTAAACCAATGTATGAGAACAATGTAAATTTATTTTGTAGGTGCCGAATCTGAAGTACTTATGTCGAGTTGTAGTGGACTGGAGTCGACGGAAGCCACTGAGAGAACTTGGGAGTAGATGGAATCCAATAGACGGAATAAAATCCACAGCCAAAGTCAACGTGCAGAATGCAAGTTAACCCAAGATATAGGTAAAGCAAAGAAAGTAGAGAAAAGAAGACGAAGAAGAAGGCCTGAGATGTTGTGTGGCCTTTATTGGTAAGACCTGAGTTTATTTCCTCAAACAGAGTTTGTATCAACTACTTGATAATTAATTTTCAGGTCTACTTTCCAATTTCCATGAGATCCAACAATGTGTTGCAATTTTATAAGCACATGCTTAACATTCAAGAGCAAATCGGAAAATAAAAAGCATAAAGGAAAAGGAAGTTCTCCCATCAACAGGTAAAATACCTTATATTTTAGAGGAATATTTAGGCAAACTTTCATGAATAAATAATATATCTAATTAGAATTAAATTAACCACCTAATTTAGTACTGGTTCTTCTAGTTTTAGAAGGTCAAATAATAGCCTTAACCTTGCCATTGAAGTTGGCATTTGACAAATCAAACATAAACAAACTCTTGCAAACTTGTAAACTAATATGTATAATTTTTAGGTATGAAAAATATAGAAATGGATTTGATCCCTCAACAGATCACCTTAAACCCACCATAGATATGTGTATTTGATTTTATTATTTATAACTATAGAAGTCTGTTTGAAATAGTGAACACAATAAATAAAAGAAAATGTTAATCCACTGGAATTATTTCACTAATTTAAGAATATTGCTTTACTGACCATCAATCAACAGGTATGAATAATCTAAATATTTTTAAACTTGTAACAAAGAGGCCATGACAAATGTCATGTTATCTGTAAAAAAAGAAGAAAGTAGTTAGTCTTCAAGTAAGATAGTAAAACGTGGTTGTATTAGTTTTATGTTAATAAAATAAAAGTTAAAAAATAATAAAACCTGGTTCACGTTATTTGTTTATTCAACAACTCAATTTAACACCAAATCTAATAGGTTATGGGCCCAGATTCGCCTAAAAGGGTGTTAAATTAAAAATTAAGTAAAAAATAATCGACGCCGGCAAGCAACAAGTAGATAAAAGAAAATACCCAGTGTTTGGGGTCAATTAGTAAGAATACGACGTTCGACACACATAAAACGATGGACCAGACAGGATTGATAGGCATTGCAAAACTCAATGGAGAAAACTGGACTACATGGAAGTTTCAGGTAGAGATCACGCTAAAGTCCAAAAGATATTTTGAGATAGTAAGTGGAGCAGTACAGAGACCAGCTACAACTACAGAAGACTGGGATAGTAAAGATGCCAAAGCACAAGAAATTATAGTCTCTAGGCTAGAAGAAAAAGTAGTTACACATATTTTGTCATGCAAAACAGCAGCCGAAATGTGGACAAAGCTTAAAGCAATTTATGAGCATCAATCTCAAGTAAGTGTACATGTACTGACTCAAAGATTCTTTTCATTAGAATATACAGAAGGAAAAGCAGCCGAATTTATATCACAGTTAGAGGAAATAAAAGGCACATTAAAGTCATTGGGAGAAGAAATAAGTGACAAAATGATAATAACAAAGGTATTAATGTCATTACCCGAAAATATGAAACATTTTATATCAGCTTGGGAGTCAACACCCACAGATAAACAAACATTGACTGATCTTATGTCAAGGTTAATGTTGGAAGAAGAAAGAGGTAAAAATGTAGAAAGACATACAGCATTAGCATCAACAACAAAGTTAGTCAAGTCAAGAAAAGACATGAAATGTTTTGAATGTAATAAAATTGGCCATATGAAGAAAGATTGTCGCAGCAAGAGCAAAAAGGAGTGTCATTTTTGTAAGAAACCAGGACATCTAATGCAAGATTGTTGGTTCAAGAAGAGAAAAGAAGAAGAGAAAGGGGATAACAGAAAAGCAGGTGATCAAGCCCTTGTAAGTGAATCAATTCTATTAAATTGCTCTGATGATGTATTAGACAAAGTAAAATTGAAACCAGACTATTGGTGGATGGACAGTGGAGCTACAGAACACATGTGTTTCGACAAAGAACAATTCAGACTAATGGAAAAACTACCAGAAAAAAGGCAAGTTAGAGTAGGAAATGGAACACTAGTAGATGTACAAGGTATAGGTACAGTACAAGTAACAGCTTGGAATGGAAGCGAATGGGTGAGTACAGATTTAAACAATGTATTATATGTACCAGATTTGTCAGTAAATTTGTTTTCATTAAGTACTACACTGGATAAAAATTATCAAAATGCATTCAAATAAAAATAAATGTGAATTAATAGATGTAAACGGTAAAGTAAGAGCTATAGCAGAAAGACAAGGAAATTTATATAAAATGCAGTTTAAAATTAAAAAATTTACCCAAAACATTAATATGCAGCCATTACAGTGTAATGCAGTCATAAGTATACATGATTGGCATAGAAAACTGGCACATATTAATTTTGATCAAGTAAAGAAGGTTTTAAAAAGAAATAATATACAATTCACTGATGATCCAAAACCATTTTGTGAAATATGTCTTGCTGGTAAACAGCATAGACTTCCATTTTCAGCTAGTGAATCAAGAGCAGAAAATACTTGTGAGCTTATCCATAGTGACTTATGTGGTCCTATTGAAGCTGAATCACTTGGTGGGGCAAAATACTTTTTACTATTAAAAGATGATTATTCTGGATATAGATATATCTATTTTTTGAAGAATAAATCAGAAGTTGAAAGAAATATAGAAAACTTTATAGCTATGGCAGAAAATGTTACTGGAAATAAGATAAAAATATTAAGAACAGACAACGGTTTGGAGTTTGTAAATGAAAAGATTTCAAAAATTTGTAACAAAAAAGGAATAGTTCACCAAAAAACTTGTATATATACCCCTGAACAGAATGGTAGAGCAGAAAGAGAAAATAGGACAATAGTAGAATCTGTAAGAACATTATTACAGAGTTCTGGCCTGAGTAAATCTTTTTGGGCTGAGGCAGCAAATACTGCAATATTTTCAATTAATCGTGCAGGAAAAAGCCCACAAAAGGATCAAACACCGTTTCAGGCATGGTATAAAAAGAATTGTAATATTGAAGTTTTCAAAGAATTTGGATCAAAAGTCAGTGTACACATTCCGAAACAAAATCGTAGAAAGCTAGATGCTAAAAATGAAATTGGAATTTTTGTGGGATACTCAGAAGAAGTTAAAGGTTATCGAGTATACTTCCCAAACAAAAATAAGGTACAAATACACAGAGATGTGGTCTTCATTCCCGAGACAGAAGAAAAAGGGCCAAATATTAGGAATGATAACAAAATTGTATTATTAGATTCTGAAAATGAGGATGAAGACGTAACCGAAAATCATGACAATAATGTTATTCCTGATCCTGAAATTGAAATATTAAGAAATTTGGAGGAACCAGAAGAAGATACTTCATCGGATGAAGAAATTTCTGGAGAAGTAACAGTGAGAAGTGGAAAACGTGAAATTAAGAAACCAGCATGGATGCAAGATTATGATATGAGTGAAGCTGATATGTGCTTTTACTCAAATGAAGAAGAGCCAGTTACTCTCGAAGAAGCAGTGTCCGGTAAAAATAGTGTGCAGTGGAAAAAGGCTATGGAAAAAGAGCTGACTGTGCTTCGCGAAAATAATACGTGGAGTGAAGTGCCGTGGCCGGTTAATAAAAAAGTTATAGAAAGTAAATGGGTCTTTAAAATAAAAAATGAAAATGATTTTAAAGCGCGCCTAGTGGCTCGTGGTTTTCAACAAGAAAGCAGTGATGATTTGTATGATATTTATGCCCCAGTGGCAAAATTAACAACGTTTAGAATCCTTCTTGTAGTTGCAATTAAGTTATGTAAACCTATTCATCAAATGGATGTACGAAGCGCATTTCTTTATGGAGATATAAATGAGGAGGTATTTATGACCTTGCCTAATAAAAATAGAGAAAATAGTAAAACTGTTTGCAAACTTAATAAGTCGATTTATGGTTTAAAGAAAAGTCCTAAATGTTGGAATACTACTTTTGATAATTTAATGAAAAGTGAGGGTTATATTAGATCAGAAAATGATCATTGTTTATACTCAAAATGTACAAATGATAGTAGATTATATATCTTGATTTATGTTGATGACTTATTAATTTTGGGAACAGACAGACAAGAAGTCAAAAAATTTAAAAGTTTTGTTGAGTAACAATTTTTGTATGAAAGATTTAGGAATTATCTCTCAGTATTTAGGTATAAATGTTAGACAAAAATTTGAATGAGGGATATACTGAATTAAGTCAGGAAAATTATTTAAAGAAAATTTTACAGAAATTCGGCATGCAGGATTGTAAACCTGTTAATACCCCGATTGATGTAAATACTGATTTTAATTTTAAGAATACAAAAAATGATCCAGACTTACAAAAGCTTTGTAGGCAAATTATTGGAACCCTAATGTATGCAGTTCAAGGTAGCAGACCAGATTTTTGTGAATGTGTTAGTCTGTTAAGTAGATATCAAGATAAGGCAAACAATAATCTGCTTAAGGCTTTGAAAAGAGTATTGAGATATGTAAAAGGGTCTCTGAATCTTAAGTTAATATTTAAACCAGATAATATGAATAATTTATGTGGATTTGTAGACTCTGATTGGGGAGGGGACATTTATGATAGAAAATCAACATCTGGTTATGTTTTTAAGTTACTAAATTGTACAATTCTATGGGCAAGTAGAAAACAGCAATGTGTTTCAATATCATCAACAGAGTCAGAGTATATAGCCCTAAGTTTAGCGGTTAGCGAAGCTTGTTGGTTAGTAAAAGTTTTAAAAGATTTTTGTTTATTTGATTTTGATGAACCTATTATAATGTACGAAGATAATCAGTCAGCAATTAAAGTGGCAACTAATCCTGAAAATAATAAGAGATTGAAACATGTTGATGTGCGTTTTCATTTTATCAAAGAAAAAGATAGATAATGGCTTGGTGAATATCGTTCACATTAAGAGTGAAGACCAATTGGCTGATATGTTTACCAAACCATTAGCTAGAATTAAGTTCGAAAAATTTAGAAAAGATTTAGGATTACTACCTAAATAGTTTTGTTTTTGTTGTATTATTACTGCGTTATTTGCTTTGCTATTTAACATTAAAATTAAACTTGTTATTAATAAATGTAAGAAGAATAAAATAATTTTATTGAAAGGGGGTGTTGGAAACTGACAATAAAACTATTTATTCTTAAGAAAGAGGCCATGACAAATGTCATGTTATCTGTAAAAAAAGAAGAAAGTAGTTAGTCTTCAAGTAAGATAGTAAAACGTGGTTGTATTAGTTTTATGTTAATAAAATAAAAGTAAAAAATAATAAAACCTGGTTCACGTTATTTGTTTATTCAACAACTCAATTTAACACCAAATCTAATAGAACTAACTTTGGAAAAAGCAATCCACTTTTGTAGAACAAGTGAACAAAGTAAGCAACAAAGTCTTTCATTTCAAGAAACCTATACTGAAGTAAATAGTGTCCAGAGGAGCAAAGAAAATAGACAAGGTAGGCAAAACAAGAAACAAGACACTACAAAATTGGGAAATAACACATTTAAATGCAGAAGATGTGAGAAGATACATGGCCCCCGTCAATGTCCTGCCTATGGCAAGAAATGCAAGAAATGTGGCATCGAGAACCATTTTGCAGCGGCCTGCAAGGTCAAAACTATTCGAAATGTGGAACAAGAAGCCAACAATTCCAGTGAGGAAGAAGTATTTGTTGGAAACGTCAACACAGGTAATTTAAGTAAAAATGTAAATGCATGGGAACAAATTTTAAGTATTGAGAATAAGAAACTTAAAGTTAGACTTGATACAGGAGCTGATGTTAGTATAATGCCTCTAAATATTTTTCAGAATTTAAATAAGCCACTTAAAATTCGTTCAACTGAATATATATTAAAAGGTTTTGAGGGATCAGAAGCCAAAACTGTAGGTATAATCAATTTAAATTGTAGAAATAAAGGTAAAAGTATTTATGAAGATTTTGTTATAGTAGATGGAGTAAGACAGGTTCTCTTAAGCGGACAGGCATGTGTAAATTTAAATTTTATCAAAAGAGTAAACAATGTAAATTTTAATGACACAAATAAATCTTTTGAAAAGGAAGCCTTTATACAAAATAATATTAAAGTATTTAATGGATTTGGTAGGTTTCAGGTAAACACAACATTACTGTTAAAGAAAATTTTGAACCAGTAAGTAGACCACCCACAAGAGTACCCCTAGCTATTCGGAATGAACTTAAAAAAGAGTTAGATAGGTTAGTTAATATAAAAGCTATTGTCAAAGTAGAAGAAATGTCCCCTTCAGCTAGTGTCAATAGAATTGTCTTAGTTGAAAAATCTAATGGTAAAATACGTCTTTGTCTAGACCCTTCTGACCTGAATTCTCAAATTGTCAGGAAGCCAAAGGTGGGATTAAACATTGAAGAGATCTGCTCAAATTTGGTGGGTAAGAAAGTTTTTACAGTACTTGATTTAGCCGAGGGATACCATCATTTAGAATTAAATGAGGAATCCTCTTGGAAGTGTTGTTTTGCAACACCATTTGGTATTTATCGATTCACAGTGTTACCTTATGGGTTATCAAACTCACAAGATCTTTTTCAGGAGGAAGTTGAAAAACATTTTTCAAATATTAAAAATGTATTAATTTGTCACGACGACATGATTATCGCAGGTGCTGATAAAGAAGAGCACGATATAGCCGTAAATGAGGTTATAAACCGTGCAACACAGGTAAATGCAAAGTTTAACAAAGACAAACTACAATTTTGCAAAGACAAGGTAAAATTTATGGGACAAACATTTTCACAAACAGGTATGCAAATCGATGAAGACAGAATTGAATCATTAATAAAATTACCTCCACCAAACAATAAAAATGAACTCCAAAGAATTATAGGATCCTTTAACTATGTTAGAAGGTATGTAAAAAACATGTCTGAGCTTATGCATCCATTGTGTGAACTATTGAAATCTAATGTAGAATTTTGTTGGTTGCCTAGACACCAGGATGTTTTAATAAATTGAAAGAGACAATAAGTCAGTCCCCAGCCTTAGTTCCATTCGATTGTAGCAGAAAAACAATCCTTCAGTGTGACGCATCCAAAAACGCTTTAGGATGTTGCATGTTCCAACAATATGACAACAATATTCTGAAACTAGTTGCATGTGCATCACGTACAATGAATGATTGTGAAGTCAACTACAGTCAAACAGAGAAGGAGATGTTGGCAATCTACTTTGGTTGTCAGAAATACCATGACTTTATCTACAAATATAATGTAGATGTTCAGTCTGACCATAAACCAATTGTTTCAATAATGAAAAAACCCATTAGTAGTATAGGATCAGTGCGATTACAAAGGCTAAGGTTAAAACTCCTCAAATATTCAATAAATGTTTATTATGTACCAGGCAAATATATACAGTTTGCTGATATGCTTTCTAGGTCAAGTTTAAAGGGCGATAACAAGCCAGACCCCGAAATGCTTGAGATGGTACATTCTGTTACTGCACACTTACCCATGAGTGAATTAAAAAAGGATCAATTTAGACTCGAAACAGGTAAAGACCAAACATTATCTAAAATTTATGACTTCTATTATAATGGTTGGCCCAAAAACAATTTAGTACCCGCTGAATGTAAACCTTACTACCCATTAAAAAACTCAATTTATGTTGAAGCAGGGATCCTTTTCATTGAAGACAAAATAATTGTTCCACAAACTCTTAGAGCAGAAATGATTAGATTATTACATAAAGGACATACTGGGATCAATAAAACTATAAATAAAGCTAGGAAATTGTTCTACTGGCCAAGTTTAGTTACAGACATAACAACTTTCATTAAAAAATGCCGACTTTGCGAGAAATATATGCCCGCCAACTTCAGAGAACCCATGTTGCCCCATTCTACACCAACACTTAGATTCAACAAAATTGGTGCAGATATTCTAGAATATGGTAATCATAGTTACTTGGTTGTTGTAGATCACTTCTCTCATTGGTTAGAATTAAATTTACTAAAAGACAAAACGTCTGAATCTATAATTAATGCCTTTTAAGAAATTTTTACCTGCTTTGGTTATCCACAATTTATTATCGCAGACAATATGCCCTTCATTTCAAACCACTGTTTAAAATATTATAAAGAAAAAGATATAACAATACTTACATGCTCTCCGCATTACCATCAGAGTAATGGCATGGCAGAAAAAGCAGTTAGCATTAGCAAACAAATTTTAAGAAAATGTAATGATGATAAGACAGATTTTAGGGAATGCGTGCTAGAATATAATAATTCTCCCATAATTAATTTAGATGCATCTCCCGCACAGATTTTACAAAGTAGAAATTTAAAATCACAATTACCAGTAACCATGAATACCTTAGAACCGAAGGTTCAAACAAATATTTATAAAAAACTTGTAGCGCAAAAAGAAATAACTAAACTTAATTATGATAAATTAGTTCGTAGAAAACCCCGAGAATTTGTAAAAGGGGATAAAATAGTCATAAGATGTAAAAACGAGAATACATGGACGAAAGCCATTGTGATTGAGAAAGCATTTGAACCAAGATCTTATTGGGTGAAAAAAGAAAATAATAAAATAGTTCGTCGTAATACTTCTCAAATGAAATTATCACATACTAATCCTGAACCTAAATTTATTTCTGAACCAGAATTATTTCCAGAAAACAAATTTTACAATCCAAATGTTATCGGTAATAATACTGTATCTCCCAATAATAGATCTGGTACAATAGCTAACAACAATAATACTTGTAGTAACTTAAGTAGTGCAATTAGTGAATCAAACAGTGCAGTGAACGCGCCATACGTTTCAGAAAGACAAAACGGTAAAACTCGTTCTCGTTTTGGGCGCTCTATAAAACCGCCACGTCATCTGGATATATACACATCCTAAAGGAAAAGGTGTGTAATGTATACGCATCACGAAAATACGCCTAATGACAGGATGTCAGTTGTCAATCACCAGATCATGATTGATTGTATTATAAAATAAAAAGTTAAGAATAAATGGTTATCAAAAATAAATCTAACTTTATTTAACAGATCTAAAGCTAATATCTAAATATAATAATAAAATTAAATACCTACTGACTGCGCCACTTTTTGAATTTGGTTTTCAAAAAGAATTTTTTAAAAAACAACTTTTATTTAAATTACAATTACAAAATATTATTAGGTTATTACAGTTAAAAGTCTATAATCATTCTGAATAAAAAGTATACAAACATTTACCATGTTAACATTGCTGACTATGAAATAAATATTGTTATTGTTTTAATTTTATTATTTAATAATCATTTTTACATTTTATAACTCGCATTGGTGCCTGAACGGAACAATTCTCTTGCCACATTACGCGTCCTCTCTTTTCTCTTGTCTAAGGATCAACTCGAATCGAGTACGCCATTTTAAAACGATGCTAGCGATTACGATGGCTACTCGATGCGACTAAATTCGATGTGAGTCAGTCGATATGTATGTAGCTATCGAAATCTTAGAACAAAAAGAAACAGGAAGGAGTCTGTCATATATTAACTTTAAGAAAAATTTGCGACGGAAGTCGGCCATCTTGAAGCTCCTTTTATGACTCATTGTTTATGTTTACAGTATGCTGTCAAAGCAATATTTGCATATAAATGTCAAAAATGAGAGCATAGGCGTATCATTCGGTTTTTATAAACACAAAATGATTTACAACACTAAATGTATTCATATACTTGATTGGTTGGAATTTAATCAAAATAAAAACCCTAATATAAATTTTATTTTTTTACGGTACGGCATTGGAAACGGAAATTAAAATTGACAATTGGCCGCCATATGCAAGCTCCTTTCTGGACTCAAGGTCACTTTGCATATACTCCTTCCTGTTTCTTTTTGTTCTAAGATCGAAATATAAAAAAGTAAGGTTATATATCAGTTATTTGTTGTTGACATTGTGGTATAACGGTCTGTTATTTTTTTAATATAAAAAGTAGGGTTGATACCTACATAAAATGGCTTTCAAAATTTCGGACAGTCATTGGCAGATAATATGTTCATTTATGGAAAGTCATACCGATTTTGCATGTGGAAAGTTTGTAGGCCCAGAAGGCAAGGCAAATCGCCGCAAATTGTGGGAGATATTATCCCAACAACTTAACGCCTTAGGTTTGGGAAACCGAAGTGTAGAAAAATGGCAAAAAGTACGTTTTTATTAGTTATGTGTTAGGTTAGCATATTAATCAACCCATTTTTTTAGACGTGGGCAGATACCAAGTATCTTATTAAAAAAAAGGCAACGGCACAGAGGTGTGATATACAAATGACAGGAGGCGGAAAACCCAAAAGCATCCATTTTACCCCATTTGAAGAGAGAATTCTTGCAGTATTGGGGTCTTCATTCCATGAAGGAGTTGGAAGTAAAGAGTGTGGAGTAAGGATATTTGCTATATGCAGAGAGATACATAATATTTTATTTAATAATTATTATTGCAGGTTCCTCAAAAAGAGATGCCTATTATTCTTGAACAATGTGGACCAGTAGAAATTGTTAAGTCCTACAACAAATCAGAGGTAATGAACAAATTAAACTTATTGAACTTTTGTTTGAATACTCAAAAAAAATTTTAGATTCCACCACTTAGCCCCTTACCAGATGTACAAGTAAACAAACAAGTCTCAACCAGCTCTGCAAACTTAGTTGAAGACCATGATTATTGTCCAAGATCCAAAAAAAAGAAAACTCAGTATGACAAGGAAAATGAATTGTATAAAGAAACAATAGATGAATTGAAATTAATACGTGAGGAGTTGAGTGGTGTTAATCAGAATTTAAAAACAATGAATAATACTTTCAGACTAATAAAAGATATTTTACTTAAAAATTAAATTTTAGTATAATTTACATACTATAACAATTTAAATTTGATCTCATTTATTTTTTATTTCTATGGTGTGTTGAATGTTTACTGCCATATAAAGTTCCAATCAGCCAGCTGGTGGAAAAGTAGGTTTAAATGAATATTGTATTATATTATAAAACGATATATCATACTCCACACTATGTAAGTCAAAAACTAATCATAGAATCAAGTTTTTCAATAGACCAGCTGACTGGTCATTAGTCTGGATACTTGTTTTTTTAGAGCTGTGTTAATTTTCTGTTAATTATTAAAGTACACTTTAGTTGTTTTGTTTATTGTTCTATATGTATTCTATAAAATATTTTTGTGACTTGTTTATAAATAAATAAAATAAATCCAATATGTTGTTTTAATAAATTTATTAGAATTAAGAAAGAAAACATATAATATGAACATAATTGTTGTTTTATGTCATCATAAATACAAATAATAAAAAAAACTTCAATTTGTAAAATATCTTCCAACTACAATATTTCGAGCATTTAACCCATCTCTTCTAATTTGTTGCATAGGCAATATAATACCCAGATGTTCATTATCAATATTATCATCAATTTCTCCTTCTGGTAGGATGTTCCTCTCTATACACATGTTGTGTAAGGCACAACATGCTTTTATAATATCGCACAAGAACGCAGGATTATAACGTGCTGAGGTTTCTCGTAACAGGCACCTAAATCTCATTTTTAATGTACCTATACACCTTTCAATGGTGTTTCTTGCTCTAATGTGTGCAGTGTTGTATCTTTCTTGAGGTGTACCAGCTTGGAGGGTTTACAAAAGGAGTCATTAAAAAGCGACTCTGTGGATAACCAGAATCACCTATAAGCCACCCTACTTCTCCTAGATTTTCGATGTAATTTTTTATTTGGGAATTGTTCCAAATAAAAGAGTCATGGCTTGATCCTCCATAATTTGCCAAAACATTAATAATGTGTAATTTACTATTACACACCAATTGGCAGTTGATTGAATGAAAACCTGAAATGAATGATAGTTCAAAACTATATCAACCTTTATATTTAGATAACAAACCTTTTCTATTAATAAAATTATGTTCCTCAATGGCTGGCTTTAGGATAGCTATGTGAGTTCCATCAACTGCTCCTAGTGTCCCTGGAAAACCAAATCTATCCATCCATTCCCGCTTATTATTATTTCTTTCCAATGGTGTTGAGGGAAACTGGATTTTTTCTGGTACTATAGTATAACAATAGCTCTAGTAACCTCATGGATGCAATTGTGAATTGCCGACTGACTTAGTGCAGAATTATATTCCTCTCCTACACATCTTTGGTATGAGCCAGTTGCATAAAACCGTAGGGTTACCATAACTTTTTTTTCCACCGATATTCCAGCTACTGTTCGCCGATTGTATAAATGCTCACGAAGTCTTTCAATAATGTCTCGTGCTAGTTCCTTATTGACTCTATACAACTCTTTAAATCTAAAGTCGGGAAGTTCAAATGGATTATATAAACTCCTCAATCGTCTCCTATTCCTGATCAAGGATATATTAATTTCCCTCCTACGCCTACGAATGTTCTGTATTCTGACAACAGGAAGCATTATTATTAGTAGTAGGTATTCCCTGTTGGATGGAATGAAAATAAACAATCAACTAAATTAAAAAATGAAAACGAAAAAACGATGGGAATTTACAACTTACAACAACAGAAAGAAGATCAAGCAAAAACAAAACCACAGATAAGAGACATACAATACAAAACAATTGAGTTGATGAGTTGTTCCATTTATTCAAAATGGGCGCGTTCAGCAGGTGTCAACAGTTGGGTTGCTAACCTAGCGATAGCGTTCGAACCAGGCGCTGAGTTAGCAACAGTTGAGTAATCTGCTCATCGTAAAATATCTACGCTTTGTTTGGCAGCGGAAAATGTTATAGGTTAGAATCTTGCTTATATTTAAATTTCGTTCGGAGAACGTTAAGTGTTGAGACCAGAAAGACATATTTGTGTGAGTTATTATGGATGTTACTTCAAAGACACATTATTTGGTACTGAATGCCGACGGCTCAGTAGTAATAGAGGATAATCACATTCAGCTTCAATCAAAGTCAGGTAAAAACTTCTTAGGTTTAAACTTGATTGAAAAAACCTCACACTTTTGCAAAGGTATTCACATATTCAGTTATTTTCAGATGGAAGTAGCTCTTTTGTGCAACTAGATGCTGAAATTGCGGATGAATTTGGAATTTCTATCTCTGAAAATGAAGCAGAAAATAAAGAGGGTAGGTACATATTAGTTTATAGAAGTTATATTACTTTAAGTTTGGTTTTCAATTTACAGATGAAAAATTTGTATGGCAACACAGAAGTACCTTGTTATTCCTAGATGAGTACAAAAAAACGAATTTCAAATTTTTGAAATCCAAAAATTAAGAAAAAAACTTTATGGGAAGAAATTTCAAGAGTTATGCATTCATATGGATACCTTGTTGATGGTGATGCTCTAGATAGAAAAATGAGAAACATGAAAAACACATACAGAACAATTCTAGATAATAATAATAAAAAAAAGAGCACCGGGAGGGGAAGGATTCAATGGGAATATTTCGATATTTTTGAAGAAATATTTCGGGAGGACAAAACTGTTAACTCTACCCCAGTTATGTCATCTATAGAAAAAACTTCTACATCTAGTGAACCTTGTACATCACCTGTGAGTTCAAATATGGAATATGCAACTGAATCAGAAATTCTTTTGCATCCACCAGTATCTGAGTGTTCAACACCAAAATCTTTAAAAAAAGAAAAATCTAAGCAATTGGATATATTTCGAAAAAGACAACTTGACATTGAAGAAAAGAAGTTAGAAGAATTAAAAAAACTGCGAAAATGTGTTGAAGCTAATAATAAAATCCAACAAGAAAAAGTAGACTTGATGAAAAAAATTTATAGTCCTCAAAGTAACTTAATACTTAAATCATAGCTATTTAGACTTAAGAACCTGCATTACTTAGTACATAAAAGCTATGTTGTATTTTTGGAAATACCTATATAGACTTATTTCATATTGTGTCAAATCAATTCTTTGTAACCGTACCAATAAAGGATTAAAAAAGTTTTATTTTAATACTAATTGGTTTCTGTTAGTGAAACCCTAACACTATGTTTTAGAAGTTGCCTAATAGAAATTAATGTATTTTGGAACATAATAAGAATTAGAAATACACAGTCAACTGAGTCAAATATGACACTGAATATTTTCAACATGCTAATTAATTTAAAAAAAAACAAATATTCTAATTGAAACACTATTTAATTATTTCTTTGCAATTTTACAGAAAAAATGACTAACAAATAAAATTAGTGTAAAAGTGAGGCTATATAGTCTCTTTTTCTTTCAGCAACATTATCTCGTTGTTCATATATCTCATTGTTCATATGTAAATTTTGCCCTTCATGATTTATATCTATGTATTGATCTGCTTGTATTCCATCATGAGTTATTATTATGTTATGAATAATGCAAGCAGCTGTAATCACAGTGGGAATCATATCTACTTTAGCCATATCTAAGTATCTAAGCCTCCGGAACTTGCCTTTTAATAGCCCAAATGCTTGCTCTATAAGGGATCTGACAGAACTCATTCTGGTGTTGAATGTTACTTTAGTGTTGGTCAATTGACCATTATCTCGGTAGGGTTTCAGTAGAATTGGAAGCAAGGGATATGCGGCATCTCCTAGAAGATGCTGATTCTGATCAATTACTTCCTCAGTCGTTGTTAACATGTTGAATAAGGGACTAATTCTAAACACACGACCATCATGTACTCTACCAGGTGTACCAACAAATATATCTGTGAACTGTCGTTTATCATTGCACACACCTTGCAAAATGACTGAATGGTAAT
Source organism: Ophraella communa (assembly GCA_035357415.1). Taxonomy (NCBI): domain Eukaryota; kingdom Metazoa; phylum Arthropoda; class Insecta; order Coleoptera; family Chrysomelidae; genus Ophraella; species Ophraella communa. The sequence goes on from CM068979.1 coordinate 26,425,477, forward strand.
TATTTCTGTTATAAAAGTCAACAGAGTTATGAGGAGGAGCTTTTATAGCAATATGGCAACCATCTATTGCACCTATTATGCCTGGTATACCTAAAAATCACATCTTTCCGATAAGTATATACCTACCTACTCACCAGACTTCTTCTCTAAGGTTCTGCTTATTTCTATGCTCATTTCTATTTGGCCATCTAATGATCATATGTCGTAAATTTGATATTAGAGTGCATACCTCCATAAAAATACCATGTGATGTACTTTTCGCCATATCGAATCTGTCGCCTGCATCTAGAAAGCTTTCCTGTTTTGCAAGCACCCAAATAGCAAACAAAAGTTTTTTTTCAAAAGGCACAATTTCTTCAATATCTGCTGGTCTCATTTGTTGTAACTGATTTTTAAGTATCTTCAATGAGTAAACAATTCCTGTTATAATTTATTTCACTGTTTCAAAAGTTTTTTTTACCTGAAAAGTGTGTCGGGACATTCTAAAATGTGCTTTGAAATCATCCAAAGTATACTCTGGAATTACAGTTTCGTAATACTCTTCATTTCGCACAGGTACAACTCTTCTAGGAGCAATTGCAGCCAGTGGACGAACTATCTGACAAACTCCTTCATACATAATATTAAAATCAACGTTATCATCCATTACTTCATCCAAAAATATTGGATCTTCGAGAATGTTTTCCATTTCTTCAAAGAGGAATTTAAGGTTATGGATCTATTAATCGAGTCGATGGATCTCAACATCCCGTTCAGCCAATTTTGCTCCGCTACAACTAAACATGCCCAACAAGTTGACTGATTCAACCTAACTGTTGACACCTGCTGAACGCGCCCATTGTCATCCCAATAGATCAAAAATTACGAGTTTACCCGAATCCTACTCGAAGGAAGATCATAATTGCATTTTCGAGACGGTTCGAGTTATCACACGTATCGAGTGCACTGTTCGCATCGAGTTTTCGTGATCCCTCCCCGGATTTCGAACGTCGTGTCACATCTGTCTGCTGTCATGCGTACACTGTTGCCCTTAACCTACTTTTTGGATTGTTTGTTTTTGTTTTCTCGTCGTTGTGTATTATTTTTGAGGATTTGAGGGAAAAATATGAATTATGAGGAAGGTAAAGTTTAGCATTTACACAAAGATGTGAAATAAATATATGTTTTTTAGGGTTGTCCCAGTTTTTACATTTTAATACATCATCTATAGGCATTTTCGGAAACCTACTCCGGGTTGCCAACTCGATCTACTGAGGTCACGTGACGGATCACCATAGATCACTTACCCACCAACCATGTTTACGAACATCACAGGTTTCAGAACGGAGTATTCAATACGCTGTCATACCATAAGTCATTCAAATTATCAACCCTAACCCAACTATTTTCAATTATTTACTTTTTTTTATCTTGTTCTTAGATGTTCTTGCTTTTTTTGGTGTTTTTCAAATCTTTTCTGTTATTTTGGTTATTTATTCATCAAAAGTGAAACGATTATTAGAAAAAATTGATCCTATTAAAAATCTCAGAAAAGAGATTACGAAAATGCTGAATTCCCGCGCTTTTAGAGAATGACAAAATTTAAAAATGGTTCGAAATGCGCATGCGGTGTCTGAAGCGATATGAACGACCCTACTTTTCGATAGGGTTACTGTAGATCAACCTTAGTCGGTGATCGAGTTAACAGCTCTATGGTTTACGAACACGGGTAGGTAGTTCGGGTTAGGTAAACGAACGCGTAGGATAGAGATCGGGCCAACCCGAGTAGGTTTCCGAAAACGCCTTATCACTTCTATCAGTGGCCAAACCGAGGAGAATGCTGTGGATGTTCCATTTAGGTGAAATCCAAGAACGATAAACATTTACCAGGATTGCCTAATCGGCCTGATTTGTCCGCCAGCTGTGTGACGTCACTGCAGTCCTTCATTATAACGTTTACCATATAAATGCATGGAAATAATAGGAATTAGACAGTATTTTTATGATTTCTGAAATACTAACATACCACTATTTGGATTTTTAAGATTAAACACTTATAATTTATAATAAATAATCCCATAAAATCGTTTTAATACTTATATTTAATTAATTTATTGAATATTATTTGGGAAATAGGTAGAGTAAAGAAAAACACTATTTAGTTCAATTTTTATTTTAAAAAATACATTCAAATAAATTTATTATTACACAAAATCATGCCTAAAACTATTGTTTTTGACAAACAAAGAAAAAATAAACAATTTGCAGCATATATTACTAATACAATCCGTGAATCTTTTATGGAGCGACATAATATGTATTCTATAAAGAATTTTTAATTGCAAATTTAAAATTAACAAAAAATACTACATATTAAAAAAATAGTAAGTAAGTAAACTATCTCACTAAAAACGTGAAATAAAAAATGTATTCAGTATTGAATATTAACGTTGACACTCAACGATACTAACCAAGCAATGTCCAGCCAAGCAGTGTAACACATGAAATTTAAAAGTCCGAACTGGAGTTTAAAAGAACAGTATTTTAAAAATTTTACACAAAAATGCAACGTACACTAATGTATCCACAATATCTACCAGTCAAAATTTTGAATATTTTTATAATAAATCTAAAAACGACGATTGAAAACGACCTAAAATGCACTGTCAAGATAGGAAAAATACGGCCGAGGACTGCAGTGACGTCACAGGCCACCACGAGCGATCGATTTTTGGCGAATGTACGTCTTATGGGATTAAGCAATCCTGGAGCTCAATTCTCGACTCATCGAACGGTACAAGGTCAATCGAATAATGACGTCATTCGAAGGAAAATTGTCAGTGATGCATTCTTGGGTGATCGATTGATCTTCGAATGCGAATAAATCATAATCGAATACAGCGAGTGGACATTTACCCTTCGTAAACAGAAAAAAGCATTCGTGTAGGGTTATAGTAAGGTTAGGTTTTTTCAAATTTTGTGTTCCTAATTTTTAATAATGGATGAACTTTTGTATTTAAACTTAATAGATGAAATGGAAGAGGCAGAAATTGATGTTGAGAATTTGCATGTAGTTGAGAGGCATGCAGGCGATCCATTTACACATTTATCAAATAGTATGTTCATTGAAATTTTTCGAATGTCCAAAGAACTTTGTCGATTTTTGATAAATTTATTAGAACCGTATGTGAGACCTGCAATTAGACCCACTGACTTAGACAATTCATTAAAGGTAAGAGAATAGGTGTTTACAGCTTTTAATTTCTTTGGTTTAAAATTTAAAATAAAATTTATCTTACAGGTTTTAGTAGCCCTTCGTTTCTTTGCTAGTGGAAGCTATCAAATGGATATAGGGTCAAACTATTTTCTAAACGTTTCACAGTCCTCGGTAAGCCGATCTGTAAGAGAGGTGACTGAAGCTTTGAACCATCCAGATGTTTTTAACGCATGGGTAAAATTTCCTAATAACTTTGATGAACTGAATGCAGTTAGACGGAGGTAGCCATCTACTTCTTTTTATTTTTAATAAATCCAATGAAACATTTATGTGTCCAAAAATAGTGCCTATTATAAATTTAAACATTTAATTTATAGGTTTTTTGAAGAACACAATATTCCTGGTGTCGTTGGGTGCATTGACTGCACTCACGTGGTAATTTTTCCTCCGAAAATTGACGATCCAGAATATCCAGAACATGTTTATGTTAATAGAAAGGGTTATCACTCTATAAATGCACAATTGGTAGGTTGAAGAAACAAATATTGAATTTTTTATAAGAATTTTTCTGTAGGTTTGTGATAGTACTTTAAAAATTACGAATGTAAGTGCCAGGTATCCAGGCTCTACCAATGACGCTTTTGTTTGGAATAACTCCCATTTACAAGTATTGCTGAGACGCTTACATACGGCTGGCCATAAGGATTATTATTTATTAGGTAAACAAATTATTTTCTCATAGATGGCCTCACCTCTCACAAGCCACTTTAAAAGTAAGAAATATTACAAAATACCCATCTCGATTCTTTGTGGAAGGTGTCTCCAGTTGCAGACAATGTTCGTGTCTTTGTCTGCAATGAACCTGCCCACAGCTGAGGAAGCCTAACAGACAGAAAACAGCTGTCCGGTGGTGGTCTCGGGGACATTTTTCATAAAGATCAATTCTAGTATTTCGACTCTCTGAAAATTAAGAAGAACTATTCTTTCTAGTAAAACAAGTTTCTTATCTTTTGCCTTCCTAATGAAATATTTTAGTAAATAAGTAACTTGAAATAACAATGTGTGACTGATTTTTTGTGGCTCATTACAAATTGTTCCATTATCCCTCATTTTTTACAGGTGATTCTGGATATCCTTTAAGGACATGGCTTTTCACACCTCTGGAGGAAGAACCAGTGCCCAATACTCCAGATTATCACTATAATTCAACTCACAAGAGAACAAGGAGTATTATTGAACGGTGTATTGGTGTTCTGAAAATGCGGTTTCGATGCTTATTAAAGCATAGAGTGCTGCATTACACTCCACAAATCGCTTGCAAAATTATTATTGCTTGTGTTGTCCTTCACAATTTATGCATAGAAAATGGAATGCCAGAAATTGAAGAAGAAAACAATGATTTTGGTTTGTAAAAACTACATAATATAATTCATTCTTCATTTTTTTTTGGCTCTACGAAAGACGGAGATATAACAATTTGTACTAAATATACGAAAAAAATGAACAAAGCCGACTGCGTTGTCGAATGTGACTTGTTAAGGGTAAGGAAAAATGTACACAAAATTTTCTTGTTATCTTTAGTATATAGAAAGAAAGAAAGAATTTATTAACTACGTTATGTACCTAATACATTTGTAGCAAGTCAAAACACATGTAAACTAACCTAAGACAAAGACGAGTATTATTTGTTTTTATTTTCCTTGCCCTTAACAAGTCACATTCAACATTTCTTAGAACCAAACCTCACATTTTAGCAAACTTTCGTAGATTTAGTACCAATTGTTATATCTCCCACTTTCGTAGAATTAACCAATATCCTTTTTGATTTTAGGTATTCTACCAAATGTGCAAAATGTGATTGACAATGAATTTGATCATAATCGGCGTATTAACCCTGAGTTAGCAGAGGGTCGAAGAATGAGGTCCAGACTAATACAAAATGTTTTTAACTAATAAGTGTGTTTTATAATTATTATGAAAATAAAAAAATGAATAATAATATATCCAGATTAAAATTATTTATTTTAAATGTTTGTTTTATTTAAAGTTTTATAAATTTTCGAGTCCGCCAGCAATTCTTTCCAACGCTGATGCACATTGTGTTTTAGCGGTAGCTATCTCCTTCAAAATTTTTAATTTTTTCTTCGTAGTATTTTTCCTTCATTGCTAATTTTTTTGCAAATGTTTTTCATATGACTCCACTGCAGCTGTCGTATGCTTTAACCGTGTAGGAGTTCTTTTGGGAATTTTTCTAATGTTCTACTCCTTTGCATGAATTTTTTTGGATGGGGTTTCTTGCCGCTCCTCGCATATTTCTTGCAACGGTCCTAGTTCAATTATGCTTGAACTACAACCCTCCTTCACTTTATCGACGTTATTAATATTACTATCTGTAACATTTAAAAGTAGAATTTCAGAAAAATGTTACATAATTATATATTTTAACTTACTTTCGTCTTCTTTTGTGAATCAAATGCCATATTGAACTCTACAATTGACTCTTGAACATTTTCATGACCTTCAACCGAGACAGTTCTAACAATATCCAAAATATCATCTTCGACTTTACTCAAACTGTCTTCTATAAAAGGTCCACCTCCTGTACCTTCCCTGTTCATTTTATTTCTGCTTGCTTTGCTTTTTGTTCGGCTGCACATATCTTGCCATGTCTGAAAGATTATAGATCTAAACATTTATCTATACCTAATTAAGATTGAGTACAATTACCTTTCTCCACTGTTTCCAGTCTTTATTTGCTCCTGGAATGCTATTTAGAATTGTACTTAGTTCAATCCAGCTTTGCTGAGCGTCCTTGTATGTGAAAGTATTAGTAAATTTACCAGTAATAAGATGTGGTCTTTTCTTCAAATACTCCGTCATTGTACTTTTTTGCCTTTCCGTTGGGTTAGGCCCTTTTTTTTCATTTGTTTTATTGTTTGTGTATCCATTATTTATGTAGTTAAAAATAATCACACTGTTAAGTTAGGTTAGGTATGTAAGTGTAAGTTTCGTTTCAATTCAAAACAAATCCAAGTCGATTACAGTGTTGCCAAGTATTTCGGTGAGCAGTTCGAACACTGCTTTACGAAGGGTGGTTGAGAATAAGAAACCGTGCAACCACACGCAAACGAAGGCTTCGAATTAATTCGAATTCGCGTCAGTTCGAGTGATGTCGAGAATTGAGCTCCTGGACGGGTATTCTCGTAAAACGATACGTTTTTGGTGCGCTAAGCGAAACGGCGAGCGTTTAGCTCGCTGACCGACTCGTCGACCAAGAGCTTTACGTATTCTGTTAGCCAAACGAATCGCCATGCGAAACGACTAAATCGATTCCGCTGAGCACATTTTGGCATCGCTGTATTTTACAATGTTCCGAACCTTTTACTTGACTAATTTGACATTTGTCGTAGTGATTTAACCTCACATCTCTTGTTATTATTAGGGAGTTTTTGAGCCACCTAAAAATCTATGTACGTAAATCACGTTTCGGTTATTATGAGCATGCGCTTTCCTTGTGCTTTCGTAATTAACCGGTTTACAACAAAACAGTTTTTGGTCATCGAATTTAACGTATTAGATCATAATTTAGTTAGAAATGTGATTTTGCAAAATATATTTGAAGAGGGGGCAAATGATCCTCCAATATACAGACCAGAGTTGACAATTAAGCACACGTAGACCTAACCTAACCTTATTATTTCGTTGTTGGCTATCTTAACTAAGGTTCGATGACGAGTTGTCAAATTTACTCATGGATTACAAATATTAACCATTTCAATCGAAATACAAACGAAGGTTTAGTATAACAATGGTTTAATTATGTTTTAGAAGTTATAAGTAAACAGTCCAAATTACTATTTTTGTCTTATAAAAAAGATATAAATACAATAATATTCTCTATCGGCAACGCCGTGAGAACTTTATCGTTTAATAACCGTTACGTTGTAACTCCGCATATTACGGGATACGTTATCGGTTAATAACGTAATTCATAATTTTATAGCTAATGCGCATGTGCACAATAACGTATAGCGTGACACATACGTTAAATAGGTGGCTCGAAAACTCCCTATTAATTATTATTATTTACGTTATTTACAAATTGCTAAAAAGTGTATATCATCAAATAAAAAAAAACTTTACTTGAATTCCTTGAGGAACATCCGGAATTGGTTACTCATAAACAAATGAACCAATGTCTTCGATCAATTATTGTAAAACAACCTAAATATTCAATTTCAAAATGTTTAAATGATAAAAAGAACCTACCTTGACTCTATTATTAATAATAGCGTCCACTCTATCTCTTATAGAGGGAGAAAATAATAATAATAATACTTTATTAAAATACCATAACATTTTAACAATTACATATAAAACTACCAATAAATAAAGTTTGCACACCGATAAGTGTAAACCACTTGTTTCGGTTAAAATATAGGTATATAATAATATTTATAAAAATATCCTAAAATAACAAATATACCAGAATAAAATAGACACAAATGCAACATAGACTTAATGTAACAATGGATACATTTTTGTAAAATAGTTTTAATTTAGTTTAAAAATAATTATTAATAAGTGTTGTCTGCATGGAAAAAAAAATTCCTTAACTCTGCCTTGAAAACGTGGAGACTACCTATAGACTATCGCAGGTGGTGTTAATTGCGACGGGTTCTTTAGTTTTGTTGTTGCTACCTGAAGGGTTTTCTCGTCGAGGGTCGCGTAAATAACTGTGGTTGACAAAAAGTACTAAGAAATATGATTTTATTCTTAATAAAATAAAAATGTAACAAAATACAAAGAAAACGTGATTATCGAAGTAAGTGAAGTTAACCTATTATATTAGTCTTCTTCTTTTTTCCTTACGCGTTCCCTTTCGGGAGGCCTACTGGGCAGGCAACCAACATTACAAAGGTGTTACAGATTCTCCCCCTCTGCTTCACGAAACGTCTCGGGAGTAGAAGCAGGATGGATGGAGGCTACTAAACAACAGGAACACTTCTTGGGTTTGGCGTGTCTTCTGGCGGGTGGATCGTCAGGCAGAGGCACAGGTTCGACTACCAGAGTGTCCTCAGGGGGTGTCTCTGGAGAGTTATCATCCTCTTGATCCACAGAAGTTGTAGGTACTGACATCTCGGAATCAGTAATAATTGTCTCCGATGAGTCCAAAGGCTGGAGGCGGGGCCTCCCTCTCTTTCGGATCGGTCTTACCGGAGCTGGGACCTCGTCAAGTTCGACTTGGCGGAACGGCGTCAATGCGGACACGTGATATTTTCCGACGACTTCGATAGGCGGATTGATCGTAGAAATCTCATACGTGGTTGGGGTAACGACCCGATGCACTTGATACGGTCCATCTCGACGCGGAGCGAATTTACTCGTATAAGAGTTCTTTGCTTTACTGAGCGCGTGTACATCGACGAGTACTCTATCTCCTACTTTAAAGGAATCGACAGAACGACGGTGTTTGTCGGAATTGTCTTTAGCACGATCTTGGGCACGTTCGTGGTTTTCGCGCGCGGCACTTAGAGTATTCACTAGAGTTTGTAAATAAGGAGTTATCTCCGGGACGAAATTATCATTGTCCAGAATAGCACGAGTGTCGCGGCTAACATCATCGGGCGTACGTAGCTCGCGACCGAATGTTAGGTAGGCGGCACTATAACCGGTAGTTTGTGATTGCACTGAGTTCATTGAGAAACGTATAGCCGGTAATTTGTCCTTCCACTTAGAGTGGTCGTGTTCAGTCAGAATCGCTAGCTGACACTTTAAATCACGGTTCTTCCGCTCGACCGGATTAGCGGCGGGGTGATACGCGGGAGTGAGAACTTGTTTGTACCCTAATACGTGGGCCACTTGCTGCATCACAGCACTGACAAATTGAGTCCCATTGTCGCTTATCACTCTCCTAGGAGTTCCATATCTCAAAATGATTTCATCAATTAGGCACCTTGCACACGACTCGGCGGTCGCCTGCTGCAGTGGGAATAACTCGATCCACCTACTGGCCGTGTCCTCTATTATGAAAATCCATTTATAACCATCAGGTGTCTCGGGTACGGGACCAAATAGATCGATTGATAGAGTTTCGAATCTTCTAGCTTGGACAGGTGTTTGGAGTTGTCCAGCAGGTTTTAAATTATTGGCTTTATACCTCTGGCACTCAATACACGTTGACACATATTTCGTGATGGTGGTTCGCATTCCTGGCCAATAAAACCGTTTAGCAATGCGCCGGTATGTTCGGTCAGCACCATAATGACCTGCGAGTTCAGAGTCATGGTATTCTGCCAAAATGGAAGGAATCTGTGTTTTGGGAACCACCTGCTGAGCCTCTTCTTCGTCGGCTTCCAGGAACGTATCTGTACAATATTCCATTATTCATCACATACCCTCTCTCCAACCATCTCTTGAGGTCAAGGTCATTTGATGAGCTTTCAAAAGAATTAATGATTTTCTGAAGGTCTTCATCTGCTAGCTGAAGGGCACGTATTTCGCTAGATGACTGTTTGGGCATATCTACAGACACAAAATCAATTTCAGCGGCTTCGGCCACACTTGGACGAGACAGCATGTCTGCCACTACATTAAAACGTCCTGGAGTATACTCAATCCTTAGATCATATGATTGTAGGAGTAGGCTCCAGCGTGCTAAACGACCTGAAGGGGATCGCAAAGACATGAGCCATTTTAAAGGCTGGTGATCACTCTGTATAATGACCGTAGAATCTTCTAAGTAACCTCTAAACTTGGTTACTGACCATACAACTGCTAATGCTTCTCTCTCAGTCGTTGAATAATTCTTTTCGGCTGAAGTCAACAGTCTACTAATAAATTCGATGGGACGTTCGTCTTCCAAGGTCTCCCCCTGGAGTAAGCAAGCTCCGAGTGCATATGCACTAGCGTCCGTCCTCAATACAAAAGGCTTTGATGGGTCAGCTTGTCGCAAGATGGGACTAGTAGTTAACATGACTTTCAATTTATTAAACGCTTGCATTTGAGGAGGACCCCAAGACCATGTTGCCTTCTTTTTAGTAAGCATAGACAATGGCTGAGCTATATCAGCAAATCCCGGTATAAACCGTCTGTACCAAGAACAGGTTTGCAAAAATGAGACCAGAGCATTGACATTTTTGGGCTCAGGTAAGTTTGATATGGCACTTACTTTGTCAGGATTTGGAGAAATTCCCTGAGGTGAAATGATGTGGCCTAAATATAGGACAGAGTCACATGAAAAAGAACACTTGAGTCTATTCAGATGAAGTTTAAAATAACGAAGTCGATTAAATACTGCTTTAAGATCATTTAAGTGATCCATAAAAGAAACAGAGACGATGATTAGATCATCCAAATATGCGAGGATATTAATATCTTGGAGGCCTGACCGAAAACGGTCGATGAGGCGTTGGAAGGTGGCCGGGGCATTACAAAGGCCAAAGGGCATTCTGGTGTACCTAAAGGTTCCAAAAGGACAGATAAAGGCAGTTTTATCTCGATCAGAGACTTTGACAGGAACTTGGTGATAACCTGCTTTTAAATCTAAAGTAGTTATATACTTAGGTTGTTTTGTACTATGGATGATGTCATCAATCCTAGGAAGCGGATATTTGTCTTTACGAGTAATTGAGTTGAGTTTTCTATAGTCAACAGTAAGTCTTAATTCACCATCCTTTTTGGGTACAAGAACCACTGGTGCTGCATATGGAGATTCACACTCTTCAATTATGTTCAAGGATAGCAATTTATCGATTTCATGTCGGAGACGTTCTTTTTTGTGTTCAGAAAGCCTGTATGGTGGAACGGAAATAGGAGTGTCATCTACTAGATTAATAGAGTGCTCTGCAAAGGGTGTTGCTTCTGAAATTTCCTCAAAAACATCTGCATTTTCTAAAAGGATATTATCAAGATGGATTCTCTGAGAAGGACTAAGATTAAGTGCTTCAGTATCTCTAAGTTTGATATCTGAAAGATTAATAGCATTTAAAGTACATGGTTGGTTAACATGTTCATCTGCAAAAGGATGAAATATCTCTGGACTATCCCCATAGTACCAGCAATCACATGGAATATTTAAAACAATATTTGCTAACTTCAGAAAATCAGAGCCTAGAAGAGTTCTGCTAGAAGTATGCTCAGGAATAGAAATCAAATTTATGCTATGTTCTCTGCCTTCAAGAGTGACAGTAACATCAAAACATAAAGCAGTGACCAAACTTGTTTTACCGTCAGCTAATGTCATTTCCATGGGTTTGGACGTATAAGGAACTTCATCCCGAAGTAAAATCTCTCTTAACTTTGCACCTGCTATGCTAGATTGAGCACCTGAATCTAGATATGTCAACCCTACATGACCTTGGACGTTGATAAATGCTAAAGGACGCCTATTGCCAGAAGGCTGTGCAAAAGAATTACATAAAAATTCTGCAGAATGAGAAGTGGATGGTGTTGGTTTAGAACACTTAGGGCAGTTACTTTTTATATAACCTGGTGTTTGACAACCATAACAGATTAGAACTTTAGGAGGAACGGAGGAAGACTGCTTACTTATTGGTGAACTGTTTGAGTAACTTGGAGTGCTACTGGGTGATTTCTTATCACGGGCTGCTAGTTTGCGACACTCATCTTTTATGTGGCCATAATTTCTGCAGTAAGAACATTGTTTTTGTTTGCGAAATGCATGGTTTGTCTGTGTGGAATTTACTGGTTTTAAAACACCATTCTCTTCTAAGGACATCTCTGCTTTTCGAGCTGATTCAATGAATTCCCTAAAATCTTTAATTTGTTCTCTAGAGATCCTATCTCTGATCAGTGGATTTAGTAAACCATAAATCATGTCAATTTGAACATATTCAGAAACAACAGAGTTACCCTGTAGTCTAGAAAATAATGCACGTTTCTGACTTACAAAAATATCAGTTTTCTCATTACCCTGAGAACTGGCAAATATTTCTTTAAAAATTTGGTATGCAGGCTTAGCAAACCCATATGCATGCAGTAGAGCCTTGGTGGCCTCATCAAAAGAAGTAATGGATCCCTTAATCCCTTGCCACCATGTAGCTGCCTGATCACACAATAACATGCTTAAACCCTTAATGGCATTTTCATCAGAAATGTTTAGACATTCTTTGTAAGTTGTAATGGAGTCCACAAATGCATCCACATCAGCTCCAGGAGCTCCATCAAACCTAGATTTACATGCTGAAAAATTTGATGTACTTACAGTGTCTTTATCCTTTATATTGATACAAATGCTTTCAATGAGGTTTTTTAACATGTCCGGAGACATAACTACCTGTTGGATATCTGACATCTTTTCAGGTCTGATTTCTTCTTGACTAGCAACTGAATGTACTTTGCGGCCTGATCTTAAAAACATGCAGTTGTGCCTTGGGCCAAAATCACTTCTTGTATGTAGGTTTTACAGTAAACGTGAATGAAACTAAAACAAGTACAACACACACGAGGAGGTAAAAACACTATAACTTCGAGTTTCGACCGAATAATGTAATTAAAAAGGTTAAAACAATGTTCACGTATGTTCTAAAGAGTACTGAGTCCCGATCAGTGTCTGTTTAGAATAAAACACAATTAATTTACAACCGAACTCACGAAAAAACTTTAGGTTACACGTTGGAGCGCCAGATTTATCGCAGGTGGTGTTAATTGCGACGGGTTCTTTAGTTTTGTTGTTGCTACCTGAAGGGTTTTCTCGTCGAGGGTCGCGTAAATAACTGTGGTTGACAAAAGTACTAAAAAAAATATGATTTTATTCTTAATAAAATAAAATGTAATAAAATACAAAGAAAACGTGATTATCGAAGTAAGTGAAGTTAACCTATTATATTAGTCTTCTTCTTTTTTCCTTACGCGTTCCCTTTCGGGAGGCCTACTGGGCAGGCAACCAACATTACAAAGGTGTTACAAGACTTAATATCATCTGGAAGGGTATTGTACTTATAACTTTGGTGCCATGTAAGTATACGATTTCTGTGTAGTAGTTTTGTACATAAGTGGGAGAATAAAATCTTGTCTATGACGGGTATTATAATGATGAATTGGAAGTTGATTAATTTTTTTATTACAGTGGCATCTAATAGATGCACATAAATAAAACAATTGTCTTATAATATCTAAAATTTTAAGTTTTGAATATAAATTGTCAGAAGCATATAATGAACTCTTTGAGTGTATTAATTTTAAAAATCTTCTTTGCATAATTTCTAAGGAATTAATGAGTTTTAAAAGCTGCACCCCATACTAGAATTCCATATCAAAGATGAGTTTCTACTAGAATCTCTTCTAGGTTTTCTACATCTTGTTTTTGAAGTCTATAGAGCTTTATAACATTTTGGTCTGAAAACTGAAATGGGATCCTCTGGAAAAAATTGCTGCCTTTCAACTTTATTTTCCTCATCTAGAATATACCCTCCTATATATGGAAGTGCCATATATACTTATAAAAATTGTAATAAAATAACAAAAACCATTTATTGTACTAACCCTTATACTTTATGAAAGTTCATCTTATTCATAACAATAAACAACTAAAAGGTTGAATTAACTTTCATTTAATTTTATTTTACAAATAAATAGTGAAAGTTAATTCAACCTTTTAGTTGTTTATTGTTCTGAATAACAAAAACCACTCAATTCTACTAGAATGAAGTAAAATACAAACACTAAAATACCTAAAATGACCACAAATTGACTTAAACAATGAAACGAATGTCATTATATGAGGTCTGTGTGTCAAAATTTTAAAGTCGAAGAGCAAAACAGCTACCAAATGGTAGGTGTTTTGAAAACGGTCACCGTATGCCGTACGTATTTGGACTACGCTGACCGTTTAACAAACCTGAATACCATTTTTGTCAGTTTGAACACGTGGTATGCGAATTTTACGTCACAATGCGCTCAGCGAGTACGAAACGCTGACCGTTTTCAGCTACGAGAATACCCGCCCTGGGCTGCTATTTTGGTATTCATGCGAATAATTTCGCATGCGAGCATTCGAATGCGGAAGGTTTTCGATTAACTTTCACATTGCGTATTTTCGAACTGTATGCGAGTAGCGTATCGATTCGTTCAATTCAAATTCGAATACAAAAGTGGCAACACAGCAATGTAACAGTTTTACCACAACTAAAAATAAATATTTTGTTCCTTAAACTACGAAGGTGGAGACTAAAGAAATAATAAGAATTGTGTTTTAGTTATCCTGTTGTGTTTAAAATCTTATTTTTCAAGTTTTATCATTATTTATTTTCATGTATCTCGGAATTGGACTAGATAATTATATTTATTAAAAAATATTTCTTTATTTTTTGGTTGTGGTATTACACAATGGTAAGTTTCTGCCAATATCCAGCTGGTAGCTACCACTTGCAAAAAAATAAAAATAAATTCTAATGTATAAGTATTAGTATTTAATAAATGAACCTTTCTTGCAATACTCATTCCATATCCCTTCTTAGCGGTTCTGCAATATAGGGTGTTACCATATCTATTAGATTTTCTGTTAATTCTTTAGTAAGACGATATTGTTTTGCAAAAGGTAATTCAAAGGGATTGTGGGAGGTACTCAATGGATTGCAGGGTAAAACAAGGAATAGTAACAACACAAAAAGAATTGAAACAATTCTTACTGACGAAGGACATAGAGTAACAGATCCTAAATCTATAGCAAGAATATTCAATGAACATTTTACTGAAATAGGAACGGTACTCGAAAAAAAAATTAAAGGCTCCTAAAACTGAATCGCCTAGAACGTATGTTCAAATCAATTCTATGGCTTTAATACCGATAACAACGCAAGAAATAAGTAATATAATTAATACACTTAAAAATAAAAAATCTCCAGGAATGGATAATATTCAAAATGAAACTATTAAAGGAAATAATGACATATTCGCACCTCTACTGACACACTTAACAAATAAAATATTCTCGCAAGGAGAATTTCCTATCGAGTTAAAAAATCGTTAGTGATACCAGTATTTAAAAAAGGCAATAAAGAGATGTTAACGAACTATAGGCATATAAGTTTAATTTCAGCTTTTGCAAAGATTGTAGAGAAGGCTCTGAACTCAATACTGAAAGAATATATAAATAGGTATCAAATAATCTCAAATAAACAGTTTGGGTTTCGGGACGGAATATCTACAACTGACGCAATTTTAGCATTGATGGAAAATGTATATAGATCGGTAGACCGCAATAAACCAACCCTGGTAGTTTTCCTTGACTTGGCTAAGGCCTTTGATACAGTACATCATGGGCAGTTGTTAAAGACCTTAGAGAATACAGGAATGCGAGGAAAGGTCTTGAAGTTATTTGAAAGTTACCTCAAAAATAGATACCAGAAAGTTAAAGTAAACAATGAAGTTAGCAGTGAAAAGTTAATAAAAACTGGTGTTCCTCAAGGAACAGTCCTAGGTCCCACTTTGTTTTCTATATATGTAAATAATTTGTATATGCAAAGGACCACAGGACATATAGTAAGTTTTGCTGATGACACTGCCATTTATTACGAAGCAGATAGTTGGGATGAGCTCAAAAACAAAACAGAAATTGACCTACAGAACATTGTTGATTGGTGTACCCATAAGAAGCTTACGGTCAACTATAATAAATCATTCTATGTGCCTTTCACCAGTTATAGTAATCACTTGCCTGACTTTGATGAACTTAACTTTAAGTATAATAATGAAAACATAAAAATATTAAAAAAGAAAGAAATAAAATATTTAGGAGTTACCCTTGACAGCCACTTAAGGTGGGTTTCGCATATGAAAATACAACTAATACATTGAGGATGTTCTTATTTAAGTTTAAATATCTTAGAAATATATTGAATGTTACTTATCTACGAATATTATACTATCAATTAGTACAAAGCAGACTTCAATACGCAATCATCTGTTGGGGTGCTACAACACCAAATCATATAAATAAATTGGAAATACTACAAAAAATAATTTTAAAAATAATACATAATAAAAAGGTTAGATATCCAACAGACGAGTTATTCGATGAAATAAAAATTATGGACTTAAGACAACTCTACGTCTATTCAGTTATTGTATTTATCTATAAAAACAAAAATATTTTAAAGGGTAAGACATACAACTATCAGACAAGGGGTAAAGAGAGAGGAGTCGTATACACTCATCTTGTAAAAAAATCGGTATCACAAAGGTTTTATCTCTATCTAAGTGGAAAAATTTTTAACTTTCTTCCAGAAATGTATAAGTTATACTTATATGAAATAAATTCAATTAACCTATATAAACAAATAATGAAGAGATTTATTATAGCCCAGGGCTGCTATTTTGGTAGGTATGCGAAACCGATCCGTGTGCGGAAAATCACAGCTTTCGATTGAAATACCATAAACTGGATTTTGGAACAATCGAAAGTCGGTCGTCCACGAATATTGTTAAACGAATTACATCGCATGGGTTAAATCAAACGAATTGTTGAATTCGCATTCGAATTGATAATTTGTTGACATAATAATAGTTTAATAGTGTGTGTTTTGTGACATTTTTTCGATTCCGTTGTATTTATTGTGCTTTAGTCGTAGTCGTTTATTGTTTATTATTACTTTATTACTTATTTATTTAATTTTGTGTCTCTGGTTTTCCTAATTATTATATAGGTGTGAAATATCGTTTGACAATAACGTTTAATAATATTAATTGGGCTGCAATAGGTGCTTTAGAGGAAGCTGAAATAGTAGCAAACCGACCACTTGGAAGCAGGCTTCCTCAAACTCAAAATTCTTTGGATGATTTAAGCGATAATAATTTTGTAAAACAATATCGTCTTACTAAAGAATTAACAGAAAACCTAATAGATATGGTAACACCCTATATTGTAGATCCGCTAAGAAGGGATGAAATGAGTATTGCAAGAAAGGTTCATTTATTAAATACTAATACTTATACATAAGAATTTATTTTTATTTTTTTGCAAGTGGTAGCTACCAGCTGGATATTGGCAGAAACTTACACCATTGTGTAATACCACAACCAAAAAATAAAGAAATATTTTTAATAAATATAATTACTTAGTCCGATTCCGAGATACATGAAAATAAATAATGATAAAACTTGAAAAATAAGATTTTATAAACACAACAGGATAACTAAAACACAATTCTTACTCTTTCTTTAGTCTAATGGACCTCCACCTTCGTAGTTTAAGGAACAAAATATTTATTTTTAGTTGTGGTAAAACTGTTACATTGCTGAGTTGCCACTTTTGTATTCGAATTGGAATTGAACTAATCGATACGCTACTCGCATACAGTTCGAAAATACGCAATGTGAAAGTTAATCGAAAACCTTCCGCATTCGAATGCTCGCATGCGAAATTATTCGCATGAATACCAAAATAGCAGCCCTGGGTAAATGTTTATCGTTCTTGGGTGGAATCACCAAAATACTTTATTATTTTTAGAACTTTATAAGAAATATAGGTCCCAAGTAGGATCTCTAAATATAAAAAGTTTAAAAAAAATGTTTGAAGAAATTGCAAAAGAGTTGCAAATAGTTTTAAAAATAAAGGTAACAACTGGCAATTGTGAAAATAGATGAAAGGTTCTGGAATGGGGGTACAAAAAATATATTGACAACAGCAAACAAACAGGACGGGGCCGACAATATTTTGAATATGCTGAGGTTATGCATACAATCTTGGGACAGAAAAAAAATATTAATCCCACAATCCTACTAAGTTCGGAAACTGTTTCACACCTTAGGACTCCCGAGCATGAAATTATAGTGGAAACTATTTCAGAAGGTAGGTGAAAAAATAATTATTTAAACATTTTTGATACAATTCGCGCTTACTTTTTCTTACTAAACATGTAAAGTGGCAACTTTAGGAAGCCTCAACTAAACCATTTTTTAAGAAAATTTCCAAGGCATCTTGTAAAAAAATATAATGTAATTTGATGATTTTGCATAATTTGTATTTATGATTTTAGATGTGGAGGATGAGGAACCCACTACCAGCCACAAAGCTCTGCAGTTACACCAAAAAGAAAAAGAATAATAACCAATAAAACCTCAAATAAATCTAATAAAAGTCTCAAAAGTACTCTTCTAAAAGAAATCAGATCAGACAGAGGTAAATATTATAAAAAAAGGCTTGAATTAGAAGAGAAGAAATTGGCAGAAAAACAGAGAAAAAATGATATACCTGAAGAAAGAAATAAGCTGCTAAAAGAATGTTTACAAAGAAACATTAATTTAGACACTTCACAAATTTTAAATTAAATGCGATTTTACTAGCTATTTATGTTGTACCTATATTTGAGTATCAGTAATATTCCTTTTGTTTTTTAGTTTTAGGATCTGTTATGCTCAAAACCGTTTAGTTCCTATGAACTGTGATTTTGGTACCTACTTACATGTACCTAGCTTCGAAATATGTTTTGTGTTGCTTGTTTTTTCTAGTATTAAGAACTGTTATGCTAATGTAACTGTTTAGTTCGTATGAACTGTGATTTTTGTAAATATGTGCCTACAATTGCTATGTTAATTTTTATATTAAATGATTTGTTACTTAATATATTATTTATTCCTTATAATTTATGTTTATTTTCATTTATTTTTACATATATTTGCTATATAGATATGTCATAGATTAAGATTTTATTTTAAATACAAGTAAGAGCCTCTGTTAGGGTTTATAATATTCGAAACATTTATTTTTATTGTAGGTTTACAATACAAAAGGTAAATTGTTCATTACTTCATTTCTTCTCATGATGCCGTTTCTATCATCTCGTTCATCAGCTTCGTCCATATCTCCATGAAGAACAATTTCTTGCCTGATATTTTGTATTTCCTCGTCTGGCAACTTCTCATCTATACATAGATTATGCAGAACTGCACAGGCTCTTATTAAATGCACAATATCCGTAATATTTTTAATTTTAACATGATACAACTGCCTGAATTTCTGTTTCATAATGCCAAAACAATGCTCAATTATGTATCTATTTTTGGAAAGAATATAATTAAAATTTCTTTGACGTCTAGTAAGCTGCCCATTGTCCCTAAAGGGGGTTAAAAGATGCCTGAGGCATGGATATCCACTGTCACCAAGAATAAAATGATCACCACACTTTTCTTCCAGTGTGTTAAATAATGGGGAAGTTCTTAAGACCCTGCTATCATGGACTGACCCAGGATATCCTACAAAAATGTCCCTGATTTTTCTTTGGTGGTCACACACTACCTGAGCCTAAAAATGTTCATAATAATTATTATAATAATTATACACTGTGTATTTAAAAAATTACCTGTATAGAAAAAAAATGTTTTCGGTTTACGTATGAATCAGGATATTCAGCTGGTTTGTCTATCCTTACATGTGTACCATCAATGATATCAATTACTCCAGGCAAATCACCATTTGAAAAATGTTGCCTTATTTCAGCTTTTTCCTGATTATTAGGCCACTTAATAACTTCAAGTGATAAATTACTTAAAAAATAAGACACCCTTCTAACAACTTTGAAAATAGAACATTTATTTACATCAAATCGATCCCCAACATTTCTAAAAGATTCTGCCTCATTCCCAATAAACCAAAGAAATACTGTAATGAATTTCAAAGGACTTATTTTTTCCAAATCTCCTCTTTGCTCATTATAATATTGAGATGCAGCAAAGCGATCTGCCAGTTCATCAGTCGTCGACTTATTCGAAAATGTTGAAAATATAAATCATTATCAAATTGTGGGACAATGGTTTCAAAATATCCAACATTTTTAGGAACTTCAATTAATTCCAAAAGGTTCTCCAAGTCCTCATCACTGGAACTTAAATGGTCTGACATCATAAACTAACCTAAAATAAAGTGTATTCCATTAAAAATGTATTTTAATGAGTTGCAACAACTTACCCTTGAAACTATTAAACAAAATCTAGTGAAATATACAAAAATAAAAGCTTAATTCGAAAACCAGAAATTCGCAATAAAAATTTGACAACCAACACAGCGAAAAACACAGAAATGTCACAAATGCCTATTAAAAAAGGAAACAAATATCGCGTAAATGCAAATATGTATCTTCTGCGCAGGTCTAGAACTGTAAATTCGCTTGAGAAACCTGGACTCCTATTTTCGAATATGTGATGTGATAGATCACTGGTGAGAAACCGGTGAACCGTATTTTTAGACTATATGATAGCTCACATCACACTTCGCTTGGTCAGACCCAGTCGAAGCAGTGAAACATGCGCATTATTATTCAGGCGTCAGCGTATTGTCAAAATCATATGTTCATTAGAGTTGTTACCGTAGTTTTGTTTAGAAACTTGCATCTTTCATAAATAAAAGAATATAGTTGTAGTTATCATAAATAAAAGAATATAGTTATCAGTTTGAACTGCCTCAAACCCAATTTATCAAACGTTGCCAACTTTCTAGTATGTACGTTACACGTCAAAATTCCTTCATTTTTCATAAATATAACGAGGCAACGTTGTGATATCGAAAATACGACCCATGAAAGGTTTTGTCAGGGATCGATCACTTCCCTACTCACATCACATTCACTTCACATCACACGTTCGAAAATAGGGGTCCTGGGATCGGTTGAACTAGTAACGAACCAATTCGGAACTACGGAGAGGGTATCCGCGAACGACAACATTCCGAACTAAAAATCCGGAACTGATCACCGCGAACGCTTTTTCGCAGTGCGCATGCGAAATAGTCCCGAACGCGTTCAGAACTGGTACCGCGAACAAAGCTATTAAGAACTGGGAAGCTGAACCCTTCTGATGATCCAAAATATAGCTATGTTCCGTTTCCAAAGTTGGTGAACCGAGCGGTTTACAAAAATGGCGGACTGGTAAATTAGTGGTTGACAGACATTCCGGTTTATATACGAAACGCAGGTCAATCGTCACTTGTCAAAAACAGCATTTTGAAAAATATTCAGCTTTTCAAGTTTATTTAGTTTCGTAGAATGAAAGAATTTTTTGTAAGAGAATTATTTTTCAATTCGTCATGGTATTTATAACACCACATTCTACAAAAAAATTAATCTAAAAACTTTAACTTCAAAACGTATCATAAATCTGGATATAAAGGAACACAAATATTTAAAATAATATTCATTCTAAATCTACTAATAACAATTGAAACAAGAGTCTCAATATCAAAGAAACTCCTCAGCCATGTTCAATTATCATCATGATTCCTTTTCTTGGAGTTCTCATGGAATCACTAGAACATTTCTGTTTTCAAGGCCATTTTTTTATCATGCCTTCTTTGTTTCCTTTCATCTATTTCTAAGGCAGATATTGCCACTCTAGGTTTCTCTCCTGGGGATAAATTCTTCTTTGCTACAGCCTCCTTGGTTCCATCCTGTACTGGGTACTTTCACTATAAGTAGTACTAATAGGAGTGAATTGGGTATCTTTGAAAGAAATGTGATCATTGAAAAATGTCCAAGTTATTGGAGCACTGCTAGTTTTATTTTTTCACAAACTAGTTTTTCATAAGTTTTTAATGTTCCTCCAGTTTTCATCACATTTTTTTCCACTTTTCACCACTCCATTATTTCTATATCACTCGAAATTATATCCCAAACCTTATTTTTCTCTTTTTCTCCAGTATAATCAATAGTTTCATTTTCTGAACAACCAGCACTATCATTTGAAGATCGTAAAACTGAACAAATAGCACTACTACTAGAATCATTTATCTCATTCACCATTATTTTTTTTGTCCATAGATTTTCCTTGTTTCCATCATAACTTTTCGTAGTTAATTCTTTTTCTATGATAAACGCTAGTGTTTCCATAATTGCGTTACAGTGGCCACATGCCAAGTTATCATTGGTTATGATCTGAAAAGGATTAACATAAATATTAAACTAATGCAAATATGGCTTTAAAATATTGATTGCGTGTAATAATAATAATTTAGACTCACATCCATTTCAATATTTATTATTTAAACCTTGATAATCAAACACACAAATTATTCAGGTTGTCACAGTCACCATTGACAGTCACCGACTCACCGAGATACCGATGATTTTCGACCGGTTGCTCTGGTGACATATGAGTAACCTTTTTTCAGGAATCGTATTCCGTAATTATCCAGTTTTCAGTCACTAAACGTGGTGACCAGTATATACGGTAGGGCAAACCGAAACCAACCAGTCATAGACTGTGTTCCGTTTCCAAATGTAACAAATATTTGGGACTGCATGACGGCAGAACTTAATGCCACAGGTGACGGCCCCAAAAGGGATATTCAAGAATGGAAAAAGGTGAGTGGCAGAATGAATATTCTTTAATAACAGCTGAAGAAGTTACTCTTGTACGTTGTAGGTATTTCGTGAATGGAAAAGTGCCGTAAGGAAGAGGGCAAGAGAAAATAAAGACTCTAAGTCACCTTAAGGAAAGTTTCTTACAATTGACTGGTATTGTGGCTGTGACAGGACTTCCAATTGCAGAAGTTTATGATATGGAAAAGGTTGAGGATCTTGGGGAATGTATTACTGATTATGAAGTAATTGTTGAAGAAAATGAGGGTGAAAATGAAACTACTACTGCAGAAGAAAATATTGTTATTAAAGTGGATGCTCCTACCAAGACAAGCAAAAAAATGATATCCCACTTCTCAGTGCTTATATTGAGGGGCAGGAATCAGAGAGGAATGGCCTCTCAGAAATTGCAAGTCTCTTGACAATATAGCCAAAGGTATTAATAGGTTTTGTGATTTATATGAAAAAAATAATTAATAGGTTTGGGGTAGATAGGTAGGTTAGTTTTGTTATGTGCTGTTTTCCATATTTGTACCTGTGTTCAATGTTCTTTTTTTTATTTGTGATGTTTTGAAAATATGCATCTAGTCTGTACCATGAGAATTTGTGTTTATTTATTTATTTGTAGTTTTTCTTATTTGTACTTACCTGTGTTCAATATTCCCTTTTTTTGTGTGTGATATTTTAAAAGTATTTATTTATCTTGTTTGTATCATGATAATTTGTATTTATTTTAATAAATATTTTATAAGAAAACTAGTATACCTACATTCTTTTAGAAAAATGTAAAAAAACTGCTGAGCAGTATAAAACTTACCTAACATTCTTACAAAAATATAAAACACATCAAAATATACCTGAAGAGGAATTTGAAAAAATGTGCATGCTTTTGAATAAGTAAAATAAAGGCCCAAGTAAAAGTAAAGAGGAATGGCATCAGGTAAATTAAATGAAGTGATTAAGAATAATAAAAAACTCTTCGTTTTAACAAAACTTACAATATTTATTTAAAAATTGCTTTTTTAACCTTAATGACAGCCGTTTTGCTAGACTTAGCATCATCAGATTGACATATTGAAGTTACATTTTGTATATGGTCCATATATATCCATAGATAGATAATTATTATTATCTTTGGTTAGTAACTTGTCGGTCCATATATACAAAATCCTGAAAAAGTGGTGATCATTTCCTGAAATTATCTGTCACCACAGAGCAACTGTACTTTTATTCTGGGAAGTTTGGTAACCACTTGTCATTTCAGTATATTGTTTGTGATTGTTTGTTTGTGTATCTGAACAGAAAAATTAAAAAGTATTTATCGAAATGTCTTTGGAGCATTTGGAAACTGCAGAAATTCAAGAAACAGAGGTAAGGAAATATTTTAGTTATGAAAAAAATATACATACTATAATTATTTTAGGATGACTGCTTATTCATTTGCGGTAATTGTAATGGTAATGTAGGAAGAATTAAAGAAATTTTAGAGGAAGATTTGGCTTTCAAGCATCTTTGTTTTGTAAATTCCTTGAATGTGGAAATGAACTTTGCTACTAAAAAAATGTTTAGATCTCTTCCCCAAATAAATCTAGACTCTTCTCCTAAGAGTAGCACCTTTAATACCAATGAGGCATCTACTTCTGCTTCTAAAGAAAATAAACCAGCAAACATCGTGGAGGGCGGGCTGAATGAGACAAAATGTAGCTGGACACATGAAGAAATAAAATTATTAATATTTTGCTTTATTAAACATAAGGAAAAATTTAATAGTGCAGTTTATACAAAAAAAAGTCTGGGAGATCATATGTGACGAAATTAAAAAAAAAGGAATTATAAAAACACCTCAGAAATGCGATGAAAAATGAAGAAATCTTAAAAAAACATATGATAAGATAAAAACAGAAAAAGATAAAACGGGTAATCAATCACTCTGTTAAATGGGGGTATTTTGAAGATTTTCAAGAAATATACTTTCGTGATCCATATTTCGAACCAGTAGCTTCAGTAAGCACTGGTTTGGTGAAAACTTCAGAAAATAATGAAATACTACTTGGAAAACAAAAAAATACAGTACCAAGATGCGAAAAAAATTTGTCTCCTGGTGAAGTATCTAGGAAACGAAGTATATCTTCTTACGAAATGGAACAAAAAAGACAAAAACGCCATGAGGAGAAAATGAAATTGAAAAGGGAGATATTTGAATGGTTGAAGGAACATTTTCGTAAAAATGATTGAGTAGAAATGTGATGTTACACACCAAAGTAGCTCTTTGTTACTTTGTAAATTATATATGTTTTGTTCCTTTTTTATTTACTGGTTTTTTAAAGATTTTATTTTTAATAGAACTATTTTGTTTATTAGAGCTATTTTTAATTATATAGGTAGTTTACTTCAGTTCTTTTATTTTTTTGTTTCAATCAAAATATATTTAGCATAACTGTTCATTTTTTATATTTTAAGTATTTGTTTTTATTTTTGTTGATGTTTTAGTTTTATTTTTAAATACTCATATTTTTTAATGTTTTACTTATAAATAGATGTATTTTTATTCTATTTGCTATTTTTATTTTTTATGGTGTTAATATACCAATGTTTTTTTACAGGCTGATTTTTTTAAGTTTATGCATGTTTATTTTTAATAGAACTATTTTGTTTATTAGAGCTATTTTTATTTATATAGGTAGTTTCATTCAGTTCTTTTATTTTTTTGTTTCAATCAAAATATATGTAGCAGAACTGTTCATTTTTTATAGGGGAAAGTCGCCTATGAAGGCATAGCTCCAATGATGGCTATATACTTTATTTTAAAAAAATGCGACAACACTGCGCCATATACTCTCTTCTCATGCTTAGTTTGGTAATTTAACCTCTAGAGTGAAGTTTAGTGCCTCTCAGAAGCTGTTGGTGTTTTCTAAAATATAATTAAAATTTCGGTAAGTGTTGAAGTAATAAATAATATTTTATACATCTAAAATTTTCATAATTTTATAGACGGCACTTTTTTATGATTTAATCAAAACACTGCATTTTTCCAAAAATTTTTCCAATGATGGCATACATAAGTGTTTCCTTTGATGGCATAGGTATGCCATCATAGGAACTACTAATTTCTTTTTGTTTTAAATATAGGAGAATTTTGTCATATGTATAGTAAATGCAATGTTTTCTTTCAGTCATGGACAAAAAAAACGTCAGAAATGGGACGAAGTAGGTATGAGGAAGGCAATAAACGCAATTAAAGAAAAAAAATGGGGTGGCGGTTAGCTGCCAATACTTATGGAGTTCCAGCCACTACATTACGTAGGAGGTTTCAGAAGGATGACAGTTGTAAGGGAGATTTAGGAGGTCGTAGAACAGTTCTGAGTCCAGATATTGAAACAGATCTTGTGAATCACATTGTTGATATGGAAACCAGATTTTTTGGCTTAACCACAAAGGATGTAAGAAAGCTAGTGTACGAAATTGCGGAAAAAAATAATATGAAACACACATTTTATAAGGATAAAAAGATGGCGGGGGAAAAATGGATTAGGGGTTTTTTAAAGCGACATCCAAGGATATCTTTAAGAATTCCTGAAAACACGTCTTATGCTCGAGCTCAAGCTTTTAACGAAAATAATGTTATGGCTTATTTTTCAGCATTAGAAGCTGTGTTACATCAGTATAACTTTCCCCCTGAAAATATGTATAATGTTGATGAGAGTGGTTTAAATACTGTACAAAAAAGACCGCAAAAAATTTTTGCCACCAAGACTATACAATACCTCATACTCTTGAACTAAATGGAAAAGCTGAGAGACTCAACAGAACACTACTTGAAAAATCAAGAGCCTTGATATTTGATTCAAACAGCAATAAAGAGCTCTGGGGTGAAGCCATGTATGTAGCGTGCTATCTACTTAATCGCAGTCCTACGGAAGCAACAGACAAAACCCCAACAGAAAAATGGACTGGAAATAAACCAGATATATCTAGATTACAAATCTTTGGCTCAATAGCTTATGCAAAAACATTGGGACACCAACAAAAACTAGATTCAAGAAGTAAAAAATATATATTTGTTGGGTATGCCCCTGTTGGATATCGATTATGGGATGAAAATCAAAGAAAAATCATAATATCAAGAGATGTCATATTTAAAATGCCAGAAGCTATAACAAAAGATGACAACAAAGTAAAACTAAGATTAAATGAAGAAACTGACAATATAGAATATGAAAAATTTGACAATAAATAATGAAATAACACCAAATGAGTATTCGATGGATGAATTAGAAGATGAACAAGACCAGATAGAAAACATGAATTTAAACTTAGGAGAAGGCAGCCCTATTACAACAAGAAGCGGAAGAAAAATATCAAAACCAAATAAACTTAATGACTATGTCACAGATTTTGAAGATGAAGTCCTGTTAACTTATCAAGAAGCAGTCCAAGGAGATGAAAAAGACAAATGGAGAAGTGCAATAGAAGAAGAAAAACAATGCCTACTAGAGAATCAAACATGGACATATGTTGACGTTAGTGATGTAAAAAATAGGATATTAACTAGCAAATGGATATTTCGGATAAAAAGACAATGGAAGGTATAAAGCTCGGCTAGTAGCTCAAGGATGTAAACAGCGAAGTGGCATAGACTATGAAACGTTCAGCCCAGTTGTAAGTACAACATCAATTAGACTTTTATTTGCATTAGCAGTTAAAAATAACATGCAAATAACAAAATTTGACATAAAAACAGCCTTCCTTTATGGAAATTTGTCAGAAGACATATATATGGAAATACCTGAGGGTTTTGAAAACAATATATTGAAAAACAAAGTTTGTAAGCTGAAAAAGTCTTTATATGGTTTAAAGCAGGCTCCTCTAAAATGGAATGAAAGATTAACAGCTTTTTGAAAACAAAGGGATTGTATGCTATAAAAAGTGACCAATGTATGTATACAAACAAAACCAAGACCTTATACTTAGCAATATATGTGGATGATGGTCTACTTTTAACTAAAAATGACATAGACATGAAAAATTTAATGGCTGACTTAGCAATATATGTGGATGATGGTCTACTTTTAACTAAAAATGACATAGACATGAAAAATTTAATGGCTGACTTGAAAAATGAATTTGAAATGACAATGGAAGAAAATCCTAAGCAATTTTTAGGCATTGAAATAAAAAGGGACAAGGATAAAATATTTTTAAACCAAGGAAACTACGTTAAAACTATATTGGAAAAATTTAACATGCAAAATGCAAAATCTGTTTCAACTCCAATAAATCATCAAGAAAATAAAAAAAGGGATATACAACCAAATACAAAATATCCCTATAGAGAAGCTGTGGGCAGTCTTTTATATTTAAGCAATAAATGTAGACCTGACATAACTTATGCAGTAAATGCTTGTACAAGAAAGTTGGAAAATCCTACAGACACTGACATAGTGAATATAAAAAGAATCTTTAGGTACCTAGTATCAACACAAACAAATGGAATAAGTTACAATTCAGCAAGTGACAATATTATGGCTTACTGTGATTCAGACTTCGCAGGAGATAAAGAAAGTCGAAAAAGCACTACGGGATATATAATATTTTATTGTGGAGGACCTTTGACATGGTGTTCAAGAAAACAAGCTATAGTTTCACTGTCAAGCACAGAATCCGAGTATATTGCTGCAGCGGAATGTTTGAAAGAAGTTATACATTTAAAAACCATGATTGAAGAATTAACAAGTGTTGAGTTAAAAGTCGATTTGTGTATAGATAACCAAAGTGCAATTTCGCTTATTAAAAACGGGCAGTTTAGTCGACGAAATAAGCACATTGATGTGAGATATCATTTTATTAATGAGAAATTTCGAGAAGGTTTTATGAAGTTACATTATTGTCCTTCAGACAATCAAATTGCTGATATATTCACAAAACCTTTGAGTAATATAAAATTTAATCATTTCAAGGAACAGTTTATGACAAACGTGATAATTAAGAAATTTGTTTTGTTTTGTTTATAATAATTTTAACAACCTTAAAATTTGGAAAAGGTGAAATAAATAAATAAAAATTTTAAGGTTGGTAACAGTTCTTTTTGACAGATTAAGAAGTTGACGTATGTATGTAGTAGAGATTTAGTGAAGCATAATAAATAAAAACCACTGTTAAAAAGTATTTTAATTTATCTAAAATCTAAAGCATCTTAAAAATAAAACTAAAAATAACAGTAAAAAACAACAGATCCACCTGAAGATTATGTGAACATAATGACGCTGCCTGATGATTCTCCCGACGGTTATATTTTTCAAGTCACACTAGAATATCCTGAAAGATTACACGACGAACATAAAGACTTTCCATTCTGCCCCGAACACCGCATTCCGCCAGAATCCAAATTACCTAAATTAATGACCACCTTATACAGCAAAAAAGAATACATACTACATTATAGAAATTTAAAACAAGCATTGTCACATGGTTTAAAATTAATTCAAATTCACAAAGTATTCAAATTTAAGCAGTCAAAGACCTAAGAAAGCTTGCAAATAACGCAGTTTTCGGAAAAACTATGGAATCAAATAGGGGGAGAAAAATCCTAAGGATACCGCAATCTTATGACGGTCGCTATGGTGCTAAAAATTTAATTGCCAGTCCAAGATTCCATAGTAGAACAGTACTCGACGAGAAGGAGGATTTAATGATAATTGAACTTAAAAAAGCTGAACATTGTTTTAATAAACCTTTGTATATAGGGATGGCAATTCTAGATTTGGCTAAAACTGTAATGTACGACTTCCACTATGATTTTGTACTCCCCAAATTGGGGGTAAAGAGATGTAAATTACTGTATACAGATACTGACAGCTTTATATATGAAATAAAGTGTGAAGATGTATATAAAGAAGTTATCGAGAGATACATTGAAAAATTCGACATTTCAGACTATGCTCCAAATAACGTGTACAGTATTCCTCGCGTTAATAAAAAGTTTTAGGATTAATGAAGAATGAAGCCAATGGGAAAATAATAACACATTTTAGTAGATATACTAGGACAGTTCTACTACAGATATAGAGAAATCAATGTGTTAGAGAGAGACAGATAGACAAATCAATGTGTTAGAGAGAGACAATCGGTTCTGGAACGGTTCTGAACTTTCGGACTGTGGTTCTGAATTGTGGATTGTTTATTTGGAATAGTTATGTTATATTATAATGATTAAATAATTGAGCGACTGGAACGAATTTTATTAGAATTATTAAAGAATTAAACGAGTTTGTATTGTGGGTTGCCTGGAATAAAGGATGAGAGAGAAAGTGGCGCCATCTTCCTGCCGTTAGCCACATGTCGGTAATGTAGATCGCGTCCGAACGTTGGGGAGGGCCACATGCGCCACCATTTTTAATCCCCTGTTTAATATCTATCAACCGCTAGGTGCTGGCCGCCATTTTTAGTCCATTTCGCCATTTTTGGTCCCCGGGTATGGGTGGGATGATCACGTGACGTCAGAACGAGTTAAAAAGGCATTAACGGGCAGACCATCAGCTGACCACACAAGCAAGTCAAAAAGGCCTCCAGCGTGACGTCATTCACAAGTCAAATCGGTTCGGAACGGTTCTAGAACGGTTCACAAGTGGACAATCACGTGACGTCAGAACGAGTCAAAAAGGCATTAACGGTCAGACGAGTGGCTGACCACACAAGCAAGTCAAAAAGGCCTCCAACGCGATGTATAAGGTCAAAAGGGCATTAACGGGTGGTAACAAGCCAATGCAGTCAAAAGGACAGGTGGGCGAGCAAATGACAACAAACAGATGACGTGACACACCTTCTATGACGTCACTCACAAGTCAAAAAGGCATTACCAGTGAGAGAGCCGAAGTAGCAATGCTACTGAATCCGCCCTTTGCGCATAATTTTCAATAGTGGATATATGAAAAAGACGCGTTTAGGTATACTGCGCATCTCGTCAATAGGGCACTAGCCCTATTTTCGAGACCCGATAACCCTGAATAACAAGGTATTTCTTAATATCAATGGTACAGGTCAAAGGTCCTATAAGATACGGATTTTGTTAACAAAAATAATTTCTTTTTATCACATGATGTGTATATTATTTTTTCAATAAACTTGGTGAATCGACAAAAAAAAACCACAACTGGCACGTGAAAAGACATAAGGTATATACAGAGTGTAACAAAAAAGTCGTAAGAGAAAGAATGCAATGGTATTGTGTATACAGGGTATGGTATACAATGGTACGGGTTCCAGATATGACATATACAGAGTATAACAGAAAAGTTGCAAGAATGCAATGGTAAGAACAGAGGCTTTACAAGAACATCGAGGGATGTAAGGAATGTAACAATTCAGTCATGAATTATGATGCAATAGACTTTGGTATTTTCGGGAAAACCTATGTTTGCTTCAATATCAAGTTTCACATCGACTGTAGACGCCTTCATGCTTTCCTCCTGTTTAGAACAATCGATAATGAATAATGCTCGTTTCTTGAAAGAAGAATAATCCAGCAGAGGGTGGAGTTTCGTTTATCTGTTTGAAAGAAAACAATAACAAAACGAGGTCTTTCAACTGAAGTACTAGTTTTAACAGCCCAAACTTCATGTCTTGTACCTTTAGTAATTGAGGGTAATTCGTATTGTTTGTCGACCACATGTAATCATAGGATAATCGTTGAAAATGTTAAAAATATGTTGAGAGGTATAAGAAGATTGAAGGACTTGTCGCTAACATTCATAATAGGGTCTTTCGGATAATTCCAGCCGGCTATAGCCATAGAGTATAACAGAAAAGTTGCAAGAGAAAGAATGCCATGGTAAGTACAGAGGCTGTACAAGTACATTGTCGGATATATGAAAAAGACGCGTACCACGCCATTTAGGCACTCTCTAGAGACCCGATAAGAAAACCCTGAATAACAAGGTATCTCTTAATATCAATGGTACAGGTCAAAGGTCCTATTAGATACGGCATATACAGATTTTGTTAACAAAAATATTTTCTTTTTTATCAAATGATGTGTATATTATTTTTTCAATAAACTTGGTGAATCGACAAAAAAAACCACAACCGGCACGTGAAAAGGTATATACAGAGTATAACAGAAAAGTCGCAAGAGAAAGAATGCAATGGTATTGTGTATACAGGGTATGGTATACAATGGTACGGGTTCTAGATATGACATATACAGAGTATAACAGAAAAGTCGCAAGAATGCAATGGTAAGTACAGAGGCTTTACAAGAACATCGAGGGTGTAAGGAATGTAAGCAGAGGCTTTACTATGATTCATAACTTGTTTACGTTAATTGTGCTCCTCCGGGGTGACGGTTACGTAAGTTGTTTGTTGTTTACTAGAAAGGGAGATGTTGACTAAATTGTTATTATTCCCAATAAAAATAGGAGTGCAGGAAAATTTTATTAACCGTAGGATCTATAATCATGTTATCATTTTCGAAAAATATAAAAATACTAGGTTAAAGAGTGTTTTTTCTTAGTTATCTCACAAAGTTTAAACAAGTAAAAAGTATCTGCGATTTCTTAGTGTCTTGCATACCTTTACAAATTAGTGTAGCTTATGGAACGAAAACTTGAAAAAGAATTTGTTAAAACAGTGCGTCAAATAAAAAACGATACAAATTTCTATGTGGATAAAAAGGTGATTATAAATTATATAGATAATCTTAGTATTTGGGATATAGTTTTTAATAAACAAAGACAATTACCACAAGCGGTATATCCATTGAGACGAATTGAACCAAATTTATGTTACGGAAAACAACAACAGCTTACAATAAGAAATATGATGTATTTGTAATTACTTATATAATTTTAGCAAACTGCCTTGATTTAATAAAAAAATCAATGAATAAGCAATTTGTTTTATTTCTATAGATAAGTAGTGATAAGAACAAACATTTGTTACTAGTTATGTGCTTTATTTATTTTAATTACAAAGATAGTATAACACATTAAATAAGCCAGTAGCGTTTTACTTTTGAATGCTTTTTAGTATTAAAAATATATTTATTTAAAAACTGATGTAATATCTCCTGGCACGCCTGGAAATTCATCTTGAGTTATGCCCCTTTGAAACGATAACTTTGCAGTTATCATTTCAAATTACATTTTTAGTTAACAAATTATTCAATATTTAGATTTTTGGAGTAATTGACTATTGGTCTAACCAGTACGGTTTACTATCGGAAATAAAACGAATTATTTTTCAAAAATTTCTCTTGTTGGAATATATTAAAGCACGTAAAATAGATAATTGAAGTCTTTATTACTGCGCAACTCAAACATTGTTGGCTACGGTTATAAACGAGGTATGATACCGGCATGGTGGAATTTTGGCATGATTGTCGTTGAAATAGTTTACGTGAAACTGTGCAGTAGTTAAATATATAAATTTAAATTACCTATATCGTGAAAATTGGAGTGCTGGTTTGGGGTAACTTTATCGTAGACTACTGGTATGTTAATATTTATAATTCTTTTTATCTAAATTGTTGCTTATAAGCTAAATATATCGAATAAATACATGTCAGCCTGGGTTTTTTTGAGAAAAAGATGGCTACGACATTTTATGACATTTTAGCTTCTATCAATAAGTTTCTTTGCTTTCTGTTATAAAATTATTGCTTAAAAGTATTTTAACGTAAATAATTTATTTTTCTCTTTCTCTTTTTTTTTGCTAAATTTCGTTCTTACAATATAAATTATCTTTTAAAAATGTTTTTTGCTTTGTTTCTTTTGAATGAAATTATTTCTTATAATAAAGATTGTCCCGAACGAATCGTTAAGCTGATTCAGTTAATAAAATAAAACTTGTATGTATATATTAAGAAACGTATCTGGACTGAAATACGAGATGTATCATGTAAATTTCCTGTTCTCTTATTTTTTTGTAACCACGCGTTATGTTTATAGCACAGTTTCGGGGAGATATCGACTCAAAAAACTGGGAGATATCAGCACAGTATCTGATAGTTACCAGCACAGTAACTAAGGCCTAGTCTCTAGAGGCCAAATTTGTTTTGGAGAAACAGTTCCTGGATACCCCCGTGAAACCAACAAGTTTCAGTTCCGGCCTTGGTCCAGAACGGTGGACACTTCCTTCAAGATTAAGGGTGTAGAACTTCGTTAGCTGTTCCTACCACATCACTACCTGACGAACTGAAGAACGTGGTTAAGATATCAGGTTTTTTTTTTATGTTAAACTTGTCAGTTTTGTACATTATAGTATTTTTTTTGTAATAACTAATTCTTACTAACCAAAATTCTCTTATTGCATATTTTTTGTGACTCAAATCCTACACTGTTGTATTAAATTTGTATTTTCTTACCATTTACGAAGTTTTATTTGATACACAGAAACTTTAAGGCATTTAATCTCTGTCCATTTTAAATACTCTAAATAACAACAATTAAAGGTTAGCTGTTTTGTATAGTTGATTTTTTTTCTAATTTTCTTTTAGTGGTTGTTATCTGGATTTTTCTTTAAAATTTTTAGGACTAAAAAAATTTTTTTTTCTTCTGGGTTTTTGGGGGAATTGACAATAAATTTAACTTTAGTATCTTTTTTATTATTGACTTAAACAAAATAGTTTCTGTGTGTTAAATATTTCTTCCTATCTCTAAAAAAATGTTAAGTAGTGTCGATAATAAGTGTAAAGCTTAAAGATTCGTATATTCACTAAATAGTCAATTAACGTTATCTATCTTTTTTTGGGACCTTCAGTCCAAACATATTTGTGTAGCTTGGTTTTAATTTACTTCCAGTTTTTTTGGGTAATTAGATTTGAAAACACATTCACATTATTTTCTATTTAAATTTTTATCGTATTATTCTGTTAAAATGTCTTTGCCTTATAAATTGAAGGTCGAATATTTATTAAGCCATGAGTTAGAACATGAATTAGCTTATCGTAATGTCGAAGTATTACCGACAGTGGCGGAACGTAGGAAATTGTTAAGGGGTATTTTAGCTCAAGAGTCTTCCGGTCGCAGTTCTATTTTGCTACCAGATGTTTTTTTTTGCGTTTGAAAAGGAAGTTAGTGGTATTGGAGTTATCTTTAGCTGATTTGAACAAAAAAATTTCTGACTTTGTAGGTTCAGATAGGGACCAGGAATATCTTAGGTTAACATGTAGGTTGGCTCATGTAAGTAATAGGGTTTCTCGTCTGTCAAGTAACAATGAAGCTGAGGATAATACAAAAAAAAAATTGTCTACTCAAGTTTTGTTATTAGAGGGTGAGCTTGACGGTAAATTACAGTGCAATGTTCCGGCTCAGTCAACTCCTGTGGGTTATAATCAAAGTTTTGCTTTTGCTAAACCAGTACCGATCTTTAAATGGGGTTTACATTTTTCGGGAGTATCAGAAAATGAATCGCTGGCAGGATTTTTAGAACGTGTAGAGTGTTTAAAGATTTCTCGCGGTGTAACTGATAGCGAACTATTTTTCTAGCGCGGCAGATCTCTTCACTGATCAAGCATTTTATTGGTATTTAAATAATAGAAGTCAATTTCAAAACTGGTCAGATTTAGTTGCTAAATTAAAGTCAGACTTCTTACCGTATAATTATCAGGAAGATTTATTAGATGAAATTAAAAATAGAAAGTAAAATCAAAATGAAAAAGTTACTTTATTCATTAATTCTATGTGCAGTCTTTTTAATCGTTTAGAAATTAAACAGGATGAATCTTATAAAATAAGGATAATTAAGAGAAATTTATTGTCAAATTATGCTCAACCATTGGCGTTAGTAGATATCATTAGTATCGAAGATTTAACTGATAAATGTAAAAAATTAAAAAAATTTTTTTGCATATTCACAGCAATCGCAAAACGCAAACTTTGATTCAAGAAAATCAAAGATCTATTTAGAGCCTCAGTTGAGTAATACCTTTATCTCCCCTGTTCGATCTCGAAATTACAATAATACTAGACAGGTGTCTACTGTAACTTCACATAAAGCTTGCTGGAATTGTGGTGAAAATAATCATACTTATTCTCAATGTAAATATGCAATGAAAATGTTTTGTTATGGATGTGGGAATCCTGGATTTGTCAAATCTAAATGTCCAAAGTGTTCAAAAAACGAACATGGCGGTCAGGTCCATGCTTTGGTGACTCATTCCGCCCTCAAAATCCTTCAGGAAACACAAATCCAAAGCAAAACAATTCAAAAAAGCAAACAAGTTCAAGAGCATCAGAAACTACACCGTCCACAAGCAATCAGTAAGAGAAAATTGTTCCTTATCAAATGTGTCTAAAAATTTTAAAAATGTTAACTTATCTTATTTCGATAAAAATGATTGGATGGGTTGGTTAAAGGTTGTTAAAAATTTCTATAAACAAAATCATACAATTAAATTACAAGAATCTTTCAATTCACAAGTATCTAACGATTTCTTTTTGGACTCATTATATCGTAAAAGTAACGACAATAGGCCGTATGTTGATATTACTATTTTTGGGAAGACATTTTCTTGTCTGATTGATACTGGAAGTAATTTGAGTGTTTTTGGTTCTCTAGGTCTCGAATTTGTACAACAGTTATCTATACCTATTTCTAATTCCGAAAAATTTCAAGTGTCAACTGCTGATGGTACTTTTCATGAAGTAGGCGGGTTTGTAGAAACTTACGTCACAGTAGATAAGTTATCTCGGATTTTAAAATTATATATTTTACCTTCAGTTACTCAAACTGTTATCTTAGGAATGGATTTTTTAAAGACTTTCAATATTAAAATAGATTTTTCTAAATTTACTATGAATTTAAATGCGTTATCGTTAAATATCATTAATATTGTTAAAGATGTTACAACTTTAACACTTGATGAAAAAGCTAAACTTGATATTATTATCGAAAAATTTAAACAGATTAGCCCTAAGGATAGGATAGGTAGGACGCATATCTTAGAGCATTATATCGACACAGGAGATTCTCCTCCTTTTAAAATAAAACAGTATCCATTGCCTCAAGCCATGGAAGTTCATGTAAATAATGAGATAGATAATTTATTAAAATTAGGGGTTATTGAACCAAGTAAATCACCATATTGTTCTCCTATCTGTTTAACTCATAAACCGGATGGTAGTATAAGATTACTTCTTGATGCCAGATTTTTAAACAAACAAACAAAGGCAGATTCATATATGATTCCAAATATTGAGGTAATTCTTAGTCAACTTAGGGATACGCGATATATATCTAGTATCGATTTAAAACATGCATTCTATCAAATTCCTTTAGAAATGTCGTCTCGGCCAAAAACGGCTTTTGCAATACGTTCCAGGGTTTATTTCAATTTACTAGTACACCATTTGGATTGATTTCAAGTCCTGCTTCTATGTCACGTTTAATGGATATGGTGATAGGTCCATCTTTAGAACCTTACTGTTTTTACTATCTAGATGATATTATAGTTTGCACTTCAGAGTTTGATAAGCATTTAGAAATTTTAAACAAAGTTTACGAGAAGTTGAGAGACGCAAATTTAACGATTAATATCGATAAATGTCATTTTTGTCGTCCCTCTTTGCGTTATTTAGGGTATACTTTGGATGAAAACGGGTTAAGTATTGATGGTGAAAAAACAAAAGCTATTAGTAATTATCCAATACCGAAAACTACTACAGAGGTACGTAGATTTTTAGGGGTAGTTTCATATTATCGTCGTTTCTTAAACAATTTCTCAACATTATCTGCTCCTATTTCAGATCTTTTATCTAATAGAAAAAAACATCAACCAATAAGTTGGACACCGGAAGCTCAAAAGGCTTTCCAAGATATAAAAACTGTTTTAACTACCGCTCCTGTACTTTGTAGTCCTGATTTTAGGAAGACATTTTATCTCATGTGTGATGCAAGTGATGTAGGTATTGGAAGTGTACTTTTTCAGTTGGATGATGGATTGGAACATCCAGTGGCATATTTTAGTAAAAAACTCAATAAATGTCAAAAGAAATACACAACAACTGAGAAAAGAGGCGCTTGCAGTCTTACTATCAATTGACCATTTTCGTTACTATCTTCTTGGACGACATTTTACTGTCATTACCGATCATTCTTCTCTAATTTGGTTGAACAATATGAAAAAAGCCATCACCACGATTAGCTAGGTGGATTTTACAGCTTTCTCAATACAATTTCTCCATTGTTCATCGTAAAGCGACAGGTACTGTTCCGGCTGACTTTTTATCTAGATTGCCTGAAATTAATGTCTTAAATTTATCTTTACTAAGACCTGATAAATGGTATAAAAATATGGTTATCAAGATTCAATCAGATCCAGATAGTTATCCAAGTTTTAAAGTAGAAAATAATATCTTATACAAACATATCTTTAATAAATATGCTAATATTTGTAATTTAACAGACTGGAAAATTGTAGTTCCGACAGAAAATAGACTTGAGTTATTATCTAAATTTCACGATGATCCTACTGCAGGTCATTTCGGGGTTTTTAAAACTTTGGAAAGAATTTCAGAATTGTATTATTGGCCTAGAATGAGGCAGAGTGTGCAAAAGTATGTGAGGCGTTGTAAAGTTTGCGCTGCCTGTAAGCCTACAAATTTACCTCAAGCTGGTCTCATGGGTAAATATCGTAATATAGAGTTTCCTTTTCAATTAATTTCCTGTGATTTAATAGGTCCTTATCCTAGATCTCGTCAGGGAAATACTTGTGCGTTAGTAATAGTAGATTTTTACTAAATTTGTTTTAATTCAACCATTAAAACAAGCTACCTCTTCTGCTATTGTTAAATTTATAGAAAATAATGTATTTCTGATTTTTGGTGTTCCTCAGATAGTAGCTGTGGATAATGGAAAGCAGTTTACTAGTCAGTTATTTAAGAACTTAATGTCTAAATATGAGGTCCAAAGTATATGGTATACTTCAAATTATACTCCACAAGCCAATCATACCGAGCGAGTAAACAAATCAATAGTTACTGCAATTCGTTCTTATTGTTTTACTGATCATAGATCTTGGGATGTTGAGATACAAAAAATTGCGCAAGCTATTCGTTTGTCTAAACATGAAGTCACAGATTTTCCACCATCCTTTCTTGTGTTTGCTAGAAACGTGCCTGTGTCAGGGTCATTTTTTGGGAATATTGCAGATAATGCAAATAATCAGCCTGCAATTTCCAATAAAATCCACCGTATACAGGATACTCAAGAAATGTCTAAGATTTTCGAAGAAGTTAGGAAAAAACTACATAAAGCTTACATTAAAACAAGTAACCGGTATAATCTTCGTAAACGCAATATTAAATTTCATGTAGGTGATCATGTTTGGAAAAAAAATTATATAAAATCAGATAAAGCTCAATTCATTTCTGCTAAATTTATGCCTAAATACATACATTGTACTGTTAACCGCGTGATATCTCCCTTGATTTATGAACTTAAAGATAGTAATGGCAAAAATATTGGACGTTGGCATGTTAAAGATCTTAAAGAATATAACTTATCTACTGATGATTCAAGTGACTTTACCCATAACGATAATACTCTATATTCAGAATCTTCTGATGATGAATAGTTATTTGTTAGTTGTAGTTACTCAAATATACTTTTTTTTTGGAAAGTAATATTATTAGTTATTTTACCATGTGTATATTGTGCTATGCTGTAAGTAAAATTAATTAAGAGGTAAACTAGATTTATCGCGCAAAAAAAATAAATGTAAAACTTGAAAGTATTTTGGAATAAATATTTATTTTTGTTCAAGAAATTAGAGGAATGTAATGTTGGAATATTAATTAGTATCGCTAAAATTAGAATGCTCCATATTATATATCCGAATTTTGTAGACTTTTCTTTCTCTTAACCGGTGCTATTACCCATGCTGTAGGATATTACCTTATCTTATATTATCATATCTTATCTTATCGTACCGATTTCAGTTGAATTGTGTCAGATGACATAAACTGAAATAACTTATCTTACCTAGAGTTTTTGCGTGCTATAGGAAATGGCACCCGAAAATTTATCTTATCGTATCTTTGTGCATCAGAAGACATGTTTCATATGTCTCAGTGTACATGTTCTTTATGTCTTAGGGGTCATATATCGTATCTTATTTAAACCTGCTTAATAACGTTGTCTAATATATTTTTCTTACCTAGTATAGCACAAAAGCATATAATAATTTTCCGTATGTTTAATTAACTGTAAAATTTTATTCTAAATTGGTTTTTTTGTTATATAATTCCGCATGCATTTAATTCCGTGTAGGGAATTAGAATTTTAATGTACCGATTTTGAATGTTTTTCTACATCTAATAAATAATTATCTTTTACCATGTAAAATAACTAAAATTATCTTGATATATCGTACCGCATAAATTAAAATTTCTAGCAATCGTGAAAATATATATTTTCGTATCTTTATCTTAGACTTATGAGAATTAAGGAATTATGCAAATAAGTTTGGAGTTTATCTCACTTTTTGACATGATGTAGCGATACATATGTTATTGTAAGAATATTCGTCCATTCCAGTGAGAAAGTATTTATAGTTTCCAAAAATCTTTGTTATCTTCGATGATATTCACGATGTGTTATTATTGTTATCTTACCTGATTGTATCTTATCTGTTCCCTGTGACTGGGGGTTTGAGAATTCCGTCACCCGAGGATTGTCCAGGCGGGGAGGTAAGAGTCCTTCAACCTAACCACCTTTTAGGCCACGTTTTCTATCATTTGGTTGAGGTTGGTGCAGGTAGTTTCGTTGTCATATTGTGTCAGATTTGTAGGTGAGTTCAGCAGGAGTTGCTCGTGCCTTAGGGACCACATTATGTGAGTGCGAGGCTCTTGGCAGTTCTTTTATACCGCATCTACAACCAGCTGATTTATGTGTTGTTTCTTTCTTTCCAGCACCACCCTATGTAACGAAGTAGGCCATGTGATTCTCTGTGTCTATCTTTCAAGGTAGAACTTTCAGCATAGTAAGATTTTCCTTTCGTTTTATTGTTTTTGACTATCCCGATTTTGACGCTTTTGATTATCCCGATATTGACACTTGCTTAGTTATTCTTGAGAAGTAGTATCTAAGCACATTTTATCCCGATTTTGACGCCATATCTTGCAATAGTATTCCCATGACGGAATTTTTTTTTGGAGGTTTTTTCTCTTTCCTGACAAAAAAGTAGATTCCGTGTTTTCTTAGTTTTTTGTGTTAAGGCCTAATCTCATTATGGGTGCGAGCCTGGCTGTGTGGTCATCCTGTAGGATAAAATTGTTGAACCAGGGATTCGAGTGATGAGGCACTGTACATTGATGGACACGCCAGAGTAGGGAACCATCACCTTTGAGGGTGTAGGGTGTTATCAGAACGAGAGGACTTGGGGAGATAAGACTTCACAGGATTGGGTCGCAGTGTAATGAAATTAGAGATCCATTCATTATATCTCTCTGGATTTATCTCCCTGTTATTAGTTTATAAGTATTTTTTTGTCGGTTATCCCTTCAGGATACCAGTTTAGCGTTAATGATATGCTATATTATCATTGAGTTGGCAGTACTCTGAACTGGACGTTATGTCTTGTCTGGGATCGATTTCCATTGCGGTGAGGGGTGACTGAAGTTGCTACGGTGTAGTGTGGAGACAGTTGAATTGAAAAATGAGGCTCCCTTGGCAGCTAAGGGTGCGCAATTTCAATTTTGTGGGATCACTTCCAACAGGAACCACCCTCTGTTTCTATATTGTACCCTAGGGACTTTCGCCATCTAGCCTGCCGGTGTACATCGGGTTCAGACATGTCAGAACTTGTGTAAGGGGGTTGTTTTCCGTTGAGTTTTTGTTATCTTTCTTAGAGCTATCTATATTTTTATTTCTTTTCTTAGTCTTTGCCTGGGGTATTGAGTAAGTTCAGTTGCTAACTGGGTAGACTGTTCCATTGAATGAGTATTTAATACCTTAGAAATCTTAGATTCTTATCTTATCGTAATTTGGGAAAAATTTTGAAAATAATATTATAGGGATGGGGTTGAATATATACATTATCAAAAAATTTTTTTTGGTAAAAATTTTTTTCTGGCTATTAGGGTATGAAACGATAACTTTGCAGTTATCATTTCAAATTACATTTTAGTTAACAAATTATTCAATATTTAGATTTTTGGAGTAATTGACTATTGGTCTAACCAGTACGGTTTACTATCGGAAATAAAACGAATTATTTTTCAAAAATTTCTCTTGTTGGAATATATTAAAGCACGTAAAATAGATAATTGAAGTCTTTATTACTGCGCAACTCAAACATTGTTGGCTACGGTTATAAACGAGGTAGGATACCGGCATGGTGGAATTTTGGCATGATTGTCGTTGAAATAGTTTACGTGAAACTGTGCAGTAGTTAAATATATAAATTTAAATTACCTATAT
The DNA here is from genome assembly GCA_035357415.1 of Ophraella communa. Taxonomy (NCBI): domain Eukaryota; kingdom Metazoa; phylum Arthropoda; class Insecta; order Coleoptera; family Chrysomelidae; genus Ophraella; species Ophraella communa. Next base: position 26,467,399 of record CM068979.1, read on the forward strand.
CGTGAAAATTGGAGTGCTGGTTTGGGGTAACTTTATCGTAGACTACTGGTATGTTAATATTTATAATTCTTTTTATCTAAATTGTTGCTTATAAGCTAAATATATCGAATAAATACATGTCAGCCTGGGTTTTTTTGAGAAAAAGATGGCTACGACATTTTATGACATTTTAGCTTCTATCAATAAGTTTCTTTGCTTTCTGTTATAAAATTATTGCTTAAAAGTATTTTAACGTAAATAATTTATTTTTCTCTTTCTCTTTTTTTTTGCTAAATTTCGTTCTTACAATATAAATTATCTTTTAAAAATGTTTTTTGCTTTGTTTCTTTTGAATGAAATTATTTCTTATAATAAAGATTGTCCCGAACGAATCGTTAAGCTGATTCAGTTAATAAAATAAAACTTGTATGTATATATTAAGAAACGTATCTGGACTGAAATACGAGATGTATCATGTAAATTTCCTGTTCTCTTATTTTTTGTAACCACGCGTTATGTTTATAGCACAGTTTCGGGAGATATCGACTCAAAAACTGGGAGATATCAGCACAGTATCTGATAGTTACCAGCACAGTAACTAAGGCCTAGTCTCTAGAGGCCAAATTTGTTTTGGAGAAACAGTTCCTGGATACCCCCGTGAAACCAACAAGTTTCAGTTCCGGCCTTGGTCCAGAACGGTGGACACTTCCTTCAAGATTAAGGGTGTAGAACTTCGTTAGCTGTTCCTACCACATCACTACCTGACGAACTGAAGAACGTGGTTAAGATATCAGGTTTTTTTATGTTAAACTTGTCAGTTTTGTACATTATAGTATTTTTTTTTGTAATAACTAATTCTTACTAACCAAAATTCTCTTATTGCATATTTTTTGTGACTCAAATCCTACACTGTTGTATTAAATTTGTATTTTCTTACCATTTACGAAGTTTTATTTGATACACAGAAACTTTAAGGCATTTAATCTCTGTCCATTTTAAATGCTCTAAATAACAACAATTAAAGGTTAGCTGTTTTGTATAGTTGATTTTTTTTCTAATTTTCTTTTAGGAAAGAAAATTAGTGGCGCCCTAAAATTCTCTCTTTTTTTTGTCGGTTTAACGTATTCTTATGTATTATTCAACATCTTATCAGATAACCAAGTCCTGAGTACCGGCTTTGTTATCTCCAACTATAAAGACAGTTAGGGAAGAACCTACCCACTCAACTAAAAATTTTTTTTAATAACACCAGAATAAAATTAGTAAGCATCCAGTTTGTTTCACCTTCTTTGAATTTGCTCCATCATATCATCTAATTGTATAAATGAACCATTGTTGTACCAAATGTAATTCTTTCCCACATGTGTTTGAAATGCCGTGTTAACGTATGCATTTTGTGGTAACTGAGAATTAATATCTCTGCTTATCTCCAAACTGGGGAATCCTACAGCATAAAACCTTTTCTCACTTTGAACAATCAAAGAGCCCGCAGTTTTAAAAAATACTTAAAATCACACTTTTTTAGAATTTAAATCGAATTTCCATATCGTGTTTTCTTTAATGATATACATTCGATAAGAACTAAATGCTAAAAAGATGACATCCGCTACCTTTACTAAACATAAGTTAGTAATAGGTTTTTTTGGTTCGTTTGGGTGACTTCCGGAG